>CANTFK010000961.1:600000-862570 GCA_947646735.1 Peronospora farinosa | reverse complement strand
AGGCCAATATCGTGACTGATGCCCCTATCGACCGGTAGGCGGCTCGGCACTGCTGCTGAAAACACATCACGGTGTTTCCACAGAACATCATAGAACGGGCTGTCCTTCAAGGCACCTCAGCCTTGAGCAGCGAACCGTTCTTCTTGTCGGTCTCCAAGACGCTCTCAACAGTCCACCACGTTCTCTTCTGGAACTGGTGCGACTATCTCTTGGATCTTTCCTTCCTTTAATTCGAACAGGAGCAGATCCCACGTCATCTCCGAGAGATTTACTATCTCCTCGGCAGATGCCAAGACAAATTGGAGCACCTCAACTGAGGATGCCTCCGGCATCTTGCCTTCGACTGCCTCGAACAACTCGTTTGTAGGTACGTACTCATAAGCCGGGACCGATCCAAAGGTCACTCGTTTCGACGTGCCCTTGATCGTCTTAATATGTCTGGTGCTCGTTCATCGAGTCACCACGATCTTTGACTTGGGAGAAGGTGTCGTTGCTGTATTAGCCAACGCACTCCTTCCAACCGCACCAGGCTCATGACTCTGTGTCGGTTCTTGTGGCGCTTGACTTGCTGTCACCCCACCATCATATGCCACAGGCTCTCGGCTCTGTGCAAGACTATTGGATGCATGACCACCTGTCATCGCCCCATTCACTACACCAGACTTTTCGACCTGGTTAGGAATATGTGTCACCTGACTTTCTGTCCGTGCACTTCCAACTACACCACTCCTTTCGAGATGGGTAGTTCCTGGTGTTGATTGACATACCGTCATCGCACCCTCGACTGTGTTGGAAACAGCATCAGCCACATAAGCCTCTCGCAAGAGCACATCCTTTCCGGTGTCTTGCGTAGAGCTAGCGACTGTACGTGTACGCCAGTCTATCCATGGTTGGTGTTTAGCCAACCAAGGCATGCCTAGGATGAGGTCATACGGACTTTCCATACCTAGAACTGTGAACTTCTCCTTACAAGAGAAGTCACTGAAACTGGAGGCGAGTTCAATTTGGACTCCCTCCGATTTAATGAGCGCGCCGTTAGCTAAACGAACGATCGCCTCTTCTCGCTTGCCATCCTGGCAAAGCGACTCATAACTCGCCGGACACTTTTTCAGAGGAGCCGCAACTTTCACAAAGTTTTGTGATGCACCCGAATCCACGAGAGGGTCATCACTTGGTCATAGCCTCGTACTCGAGCGCTATAGACCAAAAGGGTTGAGTTTCGACCTTTCGGAACCTCAGGGACTATGCTACCCATTTGTTCGATCACTCTGAACTTAGGGGTATCTTCAGAGTCCGCGATAGTAGGGCATCCCGCCCCTACTGCGCTCCCGCATTTCCCGACTTGTCGGGGGTCGAATCTGAACCCATGCGACGTGAACGGTTCTTCGAACCATCCTTCGGGTTGGGAGACCTTTTGCTGGGCGCCTTGGCCCCAGCAGCAAGTTCGGCATAGCAGCGATCCATCATATGGCCTCGCTTGCCGGACTTGTAGCAGATTACATCTGCATTTCCTAACTCCATAGGAGTGGCATCAGACTTCTCAGACGACGGCATGTAATAGGCTGTCGCCAAGGCGCTGTTGTAGGATTGATCCTCAACTAAGGCAATGTCAATTGCCTCTTCCATCGTCGCTGGCACCTTTCTAAAAAGGGCCTGACGCGATGGGCGGTGCCTAAGTCCATTCATGAACTTGGCCACCTTGATACGTTCCGGTATCGGTTCCCCATTAATGGACGCCGACAGCGAACGCATCTCCTGCACAAATTCTTGCAGAGAGCGTTTCGCCTGTCGTGCTCCAAAGAAGCTCGCCATAAGAAACACTTCGTTGTTAGGTGGCTGGTACATGGCGCGAATCTTTGTTTTTAAGATCGCCCATTGATGGAAATGCATCAGCATTTGCCATCAGCGCAGAGTATGCCCACTCTGACGCTTTGCCACGCAAGTTGGACATGGCATACGACACCATTCTGGTGTCGTCTTTGATGAGCTGCACCACTCCACATTGATCAACTGCTAATAGCTAGTGAACAATCGTAAGAGGGCTAGTTTCATCGAACTTCGGAGGGTCCATCCGAATGGACCTCGGTTGAGTAGGCCGGGCAGAGAGCGTCTCAACAGTTCTGTTGAGCACCTCATTACGTGCCTGCTCAAGCCTAAGCTCATCCTGAGTCTTAGTGATGGACTCAGCGGTGGCTTAGTTGTTTACCTCG
This sequence comes from Peronospora farinosa, assembly GCA_947646735.1. NCBI lineage: Eukaryota > Oomycota > Peronosporomycetes > Peronosporales > Peronosporaceae > Peronospora > Peronospora farinosa. The sequence goes on along the minus strand of CANTFK010000961.1, from coordinate 860,360 downwards.
GACGGGTTTCTACGCTGTCCGAGCACAAACGTCTCAAATTGCTCCAACTGAGCAACATGTTGCTCAGGAGGAGGTTGACCAGGGCTTGTTCACCAAGTACCTGCGCCATATGCTCTTCCAACTCCCTATGATGTTGGGAGAGGTGAGGGAAGTCACTCCCATCCATATTAAGGACCATCTTAACCACACACACGCTCAGAGAGACGGGTCGTGGGAAGGACTACGAGTGCTACCAAGTGTAGACGGGCACTTCTACGAAGCTGCCTCGTGCTACTAGCACACACCCTCAGCAAAAGCGAGGAAGCAGTTAGACCGTCTTACCTTCGCGTGCGAGGGTGGTTATGCGGTTGATCGACTGCTTAAGCAGTCGTACACCAGTTGCCTCTCGCTTAAGCGAGAGTGCAACGAACTTCTAAGACAAGAAGGCACCGACGTCACGTAGAAGCTTTTCAGCTTCTCGTGCGTGGTGCTTCGGTGTTTAGCAAATTCAAGACTGAGCTATATTATAATTACATATAAACTTAACTACTGATTGGCTATATATGTATATAGATCGGATACGCGACTCTTTAGAAGCTTCTCCTGTCGCATGAACTTAAATCTAGATTAAAGATCGCAACTGACGTCCTTCTGAGACGTCGCGATGCCTAGCTTCAACTAGCGTCATCCCTTCCCATGTGAATTTATAAATGGATATTACATTCACGAGGGTGGATCACATTTGTATATCGCACCCAAGTGACAGGTCAAAAGTAATGATGGATACTTTTAGACCAAACATTAAGTATACTACTTTATGTTTACGTGTAACTACATTTGAATTATCTGAGCTGTAAATGGCTGAGTCAGTTGTCTAGGATTTAGTAGTTTTGTAGCTGTAGCGGCTCCCTTCATTAAATGGTCAGCTTTTATGCATCGTTTTATCAAGATAAAGGTCCTTACGTCTGATCCTAAACACTGCACCGAGAAAATGTTCAGGATGGAGATTAAGTGACGTGCTAAATGGACTGAAAGTGATGTTTGCGCATCGAAGCACGAGACTCACCAATTTGCTCGACAAACCACCGACATTGTCTAGGTGAGTAGCGACGGGTCGATTCACACGAGCACTTTCTTTCTTGTTATGTGACAGTTCCATATTTAATCGAAGAGCTGTCACCTGAAGCACATTAGCAGATGGGTCGCGGTACTAGACTCAAATTAATTTATGTAGTTGAGAGCTGCAATCAATGGCAATCTGGGTACAGATTTAGTGAATACGATGCCTAAATGTCTATAGCAAAACTCTTGTAGATTCCGTGGAAGTGTACCGGTACAACTGCAAAACAAGATCGCTTGTTTGACAGGTCTGTATCGAAACATCGTGAGAAGTAGCTTTCGAGCATATATACTTGAAGACTGGTGAGGTTTCAACGAACACTCCGTTATCCAATATCATTTTGAACATGGACTTCGTACCTCACCGTAGTGAACCATTGTCAGACCTTGTATTGGCTCAAGCGCCAAAATCAACAGGGCTATGTCCTCGTTCGTGGTTTGCTTCAGACAAACAGAGCTGGAAGGTGCACGCAAAGGAAGGATCTAAACACGTGCCGATCCACCTTCAGACCGGCATCATTGATAGCTACTCAACAAAACTGTTCGTGTATTGCATCGGATAATGTGCGAATAACAACACATTCGATCAACCGATCTACTAGGAATCTTTACCTTTGGCGGCGAGCGCGCGTTCCAGGTCGGCGATGATGTCCGGCAATCCCTCGATCCCAACGGATAGGCGGATAAGGCTATCGGAGATACCGATCTTCTTGCGGACTTCAGGGGGCACGGAAGCGTGGGTCATAATGGCGGGAGACTCTGCCAGCGACTCGACGGCGCCAAGGCTCTCAGCCAGCGTGAATATCTCAAGGTTCTCAAGGAAAGTGCGCGCTTTGTCGAGACCACCGTGCACGTAGAACGTAACCATGCCACCAAAGCCTGACGCCTGTTTCTTGGCGATCTCGTGCTGCGGGTGCGACGGTAAACCTGGATAACACACCTTTTCAACGGCAGGATGTGCCTCTAAGTACTTTGCAACAGCCTGAGCATTCTTGGCATGGGTGGCCATGCGCACGTGCAATGTCTTCAGACCACGGAGGGCCATGTAGCAGTCAAACGGGGCGGGAATTGCTCCAATACCATTCTGGATGAAGCGCAACTTGGTGTTAATGTCCTCCGAGTTGGTAATGACGACTCCACCAACTACATCACTGTGTCCATTGATGTACTTGGTGATACTGTGCAGTACAATGTCAGCCCCTAATGTAAGTGGATTCTGGAAATAAGGTGACATAAAGGTATTGTCGACAACAAGAAGCAACTTGTGCTTTTTTGCAAATTCCGACACGGCACGAATGTCGGTAATTTTAAGTGTAGGGTTCGTAGGACTTTCAATCCAAATGAGTTTCGTCTGTGGACGAAGTAGCTTCTCGACCTTACTCAGATCTCCAAAGTCCGTAAAGTCAAAGTCAATACCATATGTTGGGTTCACGGTCTGGCGGAAGTACCGTTGGGTGCCACCGTACACGTCGTCAATGCATAGCACATGGTCTCCGTGCTTGAGCAGGTGTGTCACGGCCGTCGTAGCGGCCATGCCGGACGAGTAGCAGACAGCAAAGCGGCCTTTCTCACAGGCAGCGAGAGCACGCTCGAGGGCTCCACGAGTGGGGTTGCCTGTACGTGAGTACTCCCAACCTTTGCCAAACGAATTGGCCTGGCTGCGACCAGCTACGACGCCGGGAGACGACTGTGCAAAGGTGCTAGCTAGCGTGATGGGCACCGCTACAGCACCTGTGTACTCATCCGGTGCCTGGCCCTCGTGAATTGCCGTCGTGCCAAAGCCGTGGTGCTCGTCAACGTATTTAGAAGCGGCGCTACTCATAATGAAAATTTCTGTTTCGTCACTTGAGCTTGAAAAGGCAAAATGAAAACTGACGTCTCGTGTAAATGAATGGTAGGAATGAATGTCGCCCACGATCTAAGATTTCGTTCGATCTTCTGGATAGCAAGAGTTTTACGTAAACACTCCGTCGACAGTATCTCGTTTATTACGCAATCCCGTGTCTGACACCAAGCGAGCTTGGACCAATAAACGCAAGTTTTGGTCATGCGTGGCAACTCGATTGTAGATTCCTCCAATCAAAGCGCAAAGCTCTTTGTTAGGCAGTTGTATTATAACTTTAGCCTTAAGAACGTTGGCTGGCATGCTGCATCATAAGATGGCTTACAATAATGTGTCTGTGAGATTGTAACGAACTGGTCTGACCTCTTCCTCGATGTATTCTTGTTTTATACCATCCACAAACGCTATACTTTTCTGCTATCGGATGCTATGCACGCACTGGTGTCATCTCATTTAAAGTTAAAACTGCAGCCAACTTGGCCCCAACAGCGCCGAATCTTGTCTTTAGTCTATAAGCATCGGTATGGATGCCATCACGTTTTCCATATTTGTTTTCAAGCACAGCTACAAAGTCCAAAGTGTTTGCAGCTTCTTGGTCTCGCACAGATACAATTTCTCTTCACCGTTCATGATTTTGTGCCTCGCATTAAAATACGCATTTTCATCAAATTCCACCGAATGAGTCTGTCGAGGCTTCTCCAGTGCTGCGTGCATGTTTAGGATTACATGCTCGCTGCTCCGAATGTCTCCTTTCAGTCAGCCTCATTGACCACCTGTATGTATTACATGCTTATATGTCAAATTACAAAGCAAAATTCGGTCGTCATGAACCAAAGGTGAACCGCACTGGGTCTCACCTAAGCAGCGCCAGCCGCCTTGAGGTTTTTGTAAGTTCTGCAATACTGTTGATAATCTCTTGATGTCACGAAACACGCGTATAAGTCATAGACTTGGGCATTTTGCTATTGAAATTAAGGGGATTCTTACAAAGTTATTAGGCTGAGTGAGACACTTGATGATTAAAAAATATGTTGCAAACGACTGCTACGACCTTTATTAAGATTATAACAGTCATTAACATGAGCTTTAATTCCATATAATGTCTACCTATTTACATAGTAGTTTGTTTTTGACCAATCAGATTCATGCTCTGCGACTGCCAGTCATACCATCATAGCATTTCATCATTGTCAGACTGTAGCCATTATGCGCGTCTTAGTAGGTGACGAGACTGGTCTGCTCAAGTCTATCGAGTTGGAGAAGAACGAGCAGCGCATTCTGTCCAGTATAACACATCCTCAAGCTCGTTCTCGAGGCATTCAACGTCTCTGCTGGTACGCGGACAAGGCCAATTCTCAGCGTAACGTGGTGTTGGCTCGAGCCGACGGTGTCGTGGAGAGCTACGAAGCGTCTCATGGCAAGAGTATAAGCACTAGGAAGGAACCTGATTGGTCCTGGCCGAAGCAGGATAACGATAAGGAAACAAGTAGTTGTATAGGACTTGACGTGGTCCAGAAATTTGGTTCAGTGGTGCAGTGCGCGGTCAATGGCGACGTGTTAGTGCGCGGCACGCTGCAGGACGCAGAAAAACCTGCCGAATTTAATGTTGGTGGCGATCTGAACATGATGAGACTTGACTCTGCAACGCAGACGGTCATTGGGGTAGGTGGCAAGGAACACGATCTGAATCTGTGGTCGTTAGAGACACAGCAGGTCCTTTTCAAAGCCAAGAACGTGACCCATGATAAGCTGGATATGCGAGTACCTGTGTGGATTAAGGATCTTCGATTTCTTTCTGTGCCTGGCAACAGCAATGGTCACCGAGTTGTGGTAGGCACAGGCCACCGTCACGTCAGGATTTATGACTCCAGCACCAAGAGACGACCAGTGCAGGAGCTCGATAACTTTGGTGAGAATCCTATCCAGTCACTGTGTGTGTCACCTGATGAGATGCGGGTGTATGTTGGTGACACAGCAGGAAACTTAGACATTTTAGACTTGCGGACGCTCAAGCATATGGGGCGATGCACGGGACCCGTGGGCTCCATCCGCGACCTCGCGTGTCATCCGACGCTACCGTACATTGCGGCGGTGGGGCTGGACCGCATGGTGCACGTGTTTGACGTCAATACGCGAAAGTACCGTCACACAATCTACGCTAAGCAGCGTCTTAACAGCGTTTTGTTCTGCTCTGACGGGCTCAAGGATATCCCAGTTGCTGATGACGAACCTGCACGGAAAAAACACAAGGCGGGTGATGAAGAATTAGACTTTGTTGATGACGACGAGGAAGAGGAGGAAGTATATGAAGGTCTTGAAATTAGCGAAGAGGAGGATGACGATGATGATGACGATGACGATGACGATGATAACGATGATATTGATAATGACGAAGAGGACCCGGAAGATGACAGTGATTGAGCAAGTATGTAGATTTTCGATGCGAGTGTACGTAGTTGTCGATAGAATAGATAGCTTTTGCCAGAACGAGTTTAAGCATAGCTGACGAGCGCACGGGCAGGATGGATTATACCACGAAGTAGTGTTCAATCCACTTCTTATAAAAAAGTAGTGTGCTTTCGCATAATGTACAAGACCTCCAACGTCGCATTTGGATTGACATCATAAGGTCATAAGATGATAACGAGTTACGTTAGCGCCAGTACGTACTGCGCTTGGTACGTCTCCACCACGGTGATAAGGTCCACATCATTGTACGGCAGGCAAAGCACATAGTCACCTAAGAGAGTTCCAGGTATACCATTTCGCGGTATATCTGGAAAACGTAGTAAGTAATTGTTTGCCAAAAGTGCACAGGGCGCTCATTGTAGCCGTGCTGCAGTGCAACATGATGAAGTCGAAGCATTTCTTGAGATACGAGCTTTTTTGCCTCGCTGGACACCAAATCACCAGAAATAACTGATGTCTGGTTTCGACGCATGATCTTGAGTAACTATAGCTTTTGCGTAGCTACTGTACTCCATTGAGTCCAAAGCGAATGGGAACCAGAGCATATTTTCTGACAAGTATTGACGAGCAGAGCTCTTAAAGCTCATGCCATTGCAGCTGCATTGATGTGGTCAGCGTCGTGCTTATACTGTGCTGCTTCATCAGCATTCGATCCGCGAACATAGCTTGCACTCACAACAGCAGCACGAATCGCGTCCACATGCAGCATCAAGTACGTCGGTCATTTCGTAGCTTCGGAGTCTTAGAAAGCATGGAGCAGACGGCCTTAGCAGCTGATACATGTGCCATCAGTTATATAGTACAACAGGTACAACCTACATGGATTTCGAGATACATGACACATAGCGAAGTTCATCCGTTGACAACGTTTGAGCTAAGATTGTGAATCTCTTACGGCTGGGTGTATGGCACTTTAACGTTATTCCAATCGCACGCATCCGCCATTATGCGCGCCACCTCGACGAATGTGCGCTCGTCCTCTGCCGAGAATCCGTTCTTCTGCGGGCAGTCTAGATCAATGAGAGCGATGACGTCTCCCTGCTTGCTCAATACAGGAACCACCAACTCGGATTCCGAGGCATCGTCGCATGCAATATGACCGGGGAATTCATGCACGTCCACGATACGCTGCACTGACTTGGTTCTCCATGATGCTCCGCACACGCCGCTCTGGTACCGGATACGACTGCACGCAGGTTTGCCCATGAATGGTCCGAGAATCAGGATGTGGTCGTGGTCCGTCACCTTGGGATTGGCAAGAGGTCGGAAAAAGTAGAATCCCACCCAGTTAATGGGACGTCCGGCCTCCACGAAGGCGTGCCAGATGATGGACGACACATTAGCAGTGTTGGCTATGTAGTCACGCTGGCCAGTGGTGACAGTGAAGGCCGCAACGTCACTCAGTAGCTCCTCAGCGTTGATCGGCGACAGGTAGTTGTGCAGCTGCGTCTCATCGGGACAGTCCGGACTCCAGCCGATCTGTTCCACCAATGTGTTGACGCAGTCCTTTAGTTCACTCCCCATCGTGACATTAACGACTTGAGTACCATTCTTGAACACCGCAAGACTCGATTGTGTAAGCTCACTCGAAGGCGACTGCACTAGTGTCTGCAATGTCATTAGTCATTAGAACCTCTTCACTCTTGCTATTGTAGTAAAGTGGCGTACAATATCGTCGCGGCCGCGGAACAGGAACGCGATGGGCACAAGAAGTTTTTGTAGCTCTCGCTTTTGTTTGCGGTCGGGCTGTTGGGGCAGGAAGAAAACCACTACCGGTTTAGTTGTGGACTTTGCGGCAAAGTTCGTGACATTGTCCTGCACGGTAGTGAAAAGCTGCAGAGCGGCGTCCAATGGAGTCACTTGCACCGTCATAGTCCTCGGTCTGTTGGTGTGAATCTGAAAGTGACGTCAGCTGAGACTTGCAGCTTTGTGGTCCTTTTTGCGTTCGTGTAAAATGGAAGTCTCAACTATACACGATTGTGTCTGCAATGGTTATTGTCACTGCGTCGGACATGAATCAGCAATCGTCAGAGCTGATGAGTCTTCCGTGTACTGTTGGCAAAAAGGACACGGTGCACGCGATGTAGCATAGGACTCAATGTCTGAGACTGCTTACTGTCATATATGAATGCCATCTATTATATATCGTCATCTATGCTGGAGTGCACACACCTTACTATGGTACGCGCTTTTCATTTTCTCGTATGTACTCGCACCGTTGGGTTAATGCCAATTTGCTATCGCGTGAGCGGCGTCTGCTGTAGTTCTGTACGTAACACAGCCAAATGGCATCGTTCACAGCTGACGTCATCGTTCGTAGGTATGACACAAACCTTGTAACTTGCTAACGGGTTCATCCTCGAATCAACTTAAGACGTTTTTTATGAGCGACTGTGTGATGATCGGAAGCGCCACGGCCAGGATGTCGATATCCGGGTCCAACTTCCTGCCAACTGCCTCTAAGACTGCAATGGAAACGACAATTGACGCGTATTTCCCCTCGAGTTGCACTTCGTGTGTGCAGCATAACTCCATGACTTGGCGAAGCAGCGATCCAACGTGCACATTCTTTAGGTTGAGCCTCCAACTCATCGCTTCGCCTACAATTTTCTCCATCCCCGTGCAGAAAGACTCGAGATCCTTGCACTTAATTGGCACAGTGTCCCCATTTGGCCCGACCCTACTCCTCTTGCTGCGAGACACGATGAGCTCTCCAGCCTTGTACCCATTACCTGTTGCCACTGCGTAAAACAGTTCTACAAAGTTGCGCAGATCTTGTTGCTCGAGCTTTGTCACGATCCCGGCATCTATGACCACAACACCGGCATTTCGAATGGCTTGAGAGCGCGACATACGAGCGTTTCTTCCTCCGTCTTGCTCATCAAACAAAAGGTTGCCTGGATGTAAATCTCCGTGTGCGAAATTGTCTAGGAAAACCATTCGAAGATACGCTTCAAGCACGACTCGTGCCACTGCTTTACGACGTGGCGGTTCCATTGTAGAAAGAATCTCACTGAAATGCAATCCGCCTTCAAAACTCTCGACTAAAACATTTTCTGTCGTGTAGTTCATGAGGGGTACTGGAAACCGTAATCCTTTCCGATTACGGAAATGTTTGGTAAACAAAGCAAGGTTCTCTCCTTCCACACGCAAATTTAATTGACGTTCCATAAGTGACGCAAACTCCGTCACACTATCCTTTCCTCCTATCCATCTAAGCGTCGGTATAGCTTCCAACATGGCTACAAATCCATGTAAAAGTTGCAAATCCAGTGCTACCATTTGCTTGACATGTGGATGAATCACTTTAACTGCAACTTCTTCGTTTGTCTCTTTGATACGTGCTCGATACACTTGTGCAATGCATCCTGACCCGATAGGATGACTGTCAACCTCTAAAATTTCTCTCCAATTGTCACCAAATGCCATTCTCAAAGCATCTTGTGTCTGTAGCCACGAATGCATTGGCGCATGTTCATGGAACATCTCAAATCGATCACAGAATGAAGCTGGAAACATATCACGACGAGTACTTGCCCATTGCAAAAACTTCATCACTGTAGGAGAAGAATGTTGTGCAAGCCATAAAGCTAATTCCCACCATTGATTTGTTACTTTAGGCAATATCATACCAACTGAGAAAGCCACAGGAGCTGTGAGTGCTAATGGGAGTGCAAGACTTAATAATTTGGCGAAATGAAGCACCACACGTAGTAGACGACGTAGCATTTGTAGCAATGACTCCTTCTTAGTAGTAAGAGTAGAAGATGTAGCCAAAATATGAGGAAATTCACGCAACAACTCGGCGTTACGGCCTGTCCAGACATCGCGAGCTGCAAGAGCGTGAATCTTCAGACGGTGACGCGAGTGGACCACCACAAATTGGTGGGGAATAAGACGAGGCCATGTTATTCGTTGAGACTTGAGTACGGGGTACAATAGACGACGAGTTGCTGCATAGGAACGAGGAGACCTCAAGAAAAATTGCAGCGTCATTCTTCTGGTCGAATTATGAATGCACGCGACTATTCAATTTATTTAACGGTTGAGTGGACTACATCACATTCACGTCTTTGCTTAAGATGGTGTAATGTACACCACTGATCATGATGTGGGATACATCATTTGCATCTGGGAGCGTAAAAAGTCAACCCATTTTATAATGTTGCGAAATGTTGCGTGTGGACGGACGTCGGCGTGGCCAAACAATGATGTGCGTCCAGAGTTACAGACTTTATATGGACATATCCTTTGCTCTGCATTATTGTGGTTCCTCTATGGTCTTTGGGTCGTTGGATCATTGTTTTTCATGGGTCTGTGGCTCATCTCAGGCTTTTGTTTCACACATGCAGTCTTTAATGGAGTTTTTCATGGCAATTGGACAACACCATTGCCATTTGCAGTACAGTTAAATGTGCTTGTAATGGCTTTATATGAAGGATATCATTATATCACACGAGACACGCAACACACGTGGCCATTCATGCGACGTATAGCTCGCTATGTGTGTCAACACTTTCCCTACTTTCGTCTAAACGTTGTAGTGGTTGAAGCGCAACAGGAGAAGGACGATACGACTCGGCACTTAGATGCAAAGGATGCAATTGCAGTCGTTGAGGAGAACAAGAGAACTTCGTGTTTTGAGTCGAACAAGCACGCACTCTTTGCGTTTCATCCACATGGTGTCCTGTCTTGTGGTTTCTCGATCAATGGTGTACACCACGTGGCATTTGAACGTGCGGCTTGCCGTTGGATATCGGCTAAAGCTCTCTTTTTGTTTCCGATCATGCGTGATGTTTTACATTGGATGGAGTTTAGTAGTAGCACCAAGGAGAGTATGCAGAGGATCATGCGTACCGGTCAAAACTTGTGTTTGTTACCAGGAGGAATCGAAGAAGCAACGCTGTATCAACGAGGGAGACACCGCGTGTATATTAAGAAACGTCTTGGATTCATTAAGTTGGCCCTACAGCATGGCTACGACATTTACCCGGTATACACATTTGGTGAAGAGTACACTTATCATGCGTTTCCGCATCTGCAGTGGTTGCGATGCCAGCTGAACAGATTTCGGGTCCCCGGTGTCATCTTCTTTGGCAACCCTCTCTGTTTCTACTTGCCGCGCTCGGACGTGGATTTGATCACTGTCGTCGGAAAGCCATTACGTCTGCCTCATGTCGAAAATCCGAGCAAGGAAGTCATTATGGAATATCACGACAAGTACGTCGAAGCACTCCAAAGTCTTTTTGACTCGTACAAGGGAGTCTATGCCGTTGATCCTGACGCAAAACTAGAACTGTTCTGAGAAGAAAAGGTAGCGTGGGCGAAGACGAGCTAGTCGTGTTCAATGCAATAAAGCCTAATCGAGACATGCAAAAAACGCGTTCCACTTTCGGATCTCAACAACCAAGCTATCTTACATTAATGCTGTACTCTCCAGCAATCTTTTTGTTAATCAGGTCACGATGGACGGATATGGAGCTCTAACTATACTGATGTGGATGAAATGGAGGGCTGAGGTGGAATCGCATAAGAAACACGTTTTCGCTAAATCAGGCGAGCCAAGGCTCCTCGTGACCGCAACAAAAAGAAAAGCTCCGATTCCAGCGCAATTAATCGTATGAAAAGCAAACTGAAGCAGTTGTCGTGCGTGACGCAATATCTACGTAACTTCAGCTGTCGAAGAAGTATCTATTCATCTCCGAATACAAAAAAACCGAAGTTACGCGACCGATGAGCAGATCTTGCTTTACCTCTATGTAACGTATCAAGTCGTAGATAGGGGAGGAATGCTCTTCAACGTTTCGAGGCCGAAGTCACATACAACTTGCACCCATTTCGTTGTACCATTGCCGGTAGCTGCTGCTTTTAGCGTTAGCTCCAGCAACGACTCCACAAGCAGCTCCTTTAGCAACGTTAGCTTCAGCAATGACAGCGCCAGCAACTACAGGACCAGCAGTGGCTTTGTCTTTTCCACTGTCAACGTCTACTGCGCCTGCAACGGCAGCACCAGCAACGTCAGATCCAGTGCCAGCAAGTGACATACCAGCATCGGCAGCGGCAGCATTTGCAACGATAGTAGTAGTTAAAGTAGAGTCTAAAGAATATCGTGAGGTAGATCATGGAATTGAGTGCGACAAAGAGCAAGTAGAAGCACCAATATCAGCTTAGCGTCAATACCAGCAAGAGTAGTACCAGTGCCAGCACCAGCGTCAGTACCAGTAAATAAAGTACCACCATAAACGATGATCCATTGAATGGATCATTCCTAGCAGCAAGACAAATGCTTTATGCAACTTTCACCACAAGCAAGAAGGATGTCATCGCAACAGAGACGCCAACATCAGATCGGGTAGCAGCAATACGAGCAAAGTGAGTACAATCATTTCAAGAGCTGGGAGCAAGTTACGAAGTTATTGCATCTCAAGCTTTTATTGCAAGCTGATCGGTGGTAATCTACACGCGTCCCTAGATGTCGTAATCGAGACACCAGTTTGCTAGATCGATCACTCTGATCATTTATCGGTACCTCCTCGAAACAAGTGCTTGAATTGGATTCCGCATTTTGCTTAATGAGAATGAGTCCTTTACACAGCAGTGAACACACACTTTCAAGATCACGTACGTGTCTGCAAGCACAGTTCGACGCTTGTTCGTTTAGCAAGAATAAGAAACAAGTGAAGATAGCAACACCACAAACCAAAACGAAAAAAACTTACAAGTGCGGTTGGATTCTGAATGTGCAATTGCAGCCGTTGCAATCTGTACTTCAGATCACCAAAGTGTGAGCTACTAATACTCGGCACAAGTTGATGTGAAGTATGCTAACAGTGGATACGGAAGAAGATCGGAGACGAAATCTCTGTTGCTCCACCTGCCGTAAACCTCAAGAAACCCGGTGCTGTCTGTCCGATCTTTACTGCAGTTCCCAAGGACAGCTTTATAAGGTTTTCATCGGTCTTCTATGCCTTTCCTCTTTTTGGTATCTGCTTCCACCACTTTCTTTATAAGAGATACTGCGATATCAGCATCGCTGCCACTTGTGATGACCTCTGTCCAAAACCAGATGTATAGCATTTGCTACTGTGTTGAAATACTGACCGATTATACCTTTTACGAAAACGTGTGCCAATTCAATGCAAATATATTTGTCGTGAAGTGAGATGACCCAGCTTCACATTGTAAAATGTGCAGTCCGATACATGGCCCTCTTCTTTACCAAGTCAAGTCTAATATGACATCACAACATGCATTAGTCACTGTCCGATTCACTATCAGAAGAATCCTTTCGGCGACGAGCAGGCGATGGTGAGTGTGAAGAGGACGACGAACGTGAAGAGGACGGCGAGCGATGGCGGGATTCCGACGAAGAGCTGGATGGAGAACGACGAGAGCGGCGGCTACGATGGCAACATACCACAATCATAACGACAACAATACACATCGATAAATAGACAGCCACAAATAATTCCGAGAAAACATTCAATACCTGCTCTTTCGTCTCGATGACCTCCCACTACGTGCGGAACGTCGTTCGCGTATCCGGTCTGGCGATCGAGACGGCGATCTACAATACTCCACAACAACATATGCACAGTCAGAATCCCGATCGAGACAAACATCTTGATGTACCACTTACCGTCGACGTCGACGACGACGTTTCACAGACGGTGACCGTGATCTTCCACGTCTCAAAAATCGACCTCGTGGTAAACTACGCGACCGTCGTCGCTTTTGTGGACTAGGTGAGCGTCTACGTCTACGTAAACTCCTCGATCGTCCACGTGGACGTCGTTGCAAACTTCTAGACCGTCTTCTCTCCTCACGAGGTCCAAAAGAACTTCGTCGTTCAACTTTCACGACAGTCTCTTTCTGTTTCTCTTCTCGTCTATCGCCATCTCTACTCTGCCTCTGACTTTCCATCCTCTTGGCATCCAAAACCTTCTTTAGTTGATCCTTTTCTTCTGCAAGACGTTGCATTTCTCTCTTCTTCTTGTCCAAAATAGAGCTTGGAATACCCGTGGGATTACTCTGTGCACTAAGCAGCAGCTGCCACAACTCTTCCATAAACGTTCCTGCCTGTTTCTCAAGAAATCCTGTAAGTGCCATTTGCAGCTGTTTTGGGTCCAGTTTTTCATCTACTTTTGGTTCCAGTAAATTATTTGCCATAGCTACAACAATCTCGTCTTCAAAGCCCAGCAATTGTGTAATGCGTTCGGTAACCCATTGACTAATCACTTCACGCTGTACTTTATTCATATCTACATGTTGATTAAAACATAAAGGGAACGTCATCTTTGCCAGTAGCTTCTTCTCTTGCGTAAAATAACGCCCATCCTGAGCAGCATTTGTACCACGGATCGACATGCCTTCGTATTGATAAGAAATTAATTATGAAAGTATATAGACGTAATTTACTTCTGTGGTACAAAATATGAAGAGTATATGTAGTATAAGAGTATCGGTCGATGATATAAATTACGTGGTACGCGATTATTTACCATTGGGGTTTTAGTATTATTACCCAATCGAATCACTTTATACGTGCTGTCCAATCGATTCTTCTCACACTTTTGACCATCATGGACACTAAGAATGCTGTTCAGACACCACCTCTGGCTCTAAATGATGACGATAGCGAGAAAGAAGAGGTGAAAGTGATTGTAATGAATTATGGGAAATGGAAAGACGCCAAGGTGCTAAGTGACGTATTGCACTCGAAAGGTATTAACTTTTCTAAGGTCCAGAAGACCCGACAATTGTCATTTGGTTTCGTGCTTTTTCATTCCAAGGAAGAACGAGCTGAAGCGATGCCCAAATTGCAAGCAATTGAATGGAATGGAGAGATGTTGGAGGTGAAAGATGCACTGCCTAAGAAGAGTATGAAACCTATGCTTGTAAGGCAACACCGTAAGAAAGAAGAGAAGGAGAAGGACCAGGTTGACAAGAAAGAGGAGGAAGACGTATCGGCACGTGATGTACGCGACGTAGTGACTCCATGGGCTACTGTCCCGTATCAGGAACAGCTGGAACGCAAAGAAGCAGAGATGAAGAAGGTGCTGGTGAAGATTGTGCGTCAAACGAGGAAAGAGTTTGGCAAAAGGAGAAACGTGTGGCACAAGACCAACGCAATATTGCCAAGAAGAAACGAAAATTAGAGCACGAGAAACAGGAATATGAGACGAAAACGAAACAGGACACGGTCGTAGGGGTTTACACGGACGATGCAAAGCCACAGTACTCGTTGGCGATCCCCAAGTGGCTTAATAGCCATGGATCACTCTTTGTAGTGGCCAACGAGGTGCTGTACTCGCGTCCACATGAAGGAGATGTGTACACTAAATGGACGCGTGTGGCGGATGCTGCAGATGTAGTGGCGATCATATCGTTTGGCAGTAACTTGGTGGGTGTCAAAAAAGACAATATAATCTACGCTTTGAAGCCGAATTTGGCGTCGACTGATGGATTGTCATGGGAGAAGATCTGCAGCGGTCCTGACGGAGTGCAAATCACATCGCTTTCTTCGTTGCGTGGTACATTGCTTGGTTGCACTAGCGAAGGAAAAATTTACAAACAGGAGGGCATGGGTAGTTTTGCGTCTGGTGAATGGAAGCAGCTGGGTGAAGTCCCAGGTGCTACCGTGATTGGCCTCCACAATGGATTTTTGTACGCGCACAACCAGGCTTTAGAAAAAGAGATGTCTTGGTCGCGCGCTCCGCTTGACGCAAATGCGCTGGAGGTTTTAACTTTCGAGCCATGCGTCGTGCCCATGTCAAAGTCCTTCGGAATTACGTCACACAACACGCTGATAATTCTCCTAACGTCAGAAGCGATTGAGTTTGTGCAGAATAGTGGCCACGTGAAAGCCAGCGTACCTTTGCCAGCGGATCTGAAGGGAGGGAGTTTTACCGGATTTGCCAGCCACAAGGGATTATGTTGCCCGATGGAATCCATTCATTCCTCTCCTGTGACTGAAAGCTACCGCAATAAGTGTGAGTTTAGCTTTGGCTTCGACAACGAGGACAAGCCGTGCGTCGGTTTTCGCCTTGGTCTATTCCGTGAGGGCTCTGTGGTTGTCAGCAAGCCTAATGAATGCGTGAATGTACCAACTGAGATGAAGGCGGTGTGCGCTGTCGTACAGAACATTCTGGAGACGTCGGATATTCCCGTGTATAGTGTCACCACGAAAACGGGTGTGTGGCGTGTGCTGACAGTCCGCCAGAGTGTCAGTACGGGTGAACTCATGATCATGATGCAGGTGAACTCAGCAGGCCAGACATTAGAAGAGCGAGTTGCAGTCAGAGACCTGATCGTGAAGCGGCTCACTGACGACTGCAACTCTTTCAAGGTGACTTCCATCTACATGCAAGAATACAATGGCCTGTCAACTCCTTCGGATAACGATCCTGTAGAGCACGTTTTTGGAAAGACCAAGCTTGAGGAACACCTGCTGGGCATGCGGTTCTTAGTGTCTCCGAACGCCTTCTTTCAGGTTAACACGGGTGGGGCCGAGAAGTTGTATTCTCTGGTCAAAAAGTTCGCTAACGCAGACGAGCACACGTTGCTTTATGATGTGTGTTGCGGTACTGGTACAATCGGCATTTGTGCGTCAAAAGGAGTTGGCAAGGTTGTGGGAATTGAGATTTGCAAGCCTGCTACTGATGACGCCGAGGCAAACGCAATACTGAATGGCGTGAAGAATGTGAGCTTTATCAATTCAAAGGCGGAGGATGTGATGAAGGATCTGCTGCATAAGAAGCGCGAGGAGAGTGAGAAGCACCTGAACCGCGTCGTAGCCATCGTGGACCCGCCGCGAGCTGGTCTCCACCACCAAGTGCTGCGTGCACTTCGTGCGTGCCCACCGGTGGAGCGTATCGTGTATGTATCTTGCAATCCGACTGTCTCGCTAGTGCGAGACGCTGTAACGCTATGTGGTCCCAGCACCAAATCTCTCCAGGGTCGGGCCTTTGAGCCTGTGCATGCCGTCCCGGTTGATATGTTCCCCCACACACCGCACTGCGAGATGATCATTGTGTTCGATCGCGTTAAAGCTGAGTAGATAAAAATGGGATCAGCATTCTAATACCATTGCTCATTGTCGACTTTTCCTCACTGCTCTACATCTTCGAAGTCAGTCTCTACGAAGGGTGGAACTTCGTCCATCATCCGTGACTTGAAGGGCTTTATCGATCGTTTGACCGAAATATTTGCACCGTGAGTTAGCTCGCCGGATTTCTTCTTTGCTGCCGTGGCAGCTCCTTTGACAATTGCAGGCTTCTTGGGTGTCTTAGCCTTTGCAGCTTTATTCAAAGCGCGTAGCGTTTGCAAATCAGTGAGACCAGGCGTGAAAAGGGCGACGACCTGTGTGAAAAGCACACAAAGTCATCTTCTGTACTTAGGCACTGAGGCATGCCACTTGATTCAACAAGGCCATACCCGGTTGTACATTCGATTGCGTTCTTGGCGCTGATTGAGTGGTTTAAAATCCGGTTCGCTCATATGCTTTTTGTCTTCCGTCTTCAGCATTTGTCTGCCAAACGAAATATCAAATAGTCAACAATGCATACTCCACAAAGAACATGTAAAAGTACTCATGCCGGTAGTCATTTTCTTTGGAAACCCATTCGTCTTGTAGCTCCAACAGTGCATGCAGCATCGTGCCCAATTCTTTGTCCTTCGAAATTTCTGCAACACGGAGAAGAAACAGAGCAAAATGTTGAGCTCATGCGAGCATTTCTTAAGAGACCTTTCAATAACTGGAAACGAACGCTCTTTGATCAAATCAGCTGGCTCTGTTGCAGCCCGTACTCCGTACACAGCAATAATCTGAGTCAGTGTTTCAAGAGCACTATCCAGCTTCTCCTTCTTGTTTCTTGCTACATCTCGAGCTTCCAGCCGTAACATATTCGACTACAAAAAAAACAAATCGTAGCAACCAGCTCATCTCAGCAAGCCAAGTATTGCATCACTACCACTAATTACCTACAACACATCAAAACCTTTAGATATTGCTTTGTATACGGCAAGAAGGTCATGAGCGTAGCAAAGTATCCCGTCACACGCCACTTGTTCGGATGAGCTTCCACCACTAGCTTATCCACTGCACGTAGTGGTTCATCCAGCGATCTCGGGAAGACTTTTGGGATCGGCATCGTCTCGGCCACTACAGCATCAATAAAACAACACCACGTCATCACTCGCTTCTTCTTTCTCTCCAAAAAACCCTCCGTAACCATCCACTCACATTCCTGTACTGCTGTCCGTAGCACGTCCAGTCTCTTCACCACCTCCTTATCAGGCTGCCAATCACTGACAACATCTACAAAAACATTTCCTTCAGAAAAACTTTCCATGCTCCATCAAATTGTCGTCTTTGTACCTCGTTTACTCTTTCCCATTTTCTCTCCATTCTCTTCTTCTCCCTCTTTCTCCAACGTCTCAATCTCGTCTCCAGCACTCACAAAAAAGCCAGAATGTTTTGTCTTGACCTTTACTTGGTCCCTAACATCTTCAATGTTCTGCTGCAGCTCCACGTCATCAATAAAAGAGTCTTCTGAATCGTACAGATCATCGTCATCTCGACGGTCCAAAGTGCCGCCTACGTCGCTGCCGTCACCATCATTCAGCACAGAGCCGCCCCCATAACGTTTCTCCAAGTGTTCAATAATGTTAAAGCGCTGTGGGCGCGCTGTTGGCACCACACGCTCCGATTTTCCGATGGACGGCAAGGAATTAGACGTTGTGTTTGACGAGCTAATGCTGAGCATTGGAGACTCTGCTTGATTCGTACTTTGGATCATTAGCTCCTTAAAGTTAATCTCCGCTGGTACGTTGCTGTTTAAAGGTACGCGAAAGGTTGTACGTCGCGGATTGGGCGCAGGAAGCACCGCTATTTCCGGCGTACTTGGCATGGTCATTATTGTTTAAAAATGACGAGTTGGTGGTAAAAATGTACAGATTGTATGAAAACTGTGACGTGTGATTGATGGCAAAGTTGATGTTGAAGTTGACGTGGATAACGACTATATCACAAAGTCCAGTACTGCCCCGTCTGTGAAGAGCAGCAATACGTCTATTATAACATATGGATCGGTAATATTCCTAGAAAAATAATACTACAGCTATGCAGAGAAATAAATCCTTGTGCTCAAATGGAATGCATCACTTCGCCGCGCATCTTACGGACTCGAGATTTCCACCGTGGCGTTTTCACCGTAATAGAACTCGTAAAACAGCTCCATCAGTGGTGGTTTGACATAATGAAAACTAATTGAGTCAGGCGCGCAGCACTTGTCTCCATTTTGCCATCCAATTCCATTATGGTCGGAAAACCAATTATTTTCCTGGTAAATCGACGTAAAAATTTTGTGGTTGTATGCTTCTTCATCATGTGATCTCGTGTACACATCATTGGGGTCATACTGATGAAACCTCTCTCTCTTTTCTTCATCTCTTGTATCCAATGGTATCACTCCAAAATGCCGCATACAGAACGAAATGGCCCAGTCATCTCCAACCACATCATTTGGGAAGCAAAACGGTTCATTAAAACTCGCATCTAACTTTTTCAAATACGCCCAATTCATGGCATATCCTCCACCTCCAGGAGTATAAATTAATCCTCCGTTTTCTTTCGTCTCATCTTTGACTTTTAGCATTGCCGTCACATGTTCAGGATCATAATTTTCAAAAGGTTCAAATGGACGTTGCATTTCCCACCATGGTAAGGTCATCCGATGTCCCAAAATAGTTGGTTCACTTTTCGGAATTGCTCGAATTTTTGGCGAATTAAGGAAAGTTTTAAGGTTTTCCATAATTACAAATGTATCGTCGTCACATTTAAAAATCCAGTCAAATTCGTCTTCACGATATTCCTTCACTAAGAGCCGCACAATCTCCCAGTGCTTTTGCCACAACATTTCATGCAATGGTGGGGCCACTATTTGCACTGTAGGGATACGTAAATCTTCCACGTTACTTAGAAACAACAACTTGTCACACTTTTTGCCCCACGTTCGCTTGATGGCAGGCAGGCGCGTGTCGTGATTAGCGTAATATGTGCTGACCCAGCAAAGTATACGCGTCTTGGATGTTTCCAATGACATCCGAGACACATTTACGAGCTTCATAGCAGGAACATGGTTCCCCAGTCGAGCAAGGAGCTGTGCACTGTGGTTGGAAGTAGTGTAAGGGGTAAAGAGAGTGAGGAGCAGCACAACAAGAAGGAACTGGTTTAGCATTGTTTTAAGGGACGTAAGGGATGATTTTAAGGGGCAAGTTTGGATCAATTACCTCTAGAAACCGATATAGCTACATAAAAATAGATGTTGAAGTTATCGTTTAGTAAGCTAACTAAAGACTAAGGCCAGTATAACGACCTCCAAACGTACGTCATCAGTATAAGATATGTATTGTGGCTTTAATTTACATTACCAAATGATAGTTATGAATGTGCATAACTAAACACATCTAATAATTTTATAATAATAAATTAAATTTTACTAGAAATAACTCTTAAACCATTGTTTTACAATGGTTTAAGAGTTATTTTTAATACAGCGTCAATTATTAAGGGCATTTTGACCAACAAACCTTATTTTAACCAAAGCAAGACCAAAAGACTTGTACAGAATGTCAAAAGAAAATTATAAGAAGTTAAAAGAGTGGACTAATCGGATTTTGGGCGATAAGTAGTGTGCTGTTGCATGTATGCTGCTCACATAAACTTGGAGCTAGTGACGTCAAACGGGTTCTTTTTCTCCAGTGTCTTGCCTGTCTGAAGTTTGCTAGGACCAAGTAGATACTCGAGCGAGAATTTGTCCATGACGCGCTGCTGGGGCGTCGTCGTCGGCTTCTTGTACACCTTCAATAACCGGTTACTCGATACGACGAATGGATCTTCCCGTCGTTTAGTGAAGCCAAGTTAAACTTTTTCATAAGCTTCGGGTCTTGGCGACGACGTAGTGCAGCGGCAGCGAATGATGTTAAACGGGAAGACATCGTTTATTCAGCGCTAATTAAAGAATGAAGGGGGTTGTGAAACTCGGGAAACGGAATATTAAGGTCATTAATATTGCGATCATTTGGTTCAAATTAAAGCGTAAAGATCATATTATAAAGGGTTGAACTTTGGTCACGTGCACTCATTTGAGATGGCTTCATAGTTTTTAGCTTCTTCAATATAGTGCTTAGGTGTTCCGTACTCACATCAATCAGCTTCTAGTCACCTTCACTTAAAGTTTCATGCGACCTCTAGATTGCTCGAAAGAGGTGCTTCAGTTGACATACACCCACTTCTTCTTGTGCCTGCAATCGTGGTCTTGAGCAATCAAATTTACACCTCAAAATTTGTCACGTTTTTGTATGATTCACATGTCGAATTCCGACAGCTACAACGTCACTTTACAATCGACAGAAAGAATGTCTATAGTAACATCCTTCTTGTCTCTATCTAAAAGGTCTGTGTCGCTTTCTTCCATCCACGTACTAGTAGCGCCATATAAATTGTTACGATACACCATCAAGTTCAGCACTCTATCTACCTCCGGCTATCAGTATGCAACTCTTAATCATGCGGTCGATTGTCATATTGAAGTATTACGTGTTTAACTATATCACCGAATGCGCTTAGTAAGATTTTGGTCAACTTTCAACTCTCGACAATCACGGAGTCTACAATGACCTTTTACCGAGCAGCTCTACTGTTTGCAAGTTCTTTAACAATGTTGTTCAAATCGGTGTAGGAAGAACACGCACGACAAGAAATCGGACCTGAGTGTTTGTTTATGACGTATGGCCCACAAAGCTCCAAAGGCAGCAAGAATTTTAGGTTCATTGCGTGCGGGCTACATACTATTAAAAGACTTGGTATCAAGCAGATGGGTAAGATTTTGTGGTTTTTCATCCTCCCATCTTCGTCTTTTCTAATCAAATTTTCATTAGTGTTCTTTAAGAACATCGTTGATCTTTTTTCTTCTAGATTTTCTGGTCAGAAGTCTACAGTGCAAAGTCTTTGATACTACCGAATAGATATGAAGGGCCACGATCTTTTTATCATGGAGATCGTTCAACTTACAATCACTTTTGCCCAGTCCAAGCGATGTCTCGTGTGAATGAGTTTACACCCCTCCTTGTCAATGACAAAATCCAGTCGCGTCCTCAACACCATCGTAGTGTATGGCAATTTGTATTGGCGGGTGCATTGAGTCTTGGCATCTTGAGTCTCTTTCGGCAGCAGAATTCGGTTCCTCTGGAGATTGCTGACGTCACTGTGTCATTTAACGAGGATAAAGCTATCACGGATGACGCGTCTGACGTAGCATTTTTGTCCAGTACGGAGACCTTCAAGGACCCTTCGGTGGACCCTTGTGTTGACTTTTATGATTACGCATGTGGTGGTTGGCTCAAAAGTCATGAAATTCCATCGGACCGTCCAAATATTGACTCGTCCTTTTACGTCGTCTCGGAAACCAACAAGGACACAATTCAGCAAATTCTTGACCAAAATCCGCCTCAAATAGGACAATTCTACCACTCATGTCTCAGTGATGAGGAGGTGGACGCTAATGCTCTTGCCTTTGTCACTCAATTGGTGAATAACGTCCATCAAGCCAATTCCATTCTCGCTTTGATGGAGTTGGCAGGTGGAATGGACCAAAGTCTAGGAATCAGTACATTCTTCAGTGTGTTCGTAGGTGCAGACTCTCAAGATCCAACTACAAACGTCCTTAAACTATCTCAAGGAGGACTCACATTGCCATCCAGAGAGTACTACTTGGAACAAAGCAAAGTGGACGCTTATGCAGCTCTCTATATAGATTACGTGACCAAATTGTTTGCAGTGGGAGAACTAGACCATCAAAATGTCAGTGAGTTTGCAGAGGCTGTGCTGGAGATTGAGACGACTTTTGCCAATATTTCTCTACCGAATACAGCGTTGCGTGACCTGGAGACAACCAACATGGCGTACTCATTTGCGGAAATTGCTCAGAGATATCCCTTCTTAATGGCCTATTTGAATGGGATATACAAGAAGGAACCATTCCCGATGCTCCACGCGATTATTGCAACACCGAACTTTTTTGAGGCACAGAACCAATTTTTGAGCGATGACGCACTGCTACCGCAGCTGAAAAAGTATCTAAGTTTCCATGTGATTGACTCATTTGGTACACTTCTGGGCGAATACTTCCGCCGTGTAAGTCACGACTTCCATGGCAAAATCCTAGGCACAGGAAATCTTCTTCCGCGGAATCAATATTGCATGCAGGTGACAACGGCGTTCCTCGGAGATGAAGTGGGAAAATACTATATGCAAGATGTGTTCGGTCCTGACGCAAAAAAGGCGGCTGAGTCCCTGGTGGAGGAAATCGAGGAGTCTTTAAAAGCCTTGCTGCTAACGGAAGCATGGCTAGATAAAATCACGTATGACGCAGCTGTTGAAAAGCTGAGCAAGGTCAAGAATTACATTGGCGGACCAGATGATGTGCCCCCGCTGCCGTTTGAGCTCCAAGCTGACGCGTTTTTTGACAACGTAAAAAGGTTGTTGCAGCTGGGTTCGTCAAAAGCAATACAATCTGTCGGCAAGCCAGTAGATGAGAAAGCTTGGGAAATGTCCGCTTCCACCGTCAACGCTTACTACGATCCGAGTGCAAACAAGATGGTCTTCCCTGCAGCAATCCTGCAGCCACCATTCTATAGTGCTGAGCACTTTCCTGCTGCAGCAAACTTTGCTCGTATTGGAATGCTGATGGGCCACGAGCTTTCACATGGATTCGACGACCAAGGACGGAAATATGACGGCAATGGAGCTCTTCGTTCCTGGTGGACTCCATCGGTATCAGCCGAGTTTATCGAGAAAGCACAATGCTTGGCAGCTCAGTACTCAGCGTTCCCGGTTGTTTCTATTGAAGACGGACGCGTACTTGGTAATGTGAATGGCAACTTGACGCTAGGAGAAAACATAGCTGACAATGGTGGTATTCGTCTTGCATACGAGGCGTATCATCTCTGGAAAAGAACGTTCTTACCTCCACCCATCGAACCATCCTCTGAGATTCAACCGGAGGCAACCAATCCAGACCCGGCAACTGCATCCCCATCAGACGATCAAGCACCGGAGCAAACACCTCCTGTCCCCAGCAAGGAGATTCCAGCAGCCCCAGTCGTCCCTGTACCGAGTGAAACTGGTCCAGATAAGCCTATTCCTGTAGAGACGTTGCCTCCTCCCGTCCTCCCAGTCCCCAAAGCCGAAGCACCGGAAGTACCGCAAGCTGGGCCTGATGGTGGAACGCCTGGTGGCAGTCCACCCCAACCGACGGTCGTGCCGGAACCTCAACCAGCGAACATTCCTCAAGAAATTAATCCTGTACCTGAAGTTCCTACTCCGGTGAAGAAAACACCTGCACTTCCTGGAAAAGAGTCTGCCACGGAGGCACCGATAGTGACGCCAGACTCATCGACGCCGCCACCTGACTTATCGAACACGCCGCCGACGTTGCCTGACGCACCTGACACACCAAATCCATCTAATGGCTCAACGCCGTCGACGTTGCCTGACGTGCCTAAACCGCCAAGTCCACCTAATGGCCCAACACCGCCGTTGCCCGACACACCTGACACGCCAAGTCCACCTAATGGCTCAACACCGCCGTTGCCCGACACACCTGACACGCCAGCTCCACCTAATGGCTCAACACCGCCGTTGCCCGACACACCTGACACGCCAGCTCCACCTAATGACTCAGCACCGCCAACGCTGCCTGACGCACCTGACTCGCCAGCTCCACCTAATGGCTCAACACCGCCGTTGCCTGACATACCTGACACGCCAGCTCCACCTAATGGCTTGACACCGCCGTTGCCTGACGTACCTGACACGCCAAGTTCACCTAATGGATCAACACCGCCGACGTTGCCATACGTGACTAATCCGCCAATTCCGCCTAATGATTCAACACCGCCGACGCTTCCTGACGCACCTATCAGCCAATTTCACCTGATGGCTCCACACCGCCAACGCTGCCTGACGCACCCGATACGCCAAGTCCGTCTAATACACCAACACCATTTAAAGTTCCAAGTGTTGTGCCGCAGCCAGGCCCAAGCATTGTCTCACCCGACAAGACTAGCAAGCACAAACACAAGAAGGAAGAAGATGAGCCTTCAGCAGAGCCCGAGAAAAAGGATCATACTGAAATACAGAAGCATCATGAGAGTGGATCGGAGAAGTCTGGTAAACACAACGATAGCGAGCGAGAGGACGACCGTGACAAGGACGTGCACAACGATCACGAACGTAATGAAGGTCACCACCGCGACGAAGAGAAGGGCGATGGGCTAGGTGATTATCGCCACAAAGGTTCACACCATAGCCACAAGACGAAAGACATTTATAAGAATGAGAGCAAAAAGGACCATCATGCGAAGCACAGTAATGAAGACGGCGAAGAGAGTGACAAGCATATGCACCACAAGCATGAAAGCAAGAAAGAACGTCGTGAAGCTCGCAAGAAAGAAAAGAAAGAAAGCCGCCGTCATGAAAAAGAGAAGCATCATCACCATCATGACAAGGTCTACGAAGAGAACCACAAGGCGAGACATGCTGAAAAAAAGCATCATCGCCACGAAGAATGGTCGGAAGAATGCGGTGATTGCGGGCGAAAGGAGTATCATGGACACCACTACAAGCATGAAGAAGACAAGGACATAATCAGCCATGGGTGTGGCAAGGGAGAGGCCGACTGTGGATCCAAACGGCACAAATGGACGCTGTCAGAGAGCAAATATCCGTTTTCTGGCGGCGACGCTCGGATCCAGAGTATGGTGAAGAAGCTGGCACGTGCATTTGCACAACCTGACGATTCTGTGGCAGATGACCGTCTGTTTTTTACGGCGTTTGCCCAGAATTGGTGTGAGAAGCGAACACCCGGATACGCAGAGCTATTGCGAACGATTGATACTCATTCGCCCGGCAAGTGGCGTGTGAACGGTCCGTTGATGAATTACGCCAAGTTTGCCGAGGTCTTTTCATGCCCCGTGGGGACACCGATGAATCCAGCGAAGAAGTGCGTCATTTGGTAAGGAATTATGAGGAAGAGCCACTCTGAAAAAGAATTTTGACGTAAATCAAGACAAGCAAGAAACAAAGATGGCAGCATTACCAAAAGAAAAGTGTTGATATTGCGTTAAGAGAGAAATGAAATTAACACAACTATGCGACTTGAAAAATGCTAAATGAAGTTGGTATCAAGTGGATACTTGCATATTGATCATGTGTCTGCTTTCGCAGGATACTATTTGCTGTACCACTTCTTCGGAGATATTAATTGCTCGCCTTATAGCCAAAGTAAAAGTATTATACTAACAATCTTCCTAGGTAGCGTTTACATTTATTTAAGAGTTCTTGAATATTATTACATGGATGTATCCCCGCGGGTGACAATTGCTGATAAAGCGACTAAAAGTGGTGGTGATGTAACGGGCTAAAGTCTATGGTTACATGTACGTTATTACGTAACACTTCACGGGGGGGGGGGGGGTCATAAGTACGTGTGTACTTAGACCTGCTACTTACACCGCACAAGGTTTATATTGTAACGGGGTTACACGACGGTTGTAACGTCATTCTCAAAGTTTACGGTTGAAGTTTCCTCTATTGCATATAATGTATTCTTGATACTTTGCTTTAGAAAGGTATTAAGTATGAGCGTTAAGATACGGTATTCGGTAATACCGTATCCTATTCGATAATCGTACCCTAGGTACATCATACACAGATGTATAGACGATACATCGTACTAGGTACATCATACACAGATGTATAGACGATACATCGTCCAATAGCAAAGTCTACATATTATGATTACTGTTATAGTAATTAATTTAGTGTAGTGTACTTAGAGTAGGACTATTCATAAAATCTTAATGCATAAATAAAATCAGTTCTCCTTTTGAGTTTAAGATCGCAAGTCGTTCTGACTTGTTCTCTTGTGCGTTTCGCGCGTTGGTTCTCTGAGCCGTTAAGCTTCTAGCTTTTTTGTACTCGGTGCGTTGGTTCTCTGAACCTTAAGCTTATTGCTTGCTGACTAAATCTCTCTCCTAGTTCCTTAGAAGAGGGTGACTTTAAAGTCGTTTAATTAGTTCCTTAGAACTAAGTGGCTTTTATCCTTAACTCTATTTAGTTCTCTAGAACTAAGAGGCTTCCAGCCGAAAAATCTTCCTCTGGCTAAAGAGCTGTGCAGCTCCGCTACACTTGGTAGCACTTGGTGTCAATCCACACCTGAGTCTTTAAAGACTGACCCTCTGTGAGGATGGAGAATCAAAATCACCTCTCTGAGGCGCAACGACTCGCCCTAGATAAACTATCTGCGTTCGTTGGGCCCGATCGTATCGAGGTTCTTTTGGCCCGGAGGTCCTCAATGCTCGCCTTGAGGCCTTCAAGCGTTATGAGACAACGCTACTCGGGCAGGTCCACAACCAGGCAGCGTCAGCTGCGCCTACAAAGTATATCCCGGTACCTGTGCCCGATGCAGAGCCAAATTACCCTCGAAGGTCTTTACATTTAAAACAAGGCTCGCCCACTTGTTTTAAATGTAAAGAACTTCGACGGTAAGGAGGGAGAAAATCTTTTCTTCTGGATCCGAGAAGTTGAAATGGCAACGGATGCAGCCATGCTTGTTTCAGATAAGCAACGAGTTGGCCTGGCCATTTCGAAGCTCGGTGGAAGAGCTAGAGAGTGGGCTCTAACGAGCGATGTCTCTGTAAATGCTGCATTTCCCACATGGGAAATGCTTAAAAAGGCAATTAACTTGCGTGTTTGCACCGCCTAATCAGGCTTATCGTGTGCGCTCACGCTTCCTAGCTACCCGACAGGGTAAGAAAGAATTGTCGGACTATGTCCAAGAGTTGAGAACTCCCATTGCTGCTATGCAGCAGGACCCACTGGCAGAGGAAGTCGGAGTAACCATATTTATGGAAGGACTTCGTACTGGGGTCGCTAGGACGGAAGTTTTCCGTGTCCAGCCTTCGACTTTTCAGGAGGCAGTAAGCATAGCGTTTAACGCTAGATTTAATCTTAAGTCTGCTCGATATGGTCTGCCCTGGTATTAATCAAATACCTCTAACAGGGCGGAACCCATGGATCTCAGTCAAGCTGAAGAAGCTGAGTTTCAAGCTGCTGAGCAGCAAGGTAACATCCGTAGATGTTAAATGTGCGGAAGCACTAGGCACCTCCGCTATAGCCGTCCGTTGCGAAAGCAACGTTCAAATCGGTAGAGCCGAAACCCTGCTCCTAGCCAAAAGGCGAGCACAGCAGGGGAAACCGTCAACTCCCAGTAGGCACGGGGCGCCCTACTGGGAAAGAACTAAGTTCTGTTGAACATCTAAGAGGTAGAGGTAAACAGGCCTTAGTCCCAAGTGACTCCGTGATAGCTTTTATGGAGCAGGAATACTAGTCAGGCTCGTTGGTTGAGTCGGCATCCGTTAAGGGTTTTGAGAAACCATGGTCAATTTTAATTGACTCAGGGGCGTCAGGTAATAAGGTCTGACGTCGTTTCCTTGAAGGAAGTCATCTGTATGCTGAAGCTATAGAAACGCAGGAGGGTGACAGTATAACCGTGCGTCTCGCAACAGGTGTACGTGTCACCGTTTCTAAAGTTCCGTTAAACTTAGGTGTAAAGTTCTTAGACTTCAATAGCGTTAAACGCTGTCTTGTCCTTGATTTGGACTCGAGATATGATCTCATTTTTGGTATGGCCTGGCTGAACCGCCATGAGCCATGGATCGATTGGAGATCCAATACCTTAGGCGCAACGTGCAACGTGCAATGTTCCTAGCGAAGCTTTAGAGAGTCATGAATCCACCTTCGCTAGGAAACAGAAGTGCTATTGGCGCGAGACATTAACTGATTCAGTTAGTGTGCTGGACATTGGAGTGTCTGAGTTGATAAACTTCAATGTCAATAATTATAGTGTCGAGCAGAGCTCAGTGACACCTAGTAGAACGCACGTACTCCGTTGAGTGATACTCAAAGTAATATTGAGACACTGGATGTCGATAATGACATCGGCTCTTGTATAGAGCACGTGAAGGTCGATGACCTTGTTAGTGATATTGGCTGTAAATGCGATTCACTGGATGTCGATAATGACATCGGCTCTCGTATAGAGCAAGTGAAGGTCGATGACCTTGTTAGTTAAATTATCTGTAAATGCGATTCGCTTGATGTCAATACTGACATCGGCCCTCGCATAGTGCAGGTGAATGACAAGGGGTCTGTTGACCTTGGGGATGATGGTATTACAAGTACTTTGAAGAGTACGGTCTCGTCAATGAGACGGCAGCATCGCCAGATGGCGGCTGCGAGACGCAAAGCGTCTGTTTTATCGCGTAGTAATATCAGTGACCAGCTATACACCCTGGTCAACAGTGACAGGTGATGTAGAGGTGAGGTTGACCTTGAGGCCCTCCCATCATTAAATGCTCTCTTATAGCTGGACAAAATATTTTGTGGACGATTTCATCAAGCTTTGAAGGTTGGTGATCTATCCGATATAGTGGTCATTCGATCTAACCTCGAGTTGAACTCATTCTCACTTGTCGAAGAGGCAGTCCTTGAAGATACAAAAGCGGCACTTATTGCACGTAGTGGATCATCTATCTTGAAGGACCCTTCAGATCCCTACTATCCTTTAGTAAAGGAATTTCCAGGACGTGGTGTGTCACGATCCACCGTCGGTTCTACCACCTGATAGGGGTGTACGGCATGAAATTGACTTGGTTCCCGGAACCAAATACTGTGCAACACGGCAGTGGCCTTTACCCAAAGAACAGTGTAACGTCATTGACGAGTTCTTTCTTGCAAAGCACGCGGCGGTCATGGTGCGCGAGAGCAACATTGTGCACTCGACACCCACTTTCTGTGTCAAGAAACCGAATGGTAAGTGGCATATTGTTCACGCTTATAATAAACTCGATACGGCCACTCTTCCTGCACAGACGCCAATACCTAGAAAGGATGTTTCCCCAGGAAAAGTATGGTCGGTTGTACTACGTATAGCGCATTCGACTTGATTGACGGTACTTCCAACTGCTCATGCGAGTTAGTGATATTCCGCTCGCTGCGGTTAGTACTCCGAGCGGTATGTTCTGGGAGTGGTTGGTGATGTTTTAGGGGATTTCGAATGCTCCGGCTCGTTTAACCGTTTGGTGACGCAATTGTTTCGACCCCATCGAAGTTATGCACAGACGTACTTTGATGACATTTTTGTCCATAGTCGAGCTGAACATGGGCGGTCGGATACCGAAAACCATATTTTTCATTTACGAGTTGTGCTCGAGTGCATGCGCACTAATAAACTATATGCTAATGCATCGAAGTGCATCTTCGGGGCCGAAGAAATGTACTTTTTAGGGTGCTTCATTGGGAAGCGAGGCCTAAGTGTGGATCCCGCCAAGGTCAAAGCCATAGTCGATTGGCCTATTCCACAGTCTTAGAAGGACTTGCGTAAATGGCTTGGCCTTGCCAATTACTTACACAAGTACAGCGAGAATTACGCTGATATGGCTCGGCCGTTATCCAATCTCCTTAAAAAGGATGTAAAATGGTGTTGGCATGCCGAACACGAGGACAATTTTCAAGCGGTGAAGGCGAGCCTTCTACATGCTCCTATTTTGGCTTTGCCAGACCCTGACCGACCGTTTAGAGTCGTCTGTGACGCATCGGATTTTGCCATTGGCAGTGCTCTGTTACAAACAGATGATGAAGGCCGTGAGCGTGTGATCGCTTTTGAATCTCGCCAGCTGAAAGCTGCAGAAAAGAACTATCCAGTTCAGGACAAAGAGCTACTTGCGATGAAGTATGCCCTGGTCAAATTCAGAGTTCATCTGCTGGGCTCAAAGCCTTTTGTGATCTATACTGATCATGCGTCGTTACGCACTGCAACTCATTCGCCACATCTCTCGCAGAGAATGGCCAGATGGCTGTCATTCTTTGCCGAATATAACTTCGAGGTGAAATATAAGCCGGGTAAGCAAAATGCTTTGGCTGATGCGTTGTCACGCAGACCTGACTATGAGCTTGCTCATGTGACGACGTTGTCGTCTTCTATTACCAATCTCATTCGTACGGCGTATGCTAAAGATGATCATTGTATAGCGTCGCTACAGACTATTGGCAGTGAGGAGTTTGAAGACTCGGACATTAAATTGTCGGCACGATTACGTGCGAGCCTCCATCGATAATCTATCGATGAGGGGATGTTGTACTATCGTACAGATGTGGCGGATCCTCCGCGTATTGTGTTTCCTCATGACGAGATTATATGGGTGAGCACATATGTGCGTACGTGTGAAACGTGTCAACAAGTGAAACCATCGCCCCATTCGGCAGCGCCTTTGGCTAGTTTGCCTATTCCCACTGGGTGCTGGGAGTCCATTAGTATGGACTTTGTATTTGGCCTACCGAAAGATTCGCATGGCAATACAGGTATAATGGTCTTTGTGAACCGTTTGAGCAAGATGGCTCACTTAGCAGCTGTGCCAGACTCGATCGATGGTGTGGGTAAAGCGGAGCTGTTTGTAATTCAAGTATTTCGCCAACATGGCTTGCCAGTGGCAATTGTATCTGATCGTGATCCTCTTTTTACGAGTAAATTTTGGAAGTCCGTCTTTCAGGTGCTGGGCACCCGTTTGGACATGTCCACAGCGGATCATCCGCAGACTGATTGTCAAACCGAGCGCGTAATTCGCGTTGTTGAAGATATCCTCCGAAGCGTTTGTGCTGAAACGCCTGAGCGATGGAGCTCTATGCCCCCTGTAGTTGAGTTGGCGCTCAATAACTCCGTGCATACCTCAACAGGTTATACTCTGTTCTGTGTAAACGGCCTCACGCATCCACGCGTTCCGTTAACGCTACCACCGAGTAGTTTAGGGCTTGGTGGAGGAGAGGTTGCCGATCGGCTTGCTGATGTCAGCCCTAACACTGTTAAGAAACAGGTAAATGCGTTTCTCGCAACGCGACTAAATGTCTTACGACATGTGCAAGATGCAATGGCTGATAGTCAAGATAAACAAAAGGAATATGCAGATGCGAAAGGCAGAGGTTGTATTAATGATTATGAGGTCGGAAACCAAGTCTTACTAAATGCTAAGAACCTACCTACTAGAGTAGTGTCTGCCGTCTTTAAAAAAAATTGCTCCCGCGCTTTATCGGACTCGTAACGTTCGTGGCCAAAAAGGGATTAGCGTATACGCTTGATTTGTCGCGCAGTTGCGTACACATCCCGTGTTCTACGTCGGCATGCTCAAGCCATATCGGGATTCGTCCCACGTGAATGCTAAGGCACTCGCGCCGAGATTATTGGCATTGCCGCATGACGGATCATCTGGACCAAGAGGTCAAGCTGTCCCATCACTCGAATTGAACTCTGCTTTAACCACTCGAGGCGAGTATTCATCTTCTGCACAGTCTCACGCAGATACTTCACCTCTTGAAGTAGCTCGTCATGAAATTGTGCCGGTACACTGGCCCCTTCCGGCATGCTTGATGAGCAGGGGAACCTTCAGTTCCATCTGGAACGTCTTCTGCAGAAACTTCGCCGCCATGGTCAAAACCAGTATCTGGTGAAGTGGCGGGAATATCCTGAGTCGTGGAACTTATAGGAGTTCGAGGTTCCCCTTTGGCAGGATTGCCCGTACGCCGTGGAAGTTTTTGAACGTCGTGCGCAGGGCCAACCTGTTGGCGATGGCGCTTCTTACCAGTAGTGTTAGGGTAGGCGAGTTAGCGGCCTTGGCCTGTCGTAAACACGCGGCTACAGGTGTAGCCGAAACATTGGGGTGCTGGGTAGCAGACGCATATTGCGCTCGTTGAGACTTCAACTTTCCATAAGATCTCAGTATAGCGTAATCGTAACGCATTTTTCGTTCGAGACGAACATCTGCCACGTCGGCACTTGACCAAAGAGCCCACATGCTGCTTAAACGTCGCGTATAATGCGCCCAGAGGATAAAAGCCGTATCCTCTCCCTTTTTGTTTTTTCCCGCAAATAGAAGGATGTAAACACCCTTTATGGCAGGGGTTGTTGCACCACGTGCTTGCCTAGTGAGTCGTGCCAAGTATAGGCTTTGCGTAGTGATATGAGGTTCCATATAGCGTTGTCGAAGATCCGTTCGCGTAGCGACATCCTCAGGCGAAATGGCCTCAGGCCCGATGGCCCAGCCTGCTAAGGACTGACCAAATACCTCCTTAAGGCTGTAGGTGGCTTGAACCTATACTGTCGGTGGCCCTGAAGCCTAGCCATATTTTTCGTCCGGCCCTTCTTCTTGACCAGTGGTCTGCTGCTGTTGTTCGTCGAGTGGGTTGGTAACCGTTACCGTTGATGATACGTCAGGCAGGTCACGTAACGCTGTTCGCACATCTGCTGCACCACGTTCAGGGAACGGATTCGGTGCATGACTAGTGTCATCTTCACCCGTAAGGGTGTTAAATAGGGAACCCATCGGGTCCCACAAAGACGGTGTCACTTTCGTAATCAACCGCTTCGTCAAGGTCGCCCTCAATGAGATCCCGTAGAGGCTGTGACTCACTGCCAGGAGGCGTCATGTTAGGTGCCGTGAACAACCGTAAGGTTTGACGTTCGCTAAAGCAATACCTCTAAGAGGAAAAATGTCGAATGACATTCTATGGGAACGTCAGTATGGCGAAGGAGGGTGTAACGGGGTTACACGACGGTTGTAACATCATTCCCAAAGTTTACGGTTGAAGCTTCCTCTATTGCATATAATGTATTCTTGATACTTCTCTTTAGAGAGGTATAAAGTAAGAGCGTTAAGATACTGTATTCGATAATACCGTATCCCCCCTATTCGATAATCGTACCCTAAGTACATCATACACAGATGTATAGACGATACATCGTACTAGGTACATCATACACAGATGTATAGACGATACATCGTACTAGATACATCATACACAGATGTTTAGACGATACATCTTCCAATAACAAAGTCTACATATTATGATTACTGTTATAGTAATTAATCTAGTGTAGGGTACTTAGATTAAATGTGTAGCTCTGCTACATTTATCGACATTCATTAGGATGACGGCCAGAGGGGATTGGCGTCATTGAATGACGTCACAGACGGATGTTATTCGCGAGCCTAAGTACATATATACGCTTGCCATGAAGGGATGCGCATCTGGAGAGACGTGCATCCAATCATTGTATATTGGCTAATAGCTTTGATTTGTATCTAATATATATTAACATAAATCAGTCGTACACTTTCTACTTACATGACAGAACGCAGAAAGACGGGTCACGACTTCCGCGACGCAGCTGGCAAAGATTGCTTGATGATGAATGAGGCAACCTTTGGCACCCACCTACACTTAAAAGCTTTAGTAGCCCTTATAAAGTTATTAGCGACGTTGAAGAAGGCAATCGAAATTGCCATGGTTCAGGAGAAATCGTACAGCAGTACCTCGACAACAGCTTATTACAATGTGCAGGCGAAAGGTCGAATGTCACTACTTATGCTGTAAAGAAGGCAAGCTTGGCAAAAAAAATGGCTCGCTATAATGCCAAAGATGCTGGTACTGAAATGATCAGCAAGAGCCATTTTTGGCGAGCGCCCTAATATATTTCTGCTTTTGGTAAGAGCATACCAGCATTATTGTTCAGCACGTACCACTTGCGAATCAAATTGTAAAACTCTTCCATTGGAAATCTTTTAACATCATGGACATCCACGGAAGCAGCATACACGCAAAAAACCTTGTTCGAAGAATGATAACGACGGCCACACTTTTTGCATGTCAGTCTCTTTCAGCACCCGCGATCGTCTTGTATCTTTGATCCGCATGGGTACAAGATTTAAAAAGTGTACCAAATTTCGGACCATGATCTTATTAGAATGTTGTGATCTAGCACGTTGATCGTCAAACATTTTTACACTATCCGGCACTATAGCCATGCAAATGTTGCATCGATCTACTTCAGCGTCTTATTCGCTAAGATCCGATTCTAAGTCACTGCTAACAACCATTATGTGGATCTTCCTTACAGTGCGAAGTGTAATGGGCCACATTACACACATAGTTAACACAAATAAACAATTACATATGTAGGCAGGTGCTGGGCCCGAATAGCGGGCACAGCGTGGCAATTTATTATTGGTTTATTATTGGGGCCTAAAGTCCCAATATGGACCAATGATAAATTAGCCTGAAATTGTGTGGTTCCCGAAAGGCGGGAACACTGTCGTATTGATTACGACTAAAAGTCTTCGTAATTAGTACGAATTAAAACCAAAATATAAAAAGAGTTAAATTTACTTAATACCTAATACTTGGGCTTAAGTCTTCCTCAAGCGCGCGTGTAAGCTAGTGACGGTATGTTCTAGCCCCGTTACAACTGGTAGCACTTAGTAGTCCTTCCTATGCCCGAGTTTGGGATGAGCGAAATGGCGTTCTTTAACGCTCCGGATTTATTTCCGAATCACGAAACCTTCCCTCCTCTTACTGGTACTTTGGGGATGCCCTTAATCGCACCGCGGCGATATCGGGAGAGGCATTCGTCGAGTCGCTAATGATACCAGCGATCCCTGATACACAACGTCTCTTCATAAATAAGTTTATGGCACGCGAGCTCGCCGAGTCCAACCGGCGAGGCTTTACTCCCTCGCGTCCTTCACGTAATGGGGCCGTGAAGATGGAAACCTCCTCTTACTCAGGAGAAGGTATGGACCGGTTGTCGCTGAATCGGTGGTTCCGAAAAGTTGACATCGCCATCGCGTTGAGACTTCTTGAGGCTCCACAGGCGAAGGTCAACTTTCTTCTTTCCCGCCTTACCGGGAAAGACAAGGAATGAGCCCTTGGTAAGCTTGTTGTGGACGAGCACGCGTTTCCCACCCTATATACCATCCAGGACGATCTTTGGCTTGCTTTCGAGCCACCGCAAGAGGAGAAATTGGTGCGCTCAAGGTTCCTGTCTATGCGACAGGGTAAAATGGAGATGCCCGGCTACGTGCAGATGGCTAGGCATCTGACGTCGTGTATTATCACGCACCCCATGGACATGTACACGCAGGTGAATGTCTTTGTGGATGGTATGCGTGAACGGAAGACCCGCTTATCACTGGAGCGTGCCGAGCCTGCCACATTGGAGGAGGTTTTGCCATCGCACCCCGTGAGGACTTAAGGTTCACAAAGGACTATGCCTAGCCATCGGTCGCTACCGTTTCCCGGTCTTCTAGTCCGGATCCTATGAATATCGACGTGATTGAGTCGTCGAGTGACCGACGACGTGTCATTCCCCATAAGGGCGATGCTCACACCGGGCGTCAAATGGTTTGCTTTCGTTGTCGAAATCCAGGGCATCGCGCTGCTAAGTGACGTGCGCCAGCGCCGATATCGGTGCTAGTAGTGGACGTCTATCATGAAGGTGATGTACCGTCCGCACATGCTCGTAGATGTCGCCGGTGTCCGGCGACATCTACGAGTATTCCTGGACTTAGAAGAGACCAAAAAAAATCCTTCGTGAATCTTGTTTATCGACGCTGCCTCCCAGCATTCAGGTCCGTGAGGAACCTGGACAAGTCGTCGTCAATCTAGCTTACGGATAACCACACCTCGTATCGCGGTGCGAAGTATCGTTGCTGTATACGTATGAAAGGATTTCGCAGTAACACTTATTTCTTTATGATCGCGATAAATTATGCTTTCGTTTACATAATGGAATGCCAAGGTTGGCACGTTATAAGCCCCAGATCGACTGTTAGCCAGACCAGTGAGACTCCGACGCAAGATCGATGTCAGTGAAGTGTTGACCTATCTCTTGACGATGTACAAGTGACTGGCCGAACTTCACAGCCGTGGATCACAATTTCACGACGCTGGAAGTGTGCAGAGCGAGAGATGGCCCGCTATGCACTGCTTGTGCTACGAAAGTGACAGTGACTCCTCGCTCCACAGCGAGTAGAACGATGTGATCAAACAAGGATTCCCGCGGCGCGTCATTGACGCGGTTGAACCGGGGTTTCCGGACGTGAATGTGCAGTGGTCGGACTGGTGTTCCCATCTGCACCTATTGTGGTCTAGAAGGGGCTCCCACAAGGGCATTGTGACGACGAGCAAGGTCTCGCCAACGAATGTGACGTGGACGGACAAAGTCCCCACGCAAGATCATGACGGTCGAACCGGAGTCCCCATCATCACCCACTGTCGTCGAACCGAGGCTTTCACTTGGGCATTTTGTGGTTGAGCAGGGGTCTCTCACACGTGTACAACGTGTAAGGGAAGAAGTCCCCACGCGAGCGCATGATGGTCGAACCGGGATTCTCATCATCACCCATTGTGGTCGAACCGGGATTCTCATCATCACCCATTGTGGTCGAACCGAGGTTCCCACATGGGCGTATTGTGGTTGAGCAGGGGCTCTCACACGGCTTTACGGCGGCGAGAAGGAGATCCCGCATCAAGTGACGACGGTCAAGTTTAGGATACTCCCGTCTAGTGTATCCGGAAATTATTAATAAGGACATTCAGTGCCTCGACAGGGTGATGGTTTTATACCTGACTGCGGTTCGCCACTTCATTCATGACCTTAAGGGAGGAACTGTCTAATCACCAACGGGGTGATTACTGTGGCGAAC
Source organism: Peronospora farinosa (assembly GCA_947646735.1). NCBI lineage: Eukaryota > Oomycota > Peronosporomycetes > Peronosporales > Peronosporaceae > Peronospora > Peronospora farinosa. The sequence goes on along the minus strand of CANTFK010000961.1, from coordinate 823,291 downwards.
GAGGAGCATATATGGCGCGTCCTCCAAGCGCTGAGCCAAAGTCAGCGCGTAAAAAGGAATGGTTTCTATCACAGTCACGGCAGGCTCTGCGAGAGTCTGATAACTCTTTTCACGACATTGCTCGTGAGTACGCAGACGTGTTACCGGACAAGATGCCGGCTGAACCTCCTGCTGACCGTGGTATTCGGCACGAAATTGATCTCGTGCCAGGTTCGAAGTATTCTGTGAGCCGTTGCCTCGAGATCAAGTCGAAGCTATTGAAGCATTTTTTGAAGGCCGCTGCAGTGCGGGTTATGTGCTGAAAACACTTTGGAAATTTGCTCTGAGCTACTTCGACGACATCTTTGTCCATATTCGCGCTGAGGTTAACCTTAGTAATTTTCAAGCTCACCTTCAAAACACTTAAACAGGTGTTTTAAGTTAAGCGGAACAACAAGTTGTACGCGAATCTTAAGAAGTGTGTATTGTGTGCACCGGAGATTACGGTGCTGGGTTGTTATGTGAGTAAATCGGAAGTTCGAGCTGATCCAGAGAAGGTGTCGTCCATCTGTTCTTGGCCCACACCCAAGAACCCTACGGAGCTGCGCCAGTGGCTTGGTTTGGCTAATTATTTGCACAAGTATACGAAGGATTATGCTGGTTATATCCAACCTTTGTCGTCACTCTTAAAGAAAGACGCCACGTGGTTGTGGCGTCCCGAGAATCAAGCAGCTTACGAAGCAGTAAAGAAGAGCCTAGCGTCAGCGCCAGTCCTGGTCCTACCAGACGATTCCAAGCCGTTCCACGTGGTTTGCGACGCCAGTGATTTTGCAATCGGTTGTGCCCTCATGCAATTTGATGATGAGGGCCGTGAACGAGTCGTGAGTTATAAGTCGCGATAGATGAAACCAGCTAAGAAGAACTATCCGGGTTACGACTAGGATTTGATAGAGATGCGCTATGAAATCATCAAGTTTCGCGTACATCTGCCTGATGAACGTACATTTCTTTGTATATTGACCATGCATCGCTGCGCACAGCGATGAAGAGCCCACACTTGTCTCAACGGATGGCACGATGGATCTCATTCTTCTCTGAGTAAAATTTTGCCGTGCATTACAATCCGGGCAAGACTTATGTTCTTGATGACGCTCTGTCACGACTTCCCGACTACGATGCTCGGAATGCGTTAAGTCGTCAGGCGACTGATGACAAGGATGATGATGACCGATGTGCGATATGTGTATCGCTGATACTAACTCGAGTCACACACGAGCTGTGCTTCTTTGACGAAATCGTCGCAGCGTAAAAGAGCGATCCAGACTATGCGAAAATTATCAATTATCTGCATGATCCCAGCGATGTCGCACTGGGAGATTTATCAAGAAACAAGCGCGATCAAATTCATCGATACAGTTTAGACGGATATTTGCTTCTGTATAGCATCGATCAATTCGATGCTCCTCGCGCGGTGATCGCCATCGACATGGATCTGCATGCAAGAATCATCCACGAGTATCACGATGTCCCTACTGGCGGTTATTTAGAATGCAAAAAGACTTTTGCGGCTGTGTCTCGAGACTTTTTCTGCCCACATGTAAAAGTGGGTACGAAACTGGATTCGAACGTGCAAAATCTTCCAGCGTGCGAAGCCATCCCCATCGTCGCAGGATCTCCTGCAATCACTGCCGATTGTAGCCGAGACCTGGCGATCAATTTCGATGGACTCCATCTTCGGGCTCGCGCCCGATAGTCAAGCTCGAACGGGTATCCTGATTTTTGCTGACAGATTCAGCAAGATGACACATCTCGTGCCTGCTCACGCTAAGGTCACCGCGGCAGAGACCGCGGCGCACTTCATCGACGCGGTGTTCCGTCATCATGGCCTGCCAGAATATATTGTTTCGGAACAAGATCCGCGATTCACGTCCGCATTTTGGACGTCACTGTTCGTGTTTCTCGGTACAAAACTACAGATGTCGACTGCGGCCCATCCGTTTCCGGATGGGCAAACCAAGCGCGTGAATTGAGTCCTTGAAGTTGTGCTACTTCATTCACAAGTTGGAGTGCATTCTTACCACTTGCTGAGCTCGCACTCAATAATGCCGTACACACTTCAACGTTGACGCCAATTTTTGTAAATTTGGCTCTTCATCCTCAAGTTCCTCCTCTTCTTGCGGGAGGCGACCCACGGCACCTAGTGGCTCCACTATGGGGGGATAAAGGTGATAAACAAGGATCGAGTGCAGCTCTCGATATTTTGAGCGCGAATGTAGTAGCCCAATAGAAGGCAAAAAAAAGACTGCTGTTTCGACGCCACATGACGTGGAATCACCTTAAGCTCGATGGACTGAACAGGAATTAGTTGAACCGTCTTCGGGTAAGCGCTCACCTACTGTCAAATACGCGCCGATTGAGCAGGCGCGACCAATTGATGACATGGCTGTGTCCGAGTCTATACTAAAAAGTCAAGCCATCTTGGTTTTTACGCGACGCACTACAGTCTGCGGTAGACCAGCAGAAAGAAAACGCTGACAAACACGGAAAAAAGAACATGAGCAACTTTGAGAAAGGCGATCGTGTATCATTGTCCACAGAGGGTCTAGGGATTCAGCGGTCACTAACCTGGGCGCGAGCAAACTCGCGCCACGTTTCATCGGTCCATTCAAGGTTCTGAAGGCAATTGGCGACGCTTATACACTCGACTTTCCGTAGTCATTGCGACTCCACCCGACGTTCTATGTCGGGCTGGCTAAAGGAATATCATCCGGCTTCGCTTCACGGCTTGGCTCCGATGCCGGCTTCAAGGGTCCGTAGGTCGATCGGCCTCCTCGCCGTACTCGACGCATCGATGACATCGGGCGCGGTTGCGATGCCGTCTGTGCACGTCCAAGGACCTGGCATTCTCGAAACCTCATCTGTTCGAGCATTTCGCGGTTCGACTGCCGGATATTTACTTGCGGTTCTCTCCGCCTGTGCAGCACGCTCAAGGGCAGCCTCAGCTTCCAGCTGAGCATTGGAAGCCTTGTTTACGGCCTGATCAACATCGTCCTGGTCAACCAGGACTCCAGCATTACCGACGCGAGGGCCCACCACCGCTTGTGGATGCAGAAGGACAGGTACGCTAGATTGTGGATCGTATTGTGGTTCATGAGGACCCTCCTCGAGCAGTGACACAGTCGGCTCATGAAAAGCGCGCGGTGCCATTCGCACGCAGTTATTGTATACACCGGATTGGGTTTTCACCCGTGCAGGATACGTGGGAGATCTCTTCTTCGCGGCGTTCCAGATGTTGTTCAGCCATACGAGACCGTGGAGTCTGGCTATTCCGATGCGAGCGCGAGCGCGAATGCTTTCGTGATGAAAGTGAATATATATCACCACGACTGCGAGGCGAGAACCGCGCAGCAGGACGGGCAGGCGAACGTTTGCTTCCCTGCGTCGATTATTTCGCGGAGATTGACTCCGCTGTCGAGAGTGATGTTGCCAGCAAGGTGTACCACGAATAATTAAGGTCCTCTGTTTGCTCAGACTTCGCTTATACTTCTCTATCCAACTTTGTTCGCGTTCACTGAGTGGACACTCAGCGATGTGTCGTCTCCATTCGTCATGAGCTGGGCGTGGATTCGAGTCACAAGACTGACATTCTTCATTGACATGAACGAAACAGAGGCGGTCCTCATTCCAAGCATTATCACACAACCTTTCGCGTAGCGCGCCGATGAAGTGATAGGCGCGAAGTTTCTCTCGATTGGCAAGCCACAGCTGGAAGCTGCTACCATCCTCGAGCAATCGATTCCAACGTCTTATGAAGGCGCACCAAGAACGTTGCAGTGCTTTGTATCCGATCCCATCAAGAATCTTTCCTCGCAGTTTACGAAAACGCCGGAAATAGTCCTGCATCGTTTCTAGTGAGTCCGGATCACGAGCTCCGGACAAGTCATACAGCGCCCAAGGAGTGAGTTGTTGCGCCATAATGTTAAGGGTTGCACTCCCGCTAATGGTTCTTGGGAGTGCTGCATCGTTCGGAGTCGTGTGTTCGGGCATTGCTTGTTCGTTTGTGAGCATTAAAGTTTAAACAGTTAAGCACTCATGGTTGGTGCGTGCTGTCTTGAAAAGGGGGTGATGTAATGGGATACATTACACACATAGTTAACACAAATAAACAATTGCATATGTAGACAGGTGCTGGGCCCGAATAGCGGGCACAGCGTGGCAATTTATTATTGGTTTATTATTGGGGCCTAAAGTCCCAATATGGACCAATGATAAATTAGCCTGAAATTGTGTGGTTCCCGAAAGGCGGGAACACTGTCGTATTGATTACGACTAAAAGTCTTCGTAATTAGTACGAATTAAAACCAAAATATAAAAAGAGTTAAATTTACTTAATACCTAATACTTGGGCTTAAGTCTTTCTCAAGCGCGCGTGTAAGCTAGTGACGGTACGTTCTAGCCCCGTTACATCGTTCACGGGAATGGATCACATTTGTGTATCGCAGGTCAAAAGTAATTATAGATACTTGTAGACCTTACATTAAGTAGTAATAAATGTTTACGTGTAACTAGATGCCCTGTTACACCATCCCTTTATTAGAGCAATTTTTACATTTTGTAAAACATCGCCTAGAAGCCAGAGAGACTTGAAGCCGCTATAAACGAGCCGCTTTAGTCTGCTCAGTACTCATGCTACCGAAACGTGGTAAGGCTGATAGGTCGCCTGCAAAGGCGCCCATGCAGTTCAGCACTAAGCGCACGCGCCGCGATGATTCGAAGCCGTCGCAAAGTGCGTCAGGCACTAAGACGAATCTTTCATCTCACCACAATGTGGATGAAGATCCATCTTTCGTTGTAGACTACAATGAGACTACGCCATTGCCATCACCCCAAAGTGGCGATGTGCATAGTGCATTGATGGGACATATGTCCCCATCATTTGAGGCACCCGTCCTTGAGGGAGCGTCTATGCTTCCTACAAGCGAAGGTAAACCCCGTCGTCTGCGCCTACGAGCGCAGCGACTAAGACTGAGCACGCTACTTCGAAAGAAGTAGTCGCGACTCAGTCAGATGTAACTTCTCAGGCTGATGTCTTGACAATCCATAATGGAGAGTCAGCCTCAGGTGAGTGTGAGCTTAAAGCTCCACCAAGTACACCGTCGGCCTCACTAGCCCGCCGTCGCGAGGGCGGCTACGTGAGTGGTGGATTGCCACCAATGCCACCTCCATCTGAGTGGATGAACTCGGATGGGTCTAGCGCAGCGCTTTTGCAGCGTGCAACTATTGACGCTCATAAATTTTATAGCGTTTTCCTTTGTGGAAAAAGCAGGGCAAAGCACTTGATCGTGCTTTCCCAATTCCAGTCGTGCTGCGTTCTAACGAAACAGCCGACGAATATGAAACTGAACTTCGGCGCCGTGTAACGTTGCAGGAAGAAGCAACAAAAAAACGGTCGCAGCTAATCAGCTTCGCCATGAAGCGTGCGCATGAAATTTCAGGTGGTAAGCGACCCCCAATTGAATCTCGCCACGCTTCTTCTGCTAGTCCATCCGGACTTAGCAGAAAGACGGCAGCTGGTGCTGCTTCACATAAGCATCCACCAGAACAGGCACGTCAACGCGCAAAGCGTCCACAGGCTCCCATGAGTCAAAGCTCGTTGGGTAACCCTTCCACTGGACCAGGATTTGGAGCTTTCGCTTCACAAACCGGTGGGCCAACAGCCTTCCAACAAGGAAGCGCTTATTCCCTTCCGTGTCCACCAGCACAGGTGGCGCCCGATAGGAGCGGAGATTACGCCCACCTACTCGCGGCTGCCTATCCTGCTGCTGTTCAGTCGCAGGCTGAGTCTGCTGCGCTGAAGAGGCAGGTGGCAGATCTCGAGAGTCAAGTCTCGCGACTGACCTCGGATCTGCGCGATGTGAGGGCGAGAGACCGTCAGAGGTATGACCGCCTGAAGACCCGTTTGTACATTTTAGAGCGACTGGTGATGAGAGACCCTCGTCAAGCGCGGAGTCCTCCTCGATCGCCGAGTCCTCTATCGCCTCCTTCGTATACGGGGAGCCTATCGGCTTCCTCGTCGCCTGATCGGTCGCGACGCTCGACTCACAGTCGACGTCACCATCGGTATCATTAGACCGATTTGGATATGTGATCTCTTCTGGATCAACATACCGTTTTCGACGACCCACGTAAAATACGGGGTGCGTCTTCATATACGGTGGGAGAGTGAGCTTATAGTCTAGGTCTCCAACTTCTTCAATTACTGTAAAGGGCCCAATGAATCGGGGAAATAGCTTAGTAGTACCACCAGGTAGTACAGAAATTGCATGTTTAGGTAGGGTAGCAGTACTTAATAGCACTTTGTCCCCCGCACTAAAGTGTTCATTGTTTTTGCGACAATGCTGGTCTGCATATTGTTTTTGCTTGTCCTGTGCACTTGCCATCGCGTCACGGACTTTACGTGGGATGGCTAATCGCTCATCCACAAAGCGCTGAGCTTCGCTCACGCTTTTAGCATCCAGCTCGCCGATTACGCTTCCAAGAGGTCGTTCATGGGTCGACGCTGTTGATAACACTATAGTGTCATCATCAAGGAGCACTGGCATTTCTTGCCGTGCCTCCTCTGTGACATCTATAGGTGTCGTGACCACTGCTAAATTAGCAGTGTCACTAGGGCAACCTTGGCCCTTTTTGGCATTCGCACCGAGCGAAGTGAGGGGCCCTACTTCACTAAGACTTGGGCTGCGCACAAACGAGACTGGCGTTCGAGGATGACGCAGTTTGTTAATGTAAAACGGTGTTTCACCCGTACTGGCGTGAACACTGTTATTAATAGCGAACTCCACGAATGGCAATTGCTTGCTCCATTCTTTGAGAGTCGCTACTGTACGCAACGCATCCGCCACGACTCGATTGGCCCGTTTGGTTTGGCCATCAGTTTGGGGATGATCAGCGGTTGACATGTGGAGCTTGCTACCCAGCAGCTCAAACACATGTCGCCAAAACCCCGACGTAAAACGCGGATCCAGGTCCGATACTATGGACTCGGGCATCCCATGTAGTCAATACACGTGATCCAGAAACAAGAGGGCAGCCTCTTTTCGTGATATCTTGGTGCTATATGGTGCCAAATGCATCATCTTGCTCAGTCTGTCTACAAAGACAACGAGCCCCGTCCTGCAATTATTGTCAGGAGATAAGCCAAACATGAAGTCCAAACTGACCGACTTCCAACATTCAGTTGGAATCGGCAGTGGCTTCAGTGGCGCACTGCCGAAGGTGCAGGCTTAATGCGCTGACACTCTTCGTAAGAGCGAATATAGTTGGCCACCCACCGATATAGGTGGGGCTACCAAAATTCCTCTGGTACTCGTAAGAATGTCTTTGCACGAACCAGATGCCCACCAGATGGCGCATCATGGCACTCGTGAAGTATCATCAGCTTGAGATCTGTGTCATGAGGGACATAGATTCTCAAGGGATCACAGGGTGACAGTTGATGCTATAACAGGCCATCACTGTAACTAAAACGATTTAGTTTCGCTTTGAGGTGCGACGGAAGGGTAACCTTTCGTCCACCAAAATGGTCCAACAGTAGGCCACAATGTTCGTCCTGACTGTAGCAATCCTTTACATGGGAGGCCATTGAGCTCGTCACATGGTTGGACTTCATGGCTGCCAATGTTGACGACTCACCTTGTGCTTTCGCACGAGACACACTATCCTGGTGTCTTGCCTCGAATTCTGGTCTGCGCGATAACGCGTCAGCCAAGACATTCGACTTACCCGGCTTATATTCAACTTTGAAATTTAATTCAGTGAAGAATGTTAGCCGTCTCGCCATTCTCGGCGAGAGGTGCGGTGAATTTATAGCGGTCCGCAGTGATTCGTGATCGGTATAAACCACAAAAGATTCGGTGCCCAAGAGGTGCACCCGAAACTTTACAAGGGAATACTTAATTGAAAGTAGCTCCTTGTCATGCACAGGGTAATTCAGCTCTGCAGCTTTTAAAAGCCGAGACGGATAAGATATGACACGGTCAACGCCGTTGTCATCCTTTTGCATGAGCGCGCTGCCGATTGCAAAATTGCTTGCATCGCAGACGACGCTAAGGGCTTATCCGCGTATGGCAATGCCAAGACCGGTGCCTCTACAAGAGATTGCTTCACTGAAGTGAACGCATCTTCTTGTTACTTTGACCAAGTCCATTCTGTATCCTTTTTCAAAAGGTCAGACAATGGCTTAGTCTGCTCCGCATAACTCTTGCTGTACTTATGCAAGTAATTAGCGAGCCCAAGGATTTGGCGCAGATCCTTCACGTGTCGAGAGACTGGCCATAATTTGATAGCCTTTACTTTATTTGGGCCTGATCGTACACTATGTGCACCTACGATGCAGCCTAGTACCGGTATCTCGGGGACCCCTATTACGCACTTTTGCAAGTTCACGTATAATTGGGCGTCACCCAGAGTCTGCAATACAGCGTATAAATGACGCTTGTGCGACTCTATTGCGCTCAGACCGTCCTACGCCCTACTATGCACGAACACGTCGTCAAAGTAATGGGGCGCGTAGGCACGGTGCTGACGCATCACGTGAGCCACTACTCGGTTAAATGTTGCTGGAGCATTTATAAACCCTTGTGGCATCACAAGCCACTCCCACAGCATACCGCTTGGGGTGCTTACTGCCGTTTTGGCTACATCGGTATCTCGCATGAGAACCTGATAGTAGCCATCCTTCAGATCCAACGTGGAAAAGATAGTTGACTTTCCCATGGAGTTCAACAAAACATCTTTCCGCGGGATCGGCGTTTGAGCCGGAACGGTGGCCGTTGTTCAGCTTATTATAAGCATGAACCACGCGCCATCCACCTGTTGCTTTACGCACACAGAAGGTCGGGCTGCAGTGAGGCGACTTGCTCTCACGTACATGTCCCGCCTTGGCTCGTTTGTCGAAGAACTCATCGATGTAATCGACTTGTTCCTTCGGCAACGGCCATTGCCTGTTCACACAATACTTGGTGCCATGTTTCAGGCCAATATCGTGACTGATGCCCCTATCGACCGGTAGGCGGCTCGGCACTTCTGCTGGAAACACATCACGGTGTTTCCACAGAGCATCATAGAACGGGCTGTCCTTCAAGGCATCCCAGCCTTGAGCAGCAAACCGTTTCTTTTTGTCGGTCTCCAAGATGCTCTCGTCCATTGTTGATGAAGAGCAACAGTCCACCACGTTCTCTTCTGGAACTGGTGCGACTATCTCTTGGATCTTTCCTTCCTTTAATTCGAACAGGAGCAGATCCCACGTCATCTCCGAGAGATTTACTATCTCCTCGGCAGATGCCAAGACAAATTGGAGCACCTCAACTGAGGATGCCTCCGGCATCTTGCCTTCGACTGCCTCGAACAACTCGTTTGTAGGTACGTACTCATAAGCCGGGACCGATCCAAAGGTCACTCGTTTCGACGTGCCCTTGATCGTCTTAATATGTCTGGTGCTCGTTCATCGAGTCACCACGACCTTTGACTTGGGAGAAGGTGTCGTTGCTGTATTAGCCAACGCACTCCTTCCAACCGCACCAGGCTCATGACTCTGTGTCGGTTCTTGTGGCGCTTGACTTGCTGTCACCCCACCATCATATGCCACAGGCTCTCGGCTCTGTGCAGGACTATTGGATGCATGACCACCTGTCATCGCCCCATTCACTACACCAGTCTTTTCGACCTGGGTAGGAATATGTGTCACCTGACTTTCTGTCCGTGCACTTCCAACTACACCACTCCTTTCGAGCTGGGTTGTTCCTGGTGTTGATTGACATACCGTCATCGCACCCTCGACTGTGTTGGAAACAGCATCAGCCACATAAGCCTCTCGCAAGAGCACATCCTTTCCGGTGTCTTGCGTAGAGCTAGCGACTGTGCGTGTACGCCAGTCTATCCATGGTTGGTGTTTAGCCAACCAAGGCATGCCTAGGATGAGGTCATACAGACTTTCCATACCTAGCACTGTGAACTTCTCCTTACAAGAGAAGTCACTGAAACTGGAGGCGAGTTCAATTTGAACTTCCTCCGATTTAACGAGCGCGCCGTTCTCTAAACGAACGATCGCCTCTTCTCGCTTGCCATCCTGGCAAAGCGACTCATAACTCGCCGGCCTCTTTTTCAGAGCCGCGAGTTTCACAAAGTTTTGTGATGCACCCGAATCCACGAGAAGGGTCATCACTTGGTCATAGCCTCGTACTCGAGCGCTATAGACCAAAAGGTTTGAGGTCCGACCTTTCGGAACCTCAGGGACTATGCTATCCATTTGTTCGATAACTCTGATCTAAAGGGTAGCTTCAGAGTCCGCGACAGTAGGGCATCCCGCCCCTACTGCGCTCCCGCATTTCCCGACCCATCTTGGGCAGGTGCTGAACCCGTGCGTCGTGCACGCTGATTTTTCGCACGTCCCTTCGAGTAAGAAGCCTTTTTGCTGGCGGCCTTAGCACCAGCAGCTACCTTGGCATAGCAGCGAGCCATCATATGGCCTCGCTTGCCGCACTTGTAGCAGATTACATCTGCATCGCCTAACTCCATAGGAGTGGCATCAGACTTCTCAGACGACGGCATGTAATAGGATGTAGCCGAGGCGCTGCTGCAGGATTGCTCCTCAACTAAGGCAATGTCTTCCATCGTCGCTGGCACCTTTCTAAAAAGGTCCTGACGCGATGGGTCGTGCCTAAGTCCATTCATGAACGTGGCCACCTTGATTCGTTCCGGTATCGGTTTCCCATTAATGGACGCCGACAGCGAACGCATGTCCTGCTCAAATTATTGCAGAGAGCGTTTCGCCTGTCGTGCTCCAAAGAAGCTCGCCATAAGCAACACTTCGTTGTTAGGTGGCTGGTACATGGCGCGAATCTTTGTTTTCAAGATCGCCCATGATGGAATGCATCAGCATTTACCATCAGCGCAGAGTATGCCCACTCTGACGCTTTGCCACGCAAGTTGGACATGGCATACGACACCATTCTGGTGTCGTCTTCGATGAGCTGCACCACTCTACATTGCTCAACTGTAGATGTCCAGTGAACAATCGTGTGAGGGCTAGTTCCATCGAACTTCGGAGGGTCCATCCGAATGGGCCTCGGTTGAGCAGGCCGGGCAGAGAGCGTCTCAACAGTTCTGTTGAGCGCCTCATTACGTGCCTGCTCAAGCCTAAGCTCATCCTGAGTCTTAGTGATGGACTCAGCGGTGGCTTGGCTGTTTACTCGGACGCATTTCTGCGCTGTCCAAACACAAACGCCTCAAATTGCTTCAACTGAGCAACGTATTGCTCAGGAGGACAATGCAAGAGGTTAGCCAGGACTTGTTCACCAAGTCTCTACGCATATGCTTCACCAACTTTCTATGGTGTTGGGGGAGGTGAGGGAAGTCACTCCAGTCCATTTAGAGGACCATCTCAACCACACGCACGCTCGAAGAGACGGATCGTGGGAAGGACTACTAGCGCTACCAAGTGTAGACGGGCACTTCTACGAAATGCCTCGTGCTACTTAGCGCACATCTACAGCACAAGCGAGGAAGCGGTTAGACCGTCTTACCTTCGCGTGCGAGGGTGGATGTGAGGTTGGTCGACTGCTTAAGTAGTCGTACCACCATATGCTTCTCGCTTAAGCGAGAGTGCAACGAACTTTTTAACAAGAAGTCACCGACGTCACGTAGAAGCTTTTCGGCTTCTCGTGCGCGGTGCTTTCGATTTAGCAAATTCAATACTAAGCTATATTTGATGAATTATAATTAAATATAAACTTAACTAAACTACTGATTAGCTACATATGTATAAAGATCGGATACGCGACTCTTTAGAAGCGTATCCTGTCGCATGAACTTAAATATAGATTTAAGCTCGCTAATGACGTCCTTCTGAGACGTCACGATGCCTAGCTTCAACTAGCGTCATCCTTTCCCATGTAAATCCATAAATGGATATCACATTCACGAGGGTGGATCACGTTTGTGTATCGCACCCAAGTGACAGGTCAAAAGTAATCATGGATACTTTTAGACCAAACATTAAGTATATTACTTTATGTTTAAGTATAACTAAATGCCTGTTACAAATACTCTTACCTCACCTTTCTTTCTTTCTTTCTTTCTTTCTTTCTTTCTTTCTTTCTTTCTTTCTTTCTTTCTTTCTTTCTTTCTTTCTTTCTTTCTTTCTTTCTTTCTTTCTTTCTTTCTTTCTTTCTTTCTTTCTTTCTTTCTTTCTTTCTTTCTTTCTTTCTTTCTTTCTTTCTTTCTTTCTTACTTCATACTATTAGCTTCGGATATACCGGAGACTTGCGTTCGCAAGTAACATCTTCAGTAGGTGATTTGGTGGTGAAAAAGCGTCGAAGATCGATGAGTATTCTGAATGGCAAGATGAGCGCCGAGGCGCAGCGACTCGTATCATTGCACATGCATCTCGGCCGTCACGGTACTTGCATTGTAGTGCCCACCGTAAACGAAGCAAGTTAGTAAAAACCATTTTTACTGCACCTCGTAATGGCCCTTATTACCTAAAATAGTCTACGGTACACCATAGTCTGCGCGATTATGCAAAGGCCTTGAGAGGCAATTGTGCGTTAATTAATCCACGCATAGAGGCAATAATTTCGAGATGTGGTCACCAACGTGCTTCTCGCAAAGCGACTTGTTTGAGGAGCTTCGATACCGTGCCGATTACAATATATTAATAGAGGTAAGTAAATTGGCATTTGAGGTCACGACCCCGATATCCCAGCGGTCATGGTCATATGCGACTCTTGCTTATTTCCGATCAGTAGCGATTTTATTGTCCGCTTCTTTTTCTGTGAGCAACTTTAACAGAGCTTTCGTACAAAACATTTGTAATTACTCCTGATTCGACGGGCATTTGTGGTGTAAACATAACCATTCTACATTAAAGCTGTGACGTGTGACGCGAGCTCCTTGTCCACAGCGTTTTGTGCGTCTTAGCAGCGTAGCGTAGCAAAAGTGAGAAATGGGCTCACGCACAACTTTGGGTGAGGTCTATAAAACTTGGTACGAACTGCATTGAAGCGACCTTCGAGCATCGAAACGATATGTCTATCGCACCAGATTTGGTTTTTCTTCCACCACAACAACCGACTTTACAGCAACAGCAGTGATCTGTTCCATGATCCAGCTGTAGTCGACCGTGCACAGAAAGCAGTGAAATTGGTAGAGGTCGTTGAACTACGACCAGTGCGGGAAGAAGCATGCGTATCACAATAGTTTCGATGACTCGTGCATTAGCACTCATTTACTTCGCTTCGGACAACAATCTAAATCGCTCGCCAGACACTTGAAGCTTAACAACTTAAGCGAAGATGATTTACTGAACTTCTACTACTGGTAAATTCTGTTGTGTAAAAGTTGGATCTACCTTATGAAATCAAATTATAGAAGCCAGAATTTACGTTCATGCGCCTGCTATCTGTAAGATACGTAAAATATTCACGACAGCATCATCAAGTAAGTATGCTAGATTATCTCGCAAATTTAACGATTTTTCTACTATCAAACATCAGATATTCCTATCCGTGTGAAGCAAAACACTAGCTTTCCTCGTTGCATTCGCATTGCAGTCGTCTTCTCGCCTACTTGTCTCTGAGTAAAGAACAAAGTAGTTAGTTTTGGTGCTCATCAAGCTGAAGCACCTGTCCTGCTGAGCTTGTGCTTGAGGTTGGACCGGTAACACTTGCATACAGACTTTTATCGTACACTCCGTCATAGGCATCTTTCGTGCTCAGAAAGTAGTGCTGATAATCAAGCAGTGGAGTCATACTGAACGCGGGCATCTCATCGACGCAAGACTTGTCAACACGCTCCAAATCGCCGTCATTGGTCACATATGATACCAGTATCTTCATGCCGCACGTTTCACCACTTTGGCCTAATGGAGTGAACATTGTGGCCATATTCACGGAATACTCAAACGTGATCAACTCCTTCTTGTCACCGTCTAGTTCTTTAAGCAAATGTTTAGCAAATTTTTGCGGCGCCTCCGCGTCCAATTTACTGTTCAGCATAAGAACACTAGCTTGAGGAGGAATCTTAGCACTTGTATTCCAATACCTGTCAGCCGCGTAGACAAGGCCATTGCCAACGTAGTTTCCGACATCAAGTTTGTCGCACACCGCTGATTCTTCTTTCGAAAAAGCACAGTAGAGCGGCACATCATAACGACCCCCGTCGCGATTGTTCGTCATTCGCGCATTCGTGTACCGCATCTTCATTTCTTTGATAGACGGCGTCGGTCTTTCCCACATCTCAGAAAACCTGACGATGTAGTAAAGAAAAATAAAGGACGCGTCACCGTCCTTCAGTTGAACATTAGTTTCTTTAATAAGCTTGAAGACATGTTTCAACACGTCGATATCCTTGGCCTCGCAACGATTCAGTCTATATACCAGAGGGGAAATTAGCGTGCGCAGATTAGCGTCTAAGAGCAAATTTCCCAAAGTCTGACGCAAAACATAAGAAGCTGGATCGCTACTCTGGTCACTACAATTTGCTCATAAGAGCACCACATTTTGACTTTGGATTTTCATCAAATTTTGTGATCAAATCTTGAAGCGTAGCTTGCAGACTGTTTCGCACAAAATGCTTGCTGCACTTGCTATCCGTTTTACATAGAGCCATGAAAGCATCACCCACCTTTCCATAATTCGTGTCCCAAGCTGAAGTGTACAAGGTCTTGTCTTGAGGTGCTCCAGAAGTCGTGAATATACTATCCAGAAAGTACCCCGTCACTTCACGGGGGTTGAGATGAATTAATCGTTCTGCAACGATGGTACCATAGCTCATGCCGCTCACAATAGTATTCATACCATTCGAGAAGTCAGATATAAAAGTTGCAACATCCTTTGCAGCGCTCGTGATCGAAAATGAAGAAAGGGATCCGTATTTCTTTTCCAAAGCATGAGCGCACACAGGGACTTGCGATACATTAAAGCTGCTGCCCGACGATACATAGGTGGAAGTCAAAGGCATGTCGACGCAATTTAGCATTGTACTGCGACCGATTCCACGTTGGTCCATCGCATAGACATTCACCTTCCCACTCAATTGTGAATGTATCTCTGATAGAAAAAATTCCGCTGCATAAAGTGGTTAGTAGATATAGAGACTATGTTAGCAAAACAAAAAAAATGCCTTACTGTCAGCAGATGAAGCGCTGTCAACGCCAGACAGCACTCAGAGATTCGATGCACTCTTTGAGTTGCGTACAGCAGGGATGCGCTTTACGAAAACGTCGATTGTTGGTTTTACGTGCTTTGGTGCCTTACAAATTCCACGATAACAAAGCGGCGCAATGTAGACAGCGCATTCAGCCTTTGTGTTTGTGGGGTTTGCGCTTGATGTCGAGTCGAAGTCAGAGCAGGCCTTCCATTCACTTAGATCGCTGTGAAACGATGGACGTCGAGCAGCTGAGGCTTGAGCAAACACTGCCATCAGTGAGATGGCATAGTATAGCTTCATCGTTACTGTCGTCTTGAAAGCTTGTTGTCTGGAAAGCTTTTTGGAGAATGAAAACTCTTTCGGCACGTGTTGTGCCCAGCATTCCAGAGCATACAATCTTGAGATCGGATCAATAACATGTACCGGTTCTATCCGTGCAATACTGGTCCGATATTGAGACAATTCCTGTGCACGTTGGGGGAACGCACTCCAGGAAAACTTGACAAGTCTCTCCCTCTATCGCCGCCGACTCGATCGCCGAGCGCGAATCCCGGTCCCATTAAGCGAACTTGCCAAGAACGTGAATTGATTGACCCCGTCCAGGTGCACCAGATGTCGATCGGGACTGATCAGTCTGGTGCCCGGCGCTTTTTGCGATCATTGAGCCACTGTTTACACCTCGGGCTGGATAACCGATTCCACGTGCCCTTTTCGGAGTGTCCCCCGTGACGCCCGACATCTCGAGCCAGCAGGATGAGCCAGCGAGGCGAAAAATGACGAAGTCCTGGTAGAAGCACTCCATACATCTTACCAATCCTTAATGTTTAAAATAGACGGTATGTTACTACTAAGATGGAGGACGCTCAAGCGTAAAATGATGTAGCCAATACTGTTTAGAGCCCCCCCCCCCCCCGGGGGGGGGGCCCCTTTTTTTGGGTTTTTTGTCGGGGGCCCCCCCCCCCCCCTCTTACCCAACCCTTTTGGTGGGGGGGGGGGGGGGGGTTTTTTGTTTTTTCTTTTCTAAACCCCCCCCCCGGGCCCCCCCCCCCCTGTTTCCCCCCCCCGGGCTTTTTAAGCGGACAGCATCACCTGCGCTAGTAATCATTAGGGTATAGAAGGTAGCTAGAAACATATGTACACACGTTAGCTTTGTTACGTAGTACTTAACGGGGAGGTCATTAGTATGTGTGTAGCTACGCCTGATGCGACCCTTGTAACGGGGTGAGCCCGTTACATAATATAGACACTTATATGAAGTGTCAATAAAATATTATTATAACAAATAATATTTTGACAATATTACCTTTTCTTATAATATTGTTCCTAGATCTCCTTGAAGTTGGAGATGCCCTCTCATTGGTTGATATGGGCCATCATATCAACCAACGCGCTGACCAATGACCGATGGACGCGCGCAATGAGTGGAGGGCAAGTTGTCAACATACATAGTTGTTAGTCTAATATAGTTAACATAGGTTATAACAGATTAGTTTTTTTTATAAAGATAGTTAACTATATTAAATACAGTTTTTCTTTTCCTCTACTTCTAAGCGTTTGTTTTGAAGTAAAGCTTCCTCTGCCTCTTGTGTAAGAGAGGTAATTGAGGCACCTGCTTTCACTGTAATATGTGAAAGTAGACTATACTGTAATCAGTATAGTCGGAGGGTTCCCGATTACACCTGGTAGCACTTCGTGGTCCGTTCAGCGACCACCGCACCACCCGCTATGAAATCAGCGGGTGATGAACGTCATCACGCAACGCGTGATGATTTCCACCATTTGAGTGACCTCGAATGGAATGCGGTTCATCGTATGGCTGAAACCATCGGCAACCCTTCCGTTGGTGCCATGTTGCTCTCTCTTAGCGGAGACGACCAACATGCAACCATCGCCAAGTTCATACAACATGAACTTGACGAAGTTGTAAAGAAACTCACCTTGCTAGAGAAGCAAGGTTCTCAACAGGTTGAACTGTTGAGAGAACAAGGCGCTCAACAAGCTGACTTGTTGATGCAGCAGGGTGCTCAACAGTCTGAACTGTTGAGACAACAGCAGGCTAGTGCTGTTGCTGCCGGGTCGACGTATACACGTCGACCCGAGTCCTTGAAGATTGATGTCTCCAAGTACAAGGCAGTCGAAAGCGACTCCTTGTTGAGAGGTTTCGTCGAGCTCGACGATGCCATTGAGGCTTGTCGCATCGATGACGATGCGATGATGGTCAAGTTCGCCATGTCGAACTTGGGAGGACGTGCCAAAGCTTGGGCCTTAGGGCTCAAACTGCACGACCCATACGTTTTCCCAACGTATGACGTCTTCAAGGCGCGGCTCAAAAACACGTTTGAACCGCCTCGCGCCGAATTCAGGGCTCGGGCTGAGCTCCTGGATTTGAAACAGGGTAAGCGTGATATACACGCTGCTTACGCCCAACACGTACGATACCTCGTTAGCTGTATCGTACTGAACCCAATCGAGAAACACACGCAGGTTACTGTGTTCATCAAGGGTCTGACAGATGGTCCTGTCAAGACCCACCTGTTCCGCTAGGAACTAGAATTGCTGGACCAAGCGATCTCTGCAGCGGAACAGGAGGACTTTAGCCTGCAACAGGCTCACGTCCACTCGGGGTCCTATCGTCCACCGAGACGACAGGAGGGCGGAGGTCCAGAACCAATGGACCTCTTCTATGTAGAGAGCGAGCGACCTCGCTCTCCAGGGTACAAGCGATTGCAAAAGTGCAATCGCTGTCAGAAGTTGGGCCACTACGCTTATGAGTGTAGTGCCCCACGACCAGTGTCTCGTAACACTGGGAGTGACGATCGACCGTCTGCCAAGAAGGGACAGAGACGTGGGTCCCACGTTGCTGCGAAATCGCAACAACGTGGTGGACCATCAAAAAACGGTCGGGGTCAGTAGGGGCGGAGCGCCCTACTGATCCAGCAACGTCAAGAGAGTTCGCGGGACTCTTGACGAAGGTTGCTCCCAACACACAGTCACTGTGTGTTGCCGTTCCCAGTGATGAGGTATCCCTCATCACATTGAAGATCGAAGTGACAAAGAACATGTCACTTCGCGCCCTAGTTGATTAGGAGGCGTCAAACAACTTTGTTCGACGCCAATCGCTAGATGATCGTAGGCTCATATATGTTGAGCGCGAGACCACTTCAACGAGGATGATGGTGCGCCTTGCAACTGGCGTATCCGTAAAGAAACGTGTAGTGGGAATTCACTACACGCTTGAAGGCAAAAAGTACGATGATGATTTCATCGTACTTGACCTGGATGACAAATTTGATGTCATCCTAGGATTACCATGGCTCAGAAGGTACGAGCCATGGGTCAGCTGGCAGCATCAAACCGTGAAGATGCCTGCCGCTTGTTCATCAGATGGCCATCTGATGAACGTCTTGGAGCGTTCACAAACGTGTGAATGTACTACGAGTGAGTGCGATGGCCTCACTTGTGGTTCGGTCGTTAGTACGACTGCACAAGAGCTCAGCGTGACAGACAATCACGCTGTGGAGCAAGCTGCCGGTGGCTGTGCACAAGCACAGGCAGCGCCGAAGGTCCACCACTCGAATAAGTCGAGTGGACTGGGACATGAATGCTCGCCTAGAGGGCAGCATTCACCGAAGAGTAAACCGGTTGCCCAGAAGCGGCAACACGGTAATCCTAGATCAACTGGAGAGTTGATCGTAGAGGATCTCGCTGTGGTTGCGCCACCACAGCTAGAGGAAGTCGATGGAACAAGTTCCATCGAGCCTGCGGGAATAACTCCCCAGGAAATAATCACTGAGGGAATAAGTCCCCAGTGCCCTGAGAAGATAAGTCCCCAGGAAGTAACCGAGACGTTGAACGTCTTGGTTAATGACGGGTCAAACGTAGGCGCTTATACGCTTGATATGATCGCGCCTCCGAAGTTAACTTCGGAGATAACTCAGTTGCCTACGCTAGAACCTAAAAGGTTCTTGCGTGGTCTGAGTAGTGGCAAAGCCAAGCAGATCTGTGTGCTCGTCGCAGAGGACGAGTACATGACTGAAATTCGGTCAGCAACATTTTTTGCCGAGAACGAACGGGTTCTCAGCAGCTCATCAATGGACGAGAGTGTCCTTGATGAGAAGACTCGGATTGAGAGATATACATCGCAATCCTGGGAGTCGCTGAAGTCAAATCCTTTGTACAAGGATTTGGCCGAATTCAAGGATGTATTCCCTGAATCCGTTCCGTGCGAGTTGCCTAAGGATAAAGGTACTCGACACGAAATCGACCTTGTTCTGGCACAAAATAATGTGTCATGAAGCAGTGACCCCTGCCTCGGGAACAGGTCGAGGCGATCGACAAGTTCTTTGCCGATCGCCTATCAGCGGGCCATGTGAGGGAGTCAACTTCACCTCACAGCTCTCCGACCTTCTGTGTGCGCAAGGCCACAGGAGGGTGGAGGATAGTACACGCGTTCAACAAGTTGAACGCTGCAACGATACTGGCACAAACGCCGATATTGAGAAAGGACCTAATCATAGATGGTATGTCTAATAGTACCATCTTTTCGTCCATGGATTTGATGGATGGTTTCTATCAGATCCTAATGCGTGAACGGGACATCCCGTACACAGCAGTGAGCACTCCCAGTGGTATGATCTGGGAATGGTTGGTGATGCCGCAAGGGCTCAGTAATGCACCAGCCACATTCAATAGATGTGTTTCACATCTATTGAGACCGGTGCGCGAATTCGCACCAAGTTACTTCGATTTTGTGTTCGTCCATAGTCGAGCTATGGACGGGAAAACAGACGTGGAAGTCCATAGACTCCACGTCCGTAAGGTTTTTACACTTATGTGCGAGCATAAGTTGTACGCCAACCTCAAGAAGTGTATATTCGTAGCTAGCGAAATACCACTTCTTCGGTGCATCGTCGGCAAGAACGGCGTACGCCCTGATCCAGAGAAGATCAAGGCGATCACCGAATGGCCAGTGCCAGTCGATGTCAAGGGGCTAAGGAAGTTCCTTGGGCTAGCGGCGTACTTGCACAAGTACTCGCGCAATTACGCCGAAATGACAGTACATCTTTCTTGTTTACTCAAGAAAAATGTAAAGTGGAATTGGAACGCTGACTGTCAGCGTTCCTTTGAACGCATCAAGCAAAGCTTGATGCAATCGCCAGTATTGGCGATTGCCGATCAAGATAGACCATTTCATGTGGTCTGTGACGCAAGTGATTTTGCAATCGGCTGCGCACTGATGCAATATGATACAGACGGCGCAGAGCGTTTCGTCTGTTATCAATCGCGTCAGCTGCAACCGGCCGAGCGCAATTATCCGGTGCATGACAAGGAACTCCTTGCCATGAAGTATGCACTGGCTAAGTTTCGCGTCTATCTTTTAGGAGATAGACCGTTCATTGTATATACAGACCATGAGTCACTACGCACGGCTGTAAATAGTCCACAACTCTCGCAACGAATGGCGAGATGGTTGTCATTCTTCGCGGAGTACAACTTCTCCGTGGAGTATAAGCCGGGACGACTTAACGTCGTCGCCGATGCTCTCTCACGTCGGCCTGACCTAGAGCCGACTGTGCAATCCGACAGTGATGTGAACACCACTGTCGCCACGCTGAGTACCAGCGTCTTGTCGTCGAGCTAAGCTCGACGACATTAGAAGGGCATGCGCACAAGATAATGATCTTGTACGCCTGATGGAGTATCTCAAGGACCCATCCACGCAAGCTAAGAAGCGCTTGCCTGCCATGTATCGATCTTCTCTCGATCGATACACCCAGCGGAACGGCTTACTGTACTACACAGCCGTCAACAACGACACGCCTCGTGTCGTTGTACCGCCACAACATGATCTCAGGTTACGGATCATGTTTGAATGTCACGATGCACCAATAAGTGGGCATCGCGGCCGTGAGAAGACTTACCTCACGGTCAGTCGCGACTTTTACTGGCCACTCCAGTATAAGTTTGTGCGCAAGTACGTGCGTGCTTGCGAGGTGTGTCAACGAGTGAAGCCTAGTCCTTCACTCCGTGCACCATTGCAGCCTCTACCTGTTCCGGCAGAGTGCTGGGAGTTCGTATCAATGGACTTTGTCTTTGGGTTTCCCAAAGACGCTCACGGAAATAATGGTATTCTCGTGTTTGTAGACAGGTTAAGCAAGATGGTACATCTTGTTGCTGTACCTGAGTCGATCACAGCAGAGGGCTGTGCTCGAGTGTTTATCGATACAATCTTTCGATTGCACGGTTTACCCCGTGAACTTGTGTCCGATAGGGACCCCCGGTTCACGGCTGAGTTTTGGCGTTCCGTGTTCCAAACACTTGGAACACGGCTCACAATGTCTACTTCTGACCATCCATAAATTGATGGTCAGACTGAACGCGCCAATCGCGTCCTCGAAATGATTCTTCGAGGGTACGTCCACTCGTTTACGAGTTGGAGTGAGTTCTTGTCGATGGTCGAATTCGCCATCAACAACTCCGTGCATGCCTCCACGACGCATACACCGTTCTACGTGAATGGCCTTCGCCATCCACGTGTCCCCACCTAAGTAGAGGGTGAATCTAATTTAAAGGGGGGAGGAACTCGCTCGAGCGAGAACCAATATGGCTCTTGCTCATCACGCGACGACGTTATGGTCGACGCGAAAGTAACCGAAGTCGTACCATTCGACTTCGGTGAAGAGGAAGAAAGTAAGAGCGATGACGCTCTTACTGATAACGATGCTGACGATATTAGCATTGTTCGAGGTATCACAAACGAGAACAGTATTGTTCTCGATGAATTAGTAACCGATATCTCTGCAGTGCACTCACAATGCACTGCAGCCAAAAGCAACGAGTCAGCTAAGGATCTCCTGCTGACTCGTGAAGCGGTAGTCCGTTTCGCGCAAGACTCCATCGCAGCAGCGGTGGATAAGCAAAAGCGACACGCAGACAATAATGGAAGGGAAAATGCTCAGACATTTATTGAAGGTGATTTAGTTTTACTGTCAACAGTAAACCTACCTAAACATGTAGTGACTAACGTGGGCAGCAATAAATTGTTGCCCAAGTACAGCGGCCCGTTTCGTGTATTTCGCCGCCTAGGCAAAGCATACAAGATCGAGTTGCCACGCAGGATGCGTACGCATCCTACGTTTTACGTGGGACGTCTTCTTCCGTACGTTCAGTACGCGGCTTCTTCGAACGACGAAGATAGCCATTACTCTCAAGAATCCCCTTCAGATCCTTGTTTTCACGAACCAGATTCGATACTCCTTCGTGTAGAGATGAGATCTTCCCATGATATTGGACGATATCCTGACGAGCTGTCGCCAGCTCGTTACTTAGAGAATGAAGCCGCCATTCATTCTTCAATAGTGCGA
Organism: Peronospora farinosa; assembly: GCA_947646735.1. Lineage (NCBI taxonomy): Eukaryota > Oomycota > Peronosporomycetes > Peronosporales > Peronosporaceae > Peronospora > Peronospora farinosa. The sequence continues at coordinate 800,741 of CANTFK010000961.1, read as the reverse complement.
CAGCATTGTTTGCCCGAGACTTCTCATGGTCAAACCCAAGCTGTCGCACAATGTCCTCTAAGCGGCGACGCTTATCCCGTTCATGATCAACATCACAACGGAGCTCACGAGTTACACGGGCAAACCCGTCTAACTCAGCAGCCAAGTCCGATGAAAGAATCGGACAGTGTTTTCCCTCCACCACCGCATCCGCTGGTGGACCCTCATGGCGGGAAGCGCTTTCTCGTGGAACGCTTACTAAAGCACCGCGAGGTGGAGGGACGTCGGACGAGTTATCTTGTCCGGTGGCGTGGCTATCCGCCTTCGGCGGATAGCTGGAAACCTCGGGCCCAACTGATGGCCGAAGTTCCCGGCCTTGTCAAACAGTACGACAAGGGACACCCGATGGTGAAGGACCATCGAAAAACTAGAGCCAAGCGCGCTCGTAAATGGATTGCAAAGTAGCAATCCCTTCACGCATCTCAGAAGAGATGCGAGCCCTCCACCAGGGCTCAGGAAGGAGGTACGCCTCCTTAGGCGCTCTTGACGAGGTGCTCAGGCACCCCGGTCATGGGTCGCCCCAAGAGAGGCATAACAGGCCTGCTTCTCTAGATAACCGGTGCAAACGATAGCATGCACCGGACGTACTTCGTTTCTCAACCTTATTGCGGCTAGCAAAAAGTCTTTGAAACCAAGACTCTTTCCCAACGTTTAAATCGTTGGTGATAAACGCGTTTCGAGATTGGAGGAACGCGTCAGCCTCACGCTTCTTGTGTGGGCCATACCATCGATGTTCAAGAAACACATCGATGTAATAATCGTTCTCAGTGCGAAAGTTCTTCGCACTGGCGTCAAGGCCATTAAGCTTTGACGCATCAAACAACGGTATGGGGAACCGTTCGTTGGTCTTTCCAGACCAACGATCAAGCAGATGCTTGGGTAGCATCCATGGTTTGCGATCAGGAGCAAGACGCAATACGTTGCGGTCTAAAGCCTCCTGCGTGGTGTCAACAGAAGTACCGACACCACGAGCATAGTGTCACTAGAGGTACCGACACTATGAGCATTGATGTCAGTAGAAGCACTGACATCACCCTTACGGTCCCCACCCGAGTCACTATCCTTCGACTCGTTTGGCGAGTCGAAGGATTCATTAGACGACCCGAACATTTCACGGTACATTGATTCACTCAATGTACCACGATCCCTCTTCGTAACATTAGACGACGAGGTATCACCCCGGGGAGAGCTCGGGAGTGGAAGAGATGACTTTGAGTCGGATGCGTCATCCGACTCACCAGAGTAGTCAACGACTAACTCTGGGTCACTCTTTACGTGGCGAAGCGCTACGTGAACCTGCAACAGGCGTTGCAGGCTGATGTTGCCTTCCAGCAGACACATTAGTGTCTGCTGGCTGAGGCTGTGAAGCCTCAGTAGCGGCTGCACATAGGCGAGCAGCCGAGCTCTTAGCTGCATTAGCAGCGACGCGCATTGACTTTGTCATAGCGTAAAAATGTTGGAATAAAAGAAAATTCAACAAGTGCTCCTTTCCCATAGTCACTAAACAGTCACTAATGTGACTGTTGGCTAAGGAAGGGGGGGGGTGATGTAACGGGGTGAGCCCGTTACATAATATTGACACTTATATGAAGTGTCAATAAAATATTATTATAACTAATAATATTTTGACAATATTACTTTTTCTTATAGTATTGTTCCTAGATCTCCTTGAAGTTGGAGATGCCCTCTCATTGGTTGATATGGGCCATCATATCAACCAACGCGCTGACCAATGACCGATGGACGCGCGCAATGAGTGGAGGGCAAGTTGTCAACATACATAGTTGTAGTCTAATATAGTTAACATAGGTTATAACAGATTAGTTTTATAAAGATAGTTAACTATATTAAATACAGTTTTCTTTTCCTCTACTTCTAAGCGTTTGTTTTGAAGTAAAGCTTCCTCTGCCTCTTGTGTAAGAGAGGTAATTGAGGCACCTGCTTTCACTGTAATATGTGAAAGTAGACTATACTGTAATCAGTATAGTCGGAGGGTGCCCGATTACAACCCTCCCTTGTGTCTGCGAATTGAAGAGAATGACGCGTCAGCTACCATTGAATGACGTCACAGATAAACGTCGATCCGCGAGCTTCACTATAATTAAGCTACGTAGGGAATGCGCATCTAAAGAGCCGGTGCATCCCATCTTTGCAATTTAGTCTTGATTTGTATACAGATTCCTGGTCGGTTTGGGGGAACGCACTCCAGGAAGGCTTGACAAGTCTCTCCCTTTATCGCCGCCGACTCGATCGCCGAGCGCGAATCCCGGTCCCATGAAGCGAATTTGCCAAGAACGTGAATTGATCGGCCCCGTCCAGGTCGATCGGGACTGATCATTCTAGTGCCTGGCGCTTTTTGCGATCATTGAGCCACTGTTTACACCTCGGGCTGGATAACCGATTCCACGTGCCCTTTTCGGAGTGTCCCCCGTAACGCCCGACGTCTCGAGCCAGCAGGAAGCTTAACAAGGTTACACGACGGTTGTAGCGTCTTTCCGAGAGTTTACGGTTAAACTCCCCTTTGTATTGCATATAATGCATTGTGATACTTCTCTTTAGAGAGGTATTAAGTATAAGCGTTAAAGATACGGTATTACCGAATACCGTATCTTATCGATTGAAATTTGATAAATCACTAACGCTGTATTAAGTACATCATACACAGATGTTTAGACGATACGTCGTTCAATAGCAAATTCTGCATATAGTAATCACTATTATAGTAATTAATCTAGTGTAGGATACTTAGAGTAGGACTATTCATAAAAACCTTAAAGCATAAATAAAATCAGTTCTCCTTTTGAGTTTAAGATCGAAAGTCGTTCTGACTTGTTCTCTTGTGCACTTCGTGCGTTGGCTCTCTGAACTTCTAAGCTTCTAGCTTGTTCTTGCACTCTGTGCGTTGGTTCTCTGAACCTTAAGCTTATTTCTTGCTGACTAAAAGTCACTTTCCTAGTTCCTTAGAACAGGGAGACTTTAAGTCGTTTAATTAGTTCCTTAGAACTAAGTGGCTTTTAGCCTTAACTCTATTTAGTTCTCTAGAACTAAGAGGCTTCCAGCCGAAAAATCTTCCTCTGGCTAAAGAGCTGTGCAGCTCCGCTACACTTGGTAGCACTTGGTGTCAATCCTACACCTGAGTCTTTAAAGACTGACCCTCTGTGAGGATGGAGAATCAAAATCAACTCTCTGAGGCACAACGACTAGCCTTAGATAAACTATCTGCGTTCGTTGGGCCCGATCAAATCGAGGCCCTTTTGTCCCAAGGCCCCGAGGTTCTATGCTCGTCTTGCGGCCTTTATGCGTTATAAGACAACGCTCCTCGGGCAGGTCCACAACCAGGCAGCGTCAGCTGCGCCTTCACAGTACATCCCGGTACCTGTGCCCGATGCAGAGCCAAGGGCTCGCCCACTTGATTTAAACGTGAAAACCTTTGAAGGGAAGGACGGAGAAAATCTTCTCCTCTGGATCCGAGAAGTTGAAATGGCAATGGATGCAGCCATGCTTGCATCCGATAAGCAACGAGTTAGCTTAGCCATTTCGAAGCTCGGTGGAAGGGCTAGAGAGTGGGCTCTAACGAGCGATGTTTCTGTAAATGCCGCATTCCCCACATAAGAAATACTTAAAAAGCAATTGACCTGCGTGTTTGCACTGCTAAATCAGGCTTATCGTGTGCGCTCACGCTTCTTAGCTACCCGACAAAGTAAGAAAGAATTGTCGGACTATGTCCAAGAGTTGAGAACTCTCATTGCTGCTATGCAGCAAGAACCTCTGACAGAAGAAGTCGGAGACACCATTTTTATGGAAGGACTTCGCACTGGGGTCGCCAGGATGAAAGTTTTCCGTGTCTAGCCTTCGACTTTCGAAGAGGCAGTAAGCATAGCGTTTAACGCTAGATTTAATTTTAAATCTGCTCGATAAGGTCTTCTCTGGTATCAATCAAATACCTCTAACAGGGCGGAACCCATGGACCTTAGCCATGCTAAAGAAGCCGAGCTTTAAGCTGCTGAGCAGCAAAGTAACATCCGTAGATGCTACATGTGCGGAAGCACTAGGCACCTCCGCTATAGCCGTCCGTTGCGAAAGCAACGTTCAAATCGGTAGAGCCGAAACCCTGCTCCTAGCCAAAAGGCGAGCACGGCAGGGGAATACCGTCAACTCCCAGTAGGGCACGGGGCGCCCTACTGGGAAAGAAATAAGTTCTGTTGAACATCTAAGAGGTAGAGGTGAACAGGAATTAGTCCCAAGTGACTCCGTAAAAGCTTTTATGGAGCAGGAATACTAGTCAGGCTTGTTGGCTGTTTCAGCAACCACTAAAGGGATAAAGAAGCCATGGTCAATTCTAATTGACTCAGTGGCGTCAGGTAATTTTATCAGACGTCGTTCCCTTGAAGGAAGTCATCTGTATGCTGAAGCTATAGAAACGCAGGAGGGTGACAGTATAACCGTGCGTCTCGCGACAGGTGTACGTGTCACCGTTTCTAAAGTTCCGTTAAACTTAGGTGTAAAGTTCTTAGACTTCAATAGCGTTAAACGCTGTCTTGTCCTTGATTTGGACTCGAGATATGATCTCATTTTTGGTATGGCCTGGCTGAACCGCCATGAGCCATGGATCGATTGGAGATCCAATACCTTAGGCGCAACGTGCAACGTGCAATGTTCCTAGCGAAGCTTTGGAGAGTCATAAATCCACCTTCGCTAGGAAACAGAAGTGCTATTGGCGCGAGACATTAACTGAGTCAGTTAGGGTGCTGGATATTGGAGTGTCTGAGTTGATAAACTTCGATGTCAATAATTATAGTGTCGAGCAGAGCTCAGTGACACCTAGTAGAACGCACGTACTCCGTTGAGTGATACTCAAAGTAATATTGAGACACTGGATGTCGATAATGACATCGGCTCTTGTATAGAGCAAGTTGAGGTCGATGACCTTGTTAGTGATATTGGCTGTAAATGCGATTCACTGGATGTCGGTAATGACATCGGCTCTCGTATAGAGCAAGTTGAGGTCGATGACCTTGTTAGTGACATTGGCTGTAAATGCGATTCACTGGATGTCGGTAATGACATAGGCTCTCGTATAGAGCAAGTGAAGGTCGATGACCTTGTTAGTTAAGTCACTGGTACTAGTGACCCACTGGATGTCAATATGGACATCGCCCTCGCATAGGGCAGGTAAATGTTAAGGGGTCTGTTGACCTTGGGGATGATTATATCCCAAGTACTTTGAAGAGTACGGTCTCGTCAATGAGACGGCAGCGTCGCCAGATGGCGGCTGCGAGACGTAAAGCGTCTGTTTTATCGCGTAGTAATGTCGGTGACCAGTTGTACACCCTGGTCAACGGAGTGATAGGTGATGTAGATGGTGAGGTTGACCTTGAGGCCCTCCCATCATTAAATGCTCTTTTAGAGCTAGACGAAATGTCTGTGGATGAATTCATCAGGCCTTGAAGGCAGGTGATCTATCCGATATAGTGGTCATTCGACCTAACCTCGAGTTGAACTCATCCTCGCTTGTCGAAGAGGCAGTCCTTGAAGATATAAAGGCGACACTTAGTGCACGTAGTGAATCATCTATCTCGAAGAACCCTTCATATCCCTACTATCCTTTAGTAAAGGAATTTTCAGGACGTGGTGTGTCACGATCCACCGTCGGGTCTACCATCTGCTGGGGGTGTACGTCATTAAAATTGACTTGGTTCCTGGAACCAAATACTGCGTAACACGGCAGTGGCCTTTACCTAAGACAGTGTAACGTCTTTGGCGAGTTCTTTCGTGCAAAGCACGCGGCAATTATGGTGCGCAAAAGCAACATTGCGCACTCGACACCCACTTTCTGTGTCAAGAAACCGAATGGTAAGTGGCATATTGTTCACGCTTATAATATACTCGATACGGCCACTATACCTGCACAGACGCCAATACCTAGAAAGGATGTTCTTCAGAACAATATGGTCGGTTGTACCATGTACAGTGCGCTCGACTTAGTCGATGTTTATTATCAATTGCTCATGCGAGCTAGTGATATTCCGCTTACTGCTGTTAGTGTGGTGAAGTCGATCAAGAAAAATTTGATCAACAATATCGAAAGTGATCATAATGTGGACCACTTACATGGCGGGAATCATATTCTATGGATTATACTTGGCTATTGTATGGGAGCGATCAAGATCTATCGATGAATGATCGCATAGTTTATACTTGGCTATTGTATTGGAATGACAGCTTATCTGGATCGATCATGTGATGGCCACGGTTGGCCGAGGATTACGCGGCAGTGATGACGATCAGGATAGGAGATCGCTCGATCGCAATCGTCGATCGTGATCAACAAGTGTGATCGTCGCTCGTGATCAGCAAGTGTGATCGACGGTCGCGATCAACAAGTGTGATCGACGATCGTGATCAACATGTGTGATCGTCGATCGTTATCAACAAGTGTGATCGTCGATCGTGATCAACAAGTGTGATCGTCGATCGTGATCAACAAGTGTGATCGACGATCGTGATCGGCAAATGTGATCGACGATCGTGATCAGCAAGTGCGATCGTCGATCGTGATCAACAAGTGTGATCGTCGATCGTGATCAACAAGTGTGATCGACGATCGTGATCAGCAAGTGTGATCGGCGATCGTGATCAACAAGTGTGATCGTCGATCGTGATCAGCAAGTGTGATCGTCGATCGTAACCTCTATCCAGAAAGCCGATCGCGAGATGTAACCGGTTACAGATCGATCGTAACCTTGATCGACGGATCAAGATCGCGATGGTATCCGAAGTGGACCACATACCGAGATCTGATTTTCCTGAAGAGACGACACGCGGCAGTAGGTACTGTCATACAGATAGGCATAATCGTAGGATTTGGTATTGGATTGGTTAACATTAAACAGAGTTTCTTTTACTTCTAAGCACGCACGCAGACTTTTCTCTCGGGTGAGATATTTTTGGCCCCCCGGCGATCAAGAGCTTCTGTCACCAGTACCTACAAGTAATATCCCTGGATTATTTGGCCAGGGGTTACAAGATCTCTCACGAACAAACTTCGCCTGCGATTGGACGCAGTATCACGTAAAAGACAAGACACGAGATCGCGAGACGGCTCAAGTGCTCGGAAGGTCAAGTGGATCAAGTGGATCAAGTATCTACATTTTTGGACAAGGCGATCTCAAGAGAGATCAGGGTGACTCATAGAGCACCCCCCATACAACTTTCGATCGCGTGAGGATTTTCCACGTGATCGACCCCCCGACCAATCCCCAACCCTGGTCAAGTTCAGCATCGACTCAAGTCCACCGAGAAGAGTGCAGCCCGCCCTACCGACGGGTACACAAGATGAGGAAGGAACGTTACACGGATACGGGGTACCCCCTCCGTTAGTCAGTCGTCTGGGCGCCAGTGGAGAGTCGGGATCACATCAGAAATTTTGTGATCGCCACTCCACCACAATGGTGCGCGTGCCCGGATCTTCTGGTGACTCGGGATTTCACCGTGAGTCCCTGAGAAAAGATGTTAAGATCAAGACTGAACCTGGGATTGAAACGTCAGAGGCAGAGGGATCACCGCAGACGCGTGAAGAAAAAGGATCTCCGGATCATCAGCGTTTTGGGAGGGGCGCAGATGAGCAGAAAACAAAAGAGGAAGATCGATCGCTCGATCTGGAAGAAAAACCTCTACCCCCTCCCCAGGTCCCTTCAAGGACCCCTGCGGACACGTCGCAGAACGAGATTCGCGAGATGAAAATCTTTCAGTTAAAACTGAGAGAAATTCATCCAAAACCGCTTCTACAAAACCTAAGAAGAAAGAGTCAACGAATTCACAGGTGCGGATAAAGGCACTGCGATCACAACTCAACGTTCAGACGAAGAAATTGGAAGATCGTGGTGTCCAAGGAAAGATTCGGCCGATCACGGATCGAAAACCGAAAGATCGACGAACATGGAAGAATTGGAACGGTTTTTTCACCAGAAAGAACTAAAGAATTTGCTATCAAGCGATCCAGTTCTCAAGATATTGAAGCCAAAGCTAATCGGATTATTGCAAGGACCGGTATCAGCTCCGGTAGAAACACCGAACCAATTGGAAGCGATTCGTCGATTGTTGAAGTTACTCAAGGAAGCTGGATTCACCGCTGGAGCGTTTGATGCGCAAACATTGCTGGATTGCAATCATGATCAAGTAATTAAAGCAGGACGATCTTTGTTCGAGGCGTTAATCCCTCTCAATGGGAAGTACCAAGCGATCGTGCCAGCCACTGAGATATATCAAACGGGCTCATCACAGTATGCATCGGCAGAATCGGATGCGGATTCAGGAGAATCAGTTCCCATTCAACGGATGTCGTTGGGACCGTCTGGTGCGGCGTTTATACGTGAAAGATCGACGCCGATCGAAACGGGAGCGAAATCGGCTGATGTACCCATGGTCCGAGAAATGAATCCATTTGGATCAAACCAGCTGGATTTCTATTTTAAAGCAGCCATGAAGAAGTACGAAGAAGATCAACGGATTTTAGCTCTACAAAATGCTGATCGATCAAGGATCAACGCCACTCCTCAAATGATGAATATTCCAGACGTGGAGTGGAGTCAGTTGGATCGCGTCATAGTCGATCCAATATTGGCGATCCGCTGGATTTAGGACTCGAGGATTTAAGGCGACCGTTGGTGGAAGCTGCAGAAGCTATGCCAAGTGGTGGATTCACTACACAACGAATCCGAGTATCGGCGATCGCAGATTTAAAAGAGTTTACTGGGCGAGACAAAGACGAAGATCGAGCTAGAAGCTGGATCAGTAAAGTCAAATCTGCTTTCTTACGTGATCAAGCTCCTGACAACGAAAAGTTTCTCGTATTTGGAGATCTGCTGACGGGACCAGCAAGAAAATGGTATAGCCAGCTGAGCCGATCGACTCGTCATCACTGAAATCTCTTTAAAGTTCATGATACAATATGGAGGGTATGTGATCTTTAAGACAATATTACCATGCAAGGAAACAATCGAATGAAACTCCATTGGAGTATCTATATCGGCTAAATGTGGCAGCGATCAGAGCAAAAATTTCAATTCGAGAGGGAACGTCAGCTACCAGACGTGAACATGTGGAACATTTTATTGAGACACTGGATGATCGCGATCTGGCGAAACAGTTGACTTTATTACGTTTGGACGATGCTGACGACATGGAAGAAACTCTACGTGCGTATCAACGTATGGAGATTCATCAAGGTAAGGCATCGATGGGATTCAATAAATTTCGTTAACGAGCCGCCCCTGCACCCGATCAAGCGTCATCGAATCCGGCTCGTGCAGTGAGAGCGATCCATATCAAAAACGGTAACAGTGGATTAGAGTCGGAATCGAGTGGATCTGAAGTAGAAGTGGATCGACGCCGCGTGTTTTCCGCGATGACGCATGCCCCAGCTGAAAAGCCGAGAGATTATCGTGAGCGACAGAATGAGAGTGACAATCGTGATCGACAGAATGTGATCGACATAATGTGATCGATCAAGGCAAAGGTCATGGTCACACTGACCCACCAAGAGCCTGCACCCATTGCGGATCGAAGGAACATGACGATCGTGGATGTTGGAAGCGGTTGACCTGTCAGAAATGTGGGCGCAAAGGACATACTTCAGACAAGTGTTTTTTCGTGTGTACTGCCTGTGGAGAGATGCACGAAGGAGGAAAATGCCCGATGGAAGAATTTTATATTCTAATTCGCCAATGGTACGTGCCGACCAAACACGCTGGGATACTTCCGCCGAAGGCAGAGGAGATGTTAAACTAGGACGCTCGCCAGGTTGGAATCTGGTACGAGCCGAGCGTTCTAGGCTCTGCATTTATGCATTTGTTGAAAAGGGATCTACGGATCAAGAAGTTAACAAGCGGATCGATACGATCAATACATGTGAGGATTCAAATCATTTGCGTTATATTTCAAGTGTCGCGAAAGTTGATGGATATGCCCGATCGCCTGCGAAAATGAAGCTCGACTTAGCACCAGGTGGATCACGGGGGTATTGGAAATATCATACCCCAGGAAAATGGTTTAAGCAAGCCAAGGCAACGGGCAAGATCAACAATGAAATAGCGACTACTTTGTTCGATTCTGGAGCCGAAGTCTCGATCGTCGACACCACCTTTGCTCGTAAGGTAGGATGTGTCATTGACGAGAGCCAAAGACAAGAATGCATTGGAATTGGCGAGAATACCTATATGACCGAGGGACGGACCAAAATAAGGATCACAATAAATGGATCACTGGTATATTATTTTGACGCCTGGGTGGGCGATCAAGTTGGTCAAGAAGCGATCTTGGGTATGAATTTTATGGTCCCAGCTGGGATTCGTTTGGATCTGGTAGATGGAACACTTTGTTTGCCGGATGAGGTTAGAATTTAATTGGCAGGGCGAAGACCTCCATACCAAACGAACAGACAGCCTATTACGATCAACGTTCAATATGTGGTGATCCCAGTAAGCGGATCGACGGAATTACGAATCGGTACTGGTGCACCGAATTCTAAGCTTTGGGTGAGACGAGACCCAAAATGGATACCAACAGTCACAACAGGACCGGGGAAGACTAAATATCTGCAGCTAACTAATCTTAGTGATCGAGAAGTGATTGTGAATCACGGAGCCCCGATAGGTTGGTGGATGGCTGCGGATATGATACCTCGATCACTGGATATGTCTCGGTGGGGTCGCGTCGATATAATGAGTGGCAAACTCTGGCCTATGAAGCAACTACAGATCGGAAGGAAGAATTCGCTGATGAGCCAACAGGGCCACTAGTTGGTCACCCGTCGTATCCACTACCAACTAGATTTGATGCGTCTAAGGAAGGGAGAGAACGAGAAGATCGCAAAGTGGAGAAAATTGCATCGCAATCGGATAAGGAAACGATCAACGTGGGAGTAAATCAAGATAGTACAGAAGATCAAGGTTATCGTGACAGTATAGATCATCAGTCAAGACGATCACAATTTGTGATCAATATTCTGAAAGAAATCGACAAGGTAGATGGTGTACAAGACCGATCAGGTACAAAAAAGCGATATTCGTGATGAAGGCGTAACGGAACAAGACCAAGAACAGTCCTCAGGTGTGATCGATGCGACCAGAAAAGTGGGAGACGTCGATCAGATACCAGATCTATCGGATGAAGCAATTGAAGATTTTACGAAGATCGTCGAAGATAACGATCAGGGAAAATCCGATCGTGTGAAAAATAAGTCCACAGCGGTCGCAACCGAGGATGTCCCAACAAAAGAACCATCATCTGAAGAGGCAGTATTTCTCACGAGAATGGCGACCTGTTTGCCGAAGATGTCGATCAGCATATGGCGGTGTTGCCAGAAATTGTGATGTCTACGGTGGAAGTATCGATCGACGATATTCAAGTTGGCGACCCTGGAATACCATTGACAGAAGATCAAGACAAGCTACGACAATTAAATTGGAAGAATCGCCACTTACTCATAGGGAAAGGTAATGCCCTACCTCCCGCAGCACGTGGAGCATTTTGTGACGTTGATGTTGGAGAAGCTAACCCGATCGCACAGAGAGTGCGACCTGTGGCACCCAAATTTCGGGAGAAATTAGCTGATTTGATTAATGGATTATTGTCTGCCAAGATCATTCGGCCATCTAAGTCGCCGTGGGCTTCACCAATTAGAGTGATTATCAAGAAAAATGGCGAAGATATTCGATTATGTATCGATTATTGTAGAGTGAACCAATTGACACGATTGATGGTATACCCTATGCCATTGATCAGTGATTTATTGCAAGATATGGATAAGGCTATGTGGTATTGTTCTTTGGATATGGCGAGTGGATTCTGGGTGGTAGAAATGACAGAGATAGCGAGGATGATTTCTGCATTTATTACACCGTCATGTTTGTTTGAGTGGTTACGAATGCCATTCGGATTGAAGAATGCTCCTCAAATCTACCAGCGATTGATTGACAATGCTCTATATGGGTATTTGAAAATTGGTACAAGTTCTGATTCAATTCCAGCTGAATTGTCAAAGCCGATCGACGTGTTTACTGAAGGTGAACTAGATACTGATCCGAGATCATCGGTGTTAGGTCGGCGATCATATATTGACGATATACTGATACCTGATACATCGTGGACGTCTCTTTATGAGAAGGTGGAACGATTGTTGGAAGCGTGCAATACGTGGAATTTATCAATCAGTGTGGCTAAGAGTTTTTGGGGACGTCGTAAAGTGGATTACCTGGGTCATCAGGTTTCGCTTGCAGGTTTAAAAGCTCATCCAAAAGATTTAGAATCTCTAGTGAACGTCCCATTTACTCGGACGTTGCGATCAATGCAGTCATTTTTGGGGAGTCTGAATTACTACAGCCGATTTATTGAGGATTTTGCGATTTACGCATCTGTACTTTATGAGCTGCGGGAGGCAGATTTTCATGATATCAGCCGGGCTGGGGATGTTCAGATGGTCACTGATGGTGCTGGACCAGATTGTGATCGCCAGTCTCGTGACAAGTATAAGATCGATCAGGATTTTACAAGTGGATCGAGAGATGGCCATATTATCGATCCAGAGTCGAATACTGGGGACGATCATGGTTGCGAGGACATAAACCGCTGGGAGAAGGCAACGATCGCATTCACTCTATTAAAGGCTAAAATATCCGCGACACCGATCCTGACACATTTTGACCCAGAACGATCGCCTGTGATTGTGGTGTATGCCAGTAAGTGGGACATATCAGCGGCGTTACTTCAAGAACACGATGGAATCTATTGGCCTGTCACTTCTCTAGTCGCACGCTGAAGCTTAACGAGATTAATTACGGGATGGTGGAGAAAGAGGTATTAGCTCTCCTCCGGATTCTGGATATCTGTTACACTATGCTGGTTTCACGAACGATTACAGTGCTTACTAGGCATTCGATGCTGGCTTGGTTACTGAAATCTTCCGGCCTTAACGGGAGGTTAGAAGGATGGGCTGCTCTTTTATCAAATTGGACATTAGAGATCCGCCGGAGTGAGAAAGGCGAAGACGAGAAATTGGGCACCCTAGCTGCGAGTATAACTCCCCGTGAAAAAGTGGACGAGATGTTGATCTCAATCGCCCCGCGTAAGCAGCCTCGGCAAACAATCAGTATGCCACCACCCACGGTTGAAGCATGTGAAGATCTGTTGGTAGTTAGTTTCGATGGGTCAGCTAGAGTGAAAAGGAAGGGCGGGGCATATAGCGCGATCGTGTGGAAATTACCTGAATGGACGATCGTGGCTGCCGCTTCTAAATTCGCTACTAATTTGACGGTGAATGAAGCGGAATATCGAGGATTAATTCTCAGCTTGGATCTGCTTGCAGATCTGATCAGGGGACGTGTAATCATTTGCGGTGACTCGAATTTGGTGATCAGGCAAATGCGTGGAGAGATCTACTGTAAGGCACCGGGTCTACAATTGCTGCGTCATAAAGCTATGGAGAAACTCCGATCGTGGCCAAACCACGAATTGTAACACATGAAGAGGGACTGGAATCAAAGTGCCGATCGACTAGCAAGTGAAGCTCTACAGCGAGAAAAGGGTACAATTATAATTTCGGATCAAGATCGTCAAGATTTGGTTACTCTAAATCGGTTGGACGAGCTGTTGATCCCAAGCCAAGTCGATCAGGTAGTCAAAGTGGCTGCGATCACCCGATCAGCTGTGAGAAGACGTTGTCAGCCAAAAATTTTGCAGGAAGTAATCGTGCAGCAAATGCGTGTCGCTCGCATAAGACAAGCTCAAGATGAAGAATGTTGGATATCTAACTTGAAGACATATTTGGTCGGGGATGTTGCGACGCTAACAGCGGACGAAGCGAATAGCTGCGCCCGGATCTCATCCGATTACGACGTGAAACTAAGTGGACTATTATTTTTCTGCCATGGAGCAAACGCGAAATCCGAAGATCGTAACGAGTTGGTTCGCTTGGTAATTCCGGAGTTATTGCAGCAGGATGTTTTACATCATTACCATACGAGTCTGGAAGGTGCTCACCAAGGGATTGGTCGAACCTACCAACGGATAAAAATGAATTTCCACTGGCGAGGGTTGTACCGCAGTGTGCAGCGATATGTAGGCGAATGTGTGGATTGTGAAACAGGCATGGGGCGGCCATCTGATCATGGAGGATCACCAGGAAATTTACAGGCGACTTATCCGTTTCAAATTTTGGCTATGGATCATATTCCGTCACTACCGCGATCTTTCAAAGGAAATACGGAGTTGTTACTATGGGTTGATCTGTTTTCAGGCTATGTGATCGCAAAGGCCAGTTCGTCCCGGACTGCACAGACGATCGCAGAAAACTACGAAGAGTGTGTTTTCCGACGGTTTGGTGCAAGTGAGGCGATACGCCACGATCGAGAGCCAGGATTCATGTCTGACTTCTTTCGTGCGTTTAATTGGATCGCGGGGCAGAAACAGCGAGCTACCATGGCATATAGACCACAAGCAAATGGCACGGCAGAGCGCATGGTCGAAACGTTGAAACGATCAATCAAGATGTATGTAACGGATAAGAACCAGAAAGACTGGGACGAGTATGCAGAAAGGCTGACTTTTGCGATCAATACTGCCCAAGATCGTGTCCGTGGAGATACCCCATTTTATGTGATTCACGGTTGGGACCCGCGATCGACCTTGGAGGCGGCCCTACCGTTAGGGAGCACCAAAGCGCGTGATCGTGATCCACGGCGATGGCGATACGGCATACAACGCCACTATCATCGGGCAAGATCGGAAGTGAACGACCGGTTGAAACTTGCGATACACGACCGATCTGATCGACATAATGCAGATCACGATCGTTTTGAGGTGTATCGTGGATCTCAGATGTGGCTATATCTGGATCGCGTGAAAGAGGGATATGATCGGAAGTTAGCCCATATGTGGCACGGACCGTTTCGTGTAGCCAATAAATGTGGCGATCGCGCAGTACGATTGGAGATCGCGGGTACGCCATACAGGCTATTCCCGGTGGTCCATGTGTCTAAGTTGAAACAAGTTAGAGTGTTCCCAGAACGCCCTACAAATTCGTTGAATGTGGATGAAGCAGATCGAGTGGATTTTGATGAAGCGTTACTGCCGGAGGACAGCTGGAATGGTGAGCTAGAGGAAGGTGAATACGAAGTGGAAAAAATCGTGGATGTGCGATCGGGTCGAAGAACGCGCTATGGTCGGGTGCATCGCCAGTTTTTAGTGAAGTGGAAGGGTTATAACGATCCTGAATGTGTGGATGAAGCAGATTTGAACTGTGGTGCTTTGTTGCAAGAGTTCAAACGCGATCGAGCTACCCGAAATCGTTTTGAGGTGATGCAATCGCACGAGGAGGAGTCTCGTGGTTAAGGACGATTGGATTGTTGGAGTGGTGAAGATATGTAAGAGGGTTACATATGTAGGTGGAAGGGATTATATGTGGAGTGAGTATAGTGGTCACGAAATCAAAGATGGAGAAAGGGGATCGCTTCGAAGAGAAAAAAGAAAGAAGAAGAGGAGGATTTTGAACGCGATCAACGGAACAAGGTGAAAACTATATGAAGATCGTGTTGGTGTTATGGATCAAAAGGTTACTCGCGATTCACAAACTTACCAACCAAGCGAGGGATCGAATAACCGGGATGGTCGGTCATGGAAGGACGATACTGGTTCTTTCACAGTACTTATGGATAATGCGGTGATCAGATTGGGTATGTTGGTCTGGTTTGTGGGCAAACCAGGATACCATATCCTGACCTCGTTAAGACGAGGGAAATGAAGGAAAATCGGGTCCAGTAAAATGTACAGATCACATAGACCATCGATCATGCCTTGAAGAATCACGCTAAGAACTTTTTTCCACATGGGACCTGATCGTGATCGCCGTTGTTTTCTCTCTTAAGCCAATGTGGCCAAGGCAGGATCGGATCGACGGTGTTGGGCCAATATCGGCAGAAAATGTGTCGCCTACCAGAGTGCCTGGCAATGACGGACTTTAAAAATCGTTATACAAGCGTACCAATCCTTGGAACCATCCAGTACACTCGAAAGAGATCGGATCGACCAGTTGTTCATACAGCAGCCAGGGCTGGCGAGCGTATAATTGGCTGATTTGAGAGGAGGTGATCAACCCGGATGACCACTCGGAATCACTAGGTTTCTGGAGTTTTCCAGAAGTAGCAGGGAATATGTAACCCCTCAGTTTCGAGTAATGGTGGAAGAGTGTATCCAGCTCCAATTCTGAAACGCACAACAAGCTGATTCTGCGAGCGGACGCAGGGAAGCGTATCGGATGACGCTCGAGGGACTCGATCACGATAACCTGGAATCCAAAGATCACGAGAGATTGTGGTATCGGGTAGATCCGAGAATTCCTCCGCTATCATCAATTGATTGCAAGGAATCCGAGGTTCGCTGTCGATACTGAGGCTATCCTCAGATTCACTGGAGGGTTCGCCAAATAAACCTGTCATCGACACTCGTGTCGGAGTTTCATGAGGGGACGTAACTGGACTAGGTGAGTCCACCACGATCGGTGAAGAAGGTGGATATACCGGAGACCGAGCCACAGTGCGTCGTCGAGAAGCCGATCGAGAAGAGGATAACGCAGCCTGCAGAGAGTCGTCCGTCTGATCTGAACCTTACCCAAAAGGATCTTCTTCACTCGCATCTGTAGAAGATGAAGGAGAGGATCGGGGAGAATCTGGGGTTAGTGATTCAGAAAAATCGAGGAAATTTGATCTTGTATTGGACGAATGCGATCCCGATCTCGAATTGTCTGGACATGATCGTGTTGATGCTATGGAATTTTCAAGACTTGATCGGGCCGAGGTTGGGGAATGGTTAGGACTTGAATCATGGACTTGGGGACGTAGATGTTCTTCGAATACGCTTGAGCACGGGCTGATACGAGTCAGAAATTTTTCGCTGGCGCTTGTTCCGTTGTGGAGATACTTCACTAGAAGCAGCGGCTGGTGACGACGTTGAGGGCGGCGACCCAGTTTGCTGTAATATACCCGACAAACGAGCAAAGAGAGAATTCCGATCCTTAACTTCCTGCGCAAGTTGATCGCGCTCAATCCGGATCGCGTCAAGCTGAAGTCGGGTATCATGGAGTTGCTATTTGGATTGGATGTAGCGAGACTTAAAATTGGCTCTTGGAATTTTTGGCTTGAGCAGCCTGTTCATTGGCCGACTTGACGGAATCAAGCGCAGCTGCCAGCTTGTTCTGGACGGCAGCCAGCTGGAATTGAAAACGCTCCTCGGCCTTGTGGCGAGCTGCGGTGGCGTCGAGTAGAGAGGAACGCAGATCCGCGATCATCATCTCCAGCTGGCCGATCTGTTCCAATTCTTGGCAATACTCCTCTGCCGATTGAGTTGCAATCTGCAATTCGCAGCACAAGGAATTATACTTGTATGACACGAAATTCGCGAAACTTCCAGCCAATTCACGATCAGCTTGAATCTCGCGTTCCAAACGAGCGCAGCGAGTTTCTTGGGAGTGCAATGCATCGTAAAGTGCTTCGTAATTGTCCAATACGTCCTGCTGGGTTTCCAAGCAGTCGTATAGTTGGTCAATTTGGGCCTTCAGAGCAGCCCGATCCATGGTCGGAATGACCCTCGCACGACCGCCAGGAAAACTTACAAGTGATCGTGGAGTGGGCGCGATCGACGGTTGGTGGGCATTCGCGATCCGGTTAGAGGGCCCAGAAGCTTGACGTTGGAAGGTCGACATGTTAAGAACGAGAATTTGAGCGAAGGAATAGAATATGCACGGACACACCAGCACTGTATGCCGGTGATCAGTGCAGGGGACGGCTGTGGTGGAGTCGATCAAGAAAGGTTTGATCAACGATATCGAAAGTGATCATAATGTGGACCACTTACATGGCGGGAATCATATTCTATGGATTATACTTGGCTATTGTATGGGAGCGATCAAGATCTATCGATGAATGATCGCATAGTTTATACTTGGCTATTGTATTGGAATGACAGCTTATCTGGATCGATCATGTGATGGCCACGGTTGGCCGAGGATTACGCGGCAGTGATGACGATCAGGATAGGAGATCGCTCGATCGCAATCGTCGATCGTGATCAACAAGTGTGATCGTCGCTCGTGATCAGCAAGTGTGATCGACGGTCGCGATCAACAAGTGTGATCGACGATCGTGATCAGCAAGTGTGATCGTCGATCGTGATCAGCAAGTGTGATCGTCGATCGTGATCAACAAGTGTGATCGACGATCGTGATCAGCAAGTGTGATCGACGATCGTGATCAACAAGTGTGATCGACGATCGTGATCAGCAAGTGTGATCGACGATCGTGATCAACAAGTGTGATCGACGATCGTGATCAGCAAGTGTGATCGTCGGTCGCGATCAACAAGTGTGATCGACGATCGTGATCAACAAGTGTGATCGTCGATCGTGATCAACAAGTGTGATCGACGATCGTGATCAACAAGTGTGATCGTCGAGCGTGATCGGCAAACGTGATCGACGATCGTGATCAGCAAGTGTGATCGTCGGTCGCGATCAACAAGTGTGATCGACGATCGTGATCAGCAAGTGTGATCGACGATCGTGATCAGCAAGTGTGATCGACGATCGTGATTAGCAAGTGTGATCGTCGATCGTGATCAACAAGTGTATCGACCGTGATCAACAAGTGTGATCGGCGATCGTGATCAACAAGTGTGATCGACGATCGTGATCAGCAAGTGTGATCGTTTATCGTAACCTCGATCCAGAAAGCCGATCGCGAGATGTAACCGGTTACAGATCGATCGTAACCTTGATCGACGGATCAAGATCGCGATGGTATCCGAAGTGGACCACATACCGAGATCTGATTTTCCTGAAGAGACGACACGCGGCAGTAGGTACTGTCATACAGATAGGCATAATCGTAGGATTTGGTATTGGATTGGTTAACATTAAACAGAGTTTCTTTTACTTCTAAGCACGCACGCAGACTTTTCTCTCGGGTGAGATATTTTTGGCCCCCCGGCGATCAAGAGCTTCTGTCACCAGTACCTACAAGTAATATCCCTGGATTATTTGGCCAGGGGTTACAAGATCTCTCACGAACAAACTTCGCCTGCGATTGGACGCAGTATCACGTAAAAGACAAGACACGAGATCGCGAGACGGCTCAAGTGCTCGGAAGGTCAAGTGGATCAAGTGGATCAAGTATCTACATTTTTGGACAAGGCGATCTCAAGAGAGATCAGGGTGACTCATAGAGCACCCCCCATACAACTTTCGATCGCGTGAGGATTTTCCACGTGATCGACCCCCCGACCAATCCCCAACCCTGGTCAAGTTCAGCATCGACTCAAGTCCACCGAGAAGAGTGCAGCCCGCCCTACCGACGGGTACACAAGATGAGGAAGGAACGTTACACGGATACGGGGTACCCCCTCCGTTAGTCAGTCGTCTGGGCGCCAGTGGAGAGTCGGGATCACATCAGAAATTTTGTGATCGCCACTCCACCACATTAGTACTCCGAGCGATATGCTCTGGGAGTGGATAGTGATGCCCCAGGGGCTATCTATTGCTCCGGCTACGTTTAACCGTTTGGTGACGCAATTGTTTTGACCCCATCGAAGTTATGCACAGACGTACCTTGATGACATTTTTGTCCATAGTCGAGCTGAACATGGGCGGTCAGATATTGAGAACCATATTGTCCATTTACGAGCTGTGCTCGAGTGCATGCGCACTAATAAACTATATGCTAATGCATCTAAGTGCATCTTGGGGGCCGAAGAAATGTACTTTTTAAGGTGCTTCATTGGGAAGCGAGGCCTAAGTGTGGATCCCGCCAAGGTCAAAGCCATAGTCGATTGGCCTATTCCACAGTCTCAGAAGGACTTGCGTAAATGGCTTGACCTTGCCAATTACTTACACAAGTACAGCGAGAATTACGCTGATATGGCTAGGCCGTTATCCAATCTCCTTAAAAAGGATGTTAAATGGTGTTGGCATGCCGAACACGAGGACAATTTTCAAGCGGTGAAGGCGAGCCTTCTACATGCTCCTATTTTGGCTTTGCCAGACCCTGACCGACCGTTTAGCGTCGTCTGTGACGCGTCGGATTTTGCCATTGGCTGTGATCTGTTACAAACAGATGACGAAGGTCGTGAGCGTGTGATCGGTTTTGGATATCGCCAGCTGAAAGCTGCAGAGAAGAACTATCCAGTTCATGACAAGGAGCTACTTGCGATGAAGTATGCCCTGGTCAAATTCATAGTTCATCTGCTGGGCTCAAAGCCTTTTGTGATCTATACCGATCATGCGTCGTTACGCACTACAACTCAGTTGCCTCATCTCTCGCAGAGAATGGCCAGATGATTCACCTTGAAATTATATTCTTTGCTGAATATAAATTCAAGGTGAAGTATAAGCCGGGTAATCAGAACGCTTTGGATGATGCGATGTCACGCAGTCCTGACTATGAGATTGCTCATGTAACGACGTTGTCGCCTTCTTTTACCGATCTCATTCGTACGGCGTATGCTAAAGGTGATCATTGTATAGCGTCGCTACATGCTCTTGGCAGTGATGAGTTTAAAGACTCGGACATTAAATTGTCGTCACGATTACATGCGAGCCTCCATCGATAATCTATCCAACAGGGTATATTGTACTATCGTACAGACGTGGCGGATCCTCCGCGTATTGTGGTCCTCATGACGAGGACCTGAAGTATCGTATCCTCTATGAGGTACATGACACCGCCATTGGTGGTCATTTGGGTCGTGAAAAGACCTATGGGGCAGTATGCCAAAGTTATTGGTGGCCCAAATTATATAAATGGGTGAGCACATATGTGCGCACGTGTGAAACGTGTCAACGGGTGAAACCCTCGCCCCATTCGGCAGCGCCGCTGGCTAGCTTGCCTATTCCCACTGGGTGCTGGGAGTCCATTAGTATGGATTTTGTATTTGGCCTACCGAAAGGTCCGCATGGCAATACAGGTATTGTGGTCTTTGTGAACCGTTTGAGCAAGATGGCTCACTTAGCGGCTGTGCCAGACTCTATCGATGGTGTGGGTACAGTGGAGCTGTTTTTTGATCGAGTATTTCGCCAACATGGCTTGCCAGTGGCAATTGTATCTGATCGTGATCCTCTTTTTACGAGTAAATTTTGGAAGTCCGTCTTTCAGGTGCTGGGCACCCGTTTGGACATGTCCACAGCGGATCATCCGCAGACTGATTGTCAAACCGAGCGCGTAATTCGCGTTGTTGAAGATATCCTCCGAAGCGTTTGTGCTGAAACGCCTAAGCGATGGAGCGCTATGCTCCCTGTAGTTGAGTTTACACTCAATAACTCCGTGCACGCCTCTACCGGCTACACTCCATTTTATGTCAATGGCCTCACACACACACACACACGCGTTCCGTTAACGCTACCACCGAGTGATTCAGGGCTTGGTGGGGGAGAGGTTGCCGATCGGCTTGCTGATGTCAGCCCTAATACTAGGTAAATGCGCTTCTCGCAACGCGACTAAATGTCTTACGACATGTGCAAGATGCAATGGCTGATAGTCAAGATAAACAAAAAGAATATGCAGATGCTAAAGGCAGAAGTTTTATTAATATTATGAGGTCGGAGACCAAGTCTTACTTAATGCTAAAAATCTACCTACCAATGTAGTATCTGCTGTCTTTAAGACGAAGTTGTGCCCGCGCTTTATTGGACCCTTTACGGTCATTGCCAAGAAAGGCCTAGTGTGTACGCTTAATTTGCCGCGCAAATTGAGTACACATCCCGTGTTCTACGTCGGCATGCTCAACCCATATCGTGATCCGTCCCAAGTGAACACTAAGGCGCTCGCGCCGAGCCCATTGGCATTGTCGCGGGACAAGCATCTGCACCAACAGGTCAAGCTGACCCTGCATTCGGGTTCGGCTCTCTTCCAGGGACTTAAGACAGGAGTTCATCGTCTGCCTTTCCTTAAGGAGGGACCGCACCTCTTGAACAAGCTCGGCATGAGCTTGTGCCGATACACCGGCCTACTCCGGCTTTGCTCGATGCGCAGGGGAACCTTCAGTACCATGTGGAGCGTCTACTGCAGAAGCGTCGCCGCCATGGTCAAAACCAGTATCTGGTAAAGTGGCGGGGTTATTCCGAATCGTGGAATTCATGGGAGTTTGAGACTCCCCTTCGGCAGGACTGCCCGTACGCCGTGGACGTTTTTGAGCGTCGTGCGCAGGGTCCGCCTGTTGGCGCTGACGCTTCTCACCAGTAATGGTGGGCGTGGGCGGGTTAGCGGCCTCGGCCTGTCGTGGACTCGCGGCTACAGGTGTAGCCGAAACATTGGGATGCTGGGTAGCAGACGCATAATGCGTTCGTTGGGATTTCAATTTTCCCCGGGCCTTCAATTTAGCGTAATCGTAACGCATCTTTCGCTCGAGTCGAACATCGGCCACATTCTTGAGGCGTTCTTTCACCGTAGGTGGCTTGAACCTGTACTGTCGGTGGTCCTGAAGTCTCGCCATATTCTTTGTCCGGCGCTTGGCGCCTTCCTTTTGGTCGATGGTCTGCAGTTTCTACTCGTCGAGTGAATTGATAACCATCGCTGTTGACGATACGTCAGGCGGGTCTCGTAACGCTGTTAGCGCATCTGCAGCACCACGTTCCGGAAACGGATTCGGTGCATGACTAGTGTCATCTTCATGGCTAAAGGGGACCCATAGGGTCCCACAAAGACGGTGTCACTTTCTTAATCAACCACTTCGTCAAGGTTGTCTTCAATGAGGTCCCGAAGAGTCTGTGACTCACTGCCAGGAGGCGTCATGTTAGGTGCCGTGAACAAACCGTGAGGTTTTAACGTTCGCTAAAGCACTACCTCTAAGAGGAAAAATGTCAAGTGACATTCTATGGGAACTTCAGTATGGCGAAGGAGGGTGTAACGGGGTTACACGACGGTTGTAGCGTCTTTCCGAGAGTTTACGGTTAAACTCCCCTTTGTATTGCATATAATGCATTGTGATACTTCTCTTTAGAGAGGTATTAAGTATAAGCGTTAAAGATACGGTATTACCGAATACCGTATCTTATCGATTGAAATTTGATAAATCACTAACGCTGTATTAAGTACATCATACACAGATGTTTAGACGATACGTCGTCCAATAGCAAATTCTGCATATAGTAATTACTATTATAGTAATTAATCTAGTGTAGTGTACTTAGAGTAGGACTATTCATAAAAATCTTAAAGCATAAATAAAATCAGTTCTCCTTTTGAGTTTAAGATCGCAAGTCGTTCTGACTTGTTCTCTTGTGCACTTCGTGCGTTGGCTCTCTGAACTTCTAAGCTTCTAGCTTGTTCTTGCACTCTGTGCGTTGGTTCTCTGAACCTTAAGCTTATTTCTTGCTGACTAAAAGTCACTTTCCTAGTTCCTTAGAGCAGGGAGACTTTAAGTCGTTTAATTAGTTCCTTGAACTAAGTGGCTTTTAGCCTTAACTCTATTTAGTTCTCTAGAACTAAGAGTCTTCCAGCCGAAAGTCTTCCTCTGGCTAAAGAGCTGTGCAGCTCCGCTACAGGATTAGCCAGCGAGGCGAAAAAAACGAAGTCCTGGTAGAAGCACTCTTGACATCTTGTCAATCTTTAATGTTTGAAATTGACGGTCTGTTACTACTAAAGTCTTTCCCTCTACACACCTCCCTCTTGCCACTCTTACTCACCCATTCTTGCAACTCTTACTCCCAGCCGCTAGTCAAGCCGCCACGATGTATGCCATCTCACCCGAAGTCCCGGTATCATCGCTCAGGTACGCTTGCGCAATCCTTTGTGTTGTGATATGTTGCAACAATTTGTTCCTGGTCCAAGCAACGAGAGACCCTCCCTGGGAGGAACCTGTTGACAAGATAGACATCCAAGGGACTTAAGCAAGAAACCTGCCGTTGGACGCCGCCGCCGACTGGCCATAGACCTGTACCTCCTTCGCCCGTGTGCACAGGATCGTGCAGCCTGGAGGTCCTTCAGCGCGGCGCTTATAGCGCGCCGCTTAATGGAATATGGCGAGAGTAGAGAGAAATGTAGATAATGAGAGATAGTCTGACGCATGCGGAAGTTGAGCCACTTTGGTGGCAAGACGGCTTGCGTAACGCGTTCACATACATACATTGTATACAGAGGTCCCGTCGTGAAGTTATGATGGACGACAATAGCCATCACTTTACAGAGGTTATAACTTATTGGTTCAGGTGTATCGTACATAAGAGAAATTAAATAATCATAAAACAAACCTTAGACAAGACAGGGTCTAGTTCCAAAATTCAGACTTCAGAAAAAAAGCTGCAGGCTTATGTTGACAGCTTGCCCTCCACTTATTGTGCGCGTCCATCCTTCATTGTCCAGTGCGTTAATTTATGCATCTCTAACTTCAAGGAGACGCAAAAACAATGATATATGAAACGGTAATATTGTCGAATACATTAAGTATATTAAGATTGTAGAGTTGTATCTACTACTTAGTTAAAAGCTCTTTTCAACGCCCTTTTAGTTTAAGACGGTAACGGGTCCTCATCCCGTTACCCCTGGTAGCACTTCGTAGTCCTTCCAATGACCAGATTGGAGGTGAACTTGACGAGTATTCGGTGGCTCCAATGGTCTCGCTGGACCATTCTGATTTTTTCACATCTCACTCGGTGGAGTGGAAGGCACTACATCGCCTCGCGGCGGTGTCTGGTGAAACTTTTGTGACGTCGCTGCTGAGCACAGCGACTCCTGATGATCAACGTGCCGCCATCCAAGACTTTATGGGGCGCGAGCTCGCCGAAGCGAATAGGAGGGTATTGACTTCCTCGCGCACTTCGGACCATGACGTTATTAAGATGGATACGTTAACGTACTCCGTCGATGGTCCGTATCGTCTCCCCCTTAATCGATGGTTTCGCGAGGTGGATATTGCAACATCCTCAGGGTTGATTGACACTTCGACGGCCAAGATCAATTTCCTGCAGTCTCGGCTTGTTGGCAAAGCCAAGTAATGGGCTCTCGGAAAGCTCGTCGTAGATGAGTCGTCGTTTCCTACGCTGGACGATATCCAGCGTGACTTACGACTGGCTTTGGAGCCTCTCCAAGATGAATCTCGCTTGCGTGCAGATTTCTTCTCACTCAGACAGGGCAAGCTGTCGATGCGTGACTACGTGCAGAAGACACGACACCTTCCTTCGTGTATAACCACGCAGCCAATTGACATGGCCTCACAAGCCCATGTCTTTATTTTCGGTACGCGGGAGGGAATGACGCGTTACTGACTCACACGTTGCCGAACCAAAGTACCTCGAAAAGGTATTTTCCCTCGCGCTTCGTGGAAATTACAGTGTTGCGTAGTCGTACCTTCACGCAGCGTCACAACATCCCCGGACGTCTGGCCCAGAGCCGATGTAACTTGATGCAATCGAGTCCTCTAGTGGTCGCGCCATTCATTATAGTGCGACATTTACAATTATAACACGATGAGGTTTTTTCGTTGTGGCAAGACAGGCCATCGTGCGGCTGTCTGTAGATCACCTTCGCTGGTGACTATAAACACAGCTGTCTCACGAGGAGACGCTGTGTCGTCGGTAGTCCCGCCAAAAACGAGCGGTTTTAATTGGCTCGAGGCGCCCTGATGGCAGAAATGGAGCTCCGCGTACTCTGGTGGCAGCTCGAGCTTCTATCCCCAAAGTAATTCACACTCACTTCAATGCCACCACCATGCGCGATGATTCGAGACTGATTATTATCAGCCTCATCATTGCTGGATTGAAGCGACTACTACGAGCGTTATTGGTTTCTGGCGCTTCCAACAACTTCTTTCGTGCATTCTGTTTGTCCCTTCTATCGTCTACTGTCACGGTTCGAGGAGGTTCATCGTTGTCAAAAATGCTGATGGAAAACTGAAACGTGTTCCTCGTAAAACAGTGGTTTTACCGTACACCATCGACGGTATCTACGGTGATTTAGTGTACGAGATGAAATATGCATTTGATTGCATATTTGGGCTACCGTGGCTGTCACGGCATCAGCCGAAGACGGATTTGCCTTCTTGTTCCGTCAAACGAAGAAGCAGATATGACGGCAGTGAAGTGTTCATTCATTTATTGGTCGCATCAGAGTCGTGAACGAACTCGCCACGACTAGTAGTCAATACAGAGAGAGCGATGGCCCTCCGTGCGCAGTATGTTTTGTTACACCGATGAAGCCGCAGAACGGGGCAGTCGAACGGCGATTCCCGCATTTACATATATCGTTCGAACAGGGGTTCGCAAATCACAGCGAGGCGGTCGAACAGCGTTTCCCGCATACAAGCACATCGGACGAGCAGCTCCCGATAAATATCGAGTCGGTCGAGAAGGGGCTCCCGCAAACAAGTGAAGCGATCGGAGACGAGCTCCCGCTTTTGATTGACGAGAATGGGCGGACTATGGATCCGCATGAGACCGACGTGGTGGAGACAGATCTCCCACGTCTAGAAAGGGGGTACATCATCCTCTTGTAATAGCGACGTGCCAGTCTCGAGCAGGCGCTCGAGACGCAAGAGAAAACGCAAGAAAGGAGCACGCCGATTACCGAGACGACGAAATTCACGTCAAGATGCTGATGCATTTAATTCCGTAGTGACGGAATCCGTATTCGTGCTTGAATATGTGGAGGGATTCCCACATCGTGGCCGATACATTGAGGTAGCGAGCCCACCGTGCACTGCTGTAGACATCACATCTCTGCCGGACCTTGCATGGAAAGATTTCCTTTGTGACCTCAAGGCCGACGACACCGAGCAAGTGTGTATCGTTTCAGCCAACAAATCATTCAGCGAAGAAGTTCTGGAGGCTCGCCCAAAGAGCGCTGAACCAATTTTATCGCGCGAAGAACGCTTCGCGACACAGTATTGGGATGCTCTGCGTTCTTCGGGCAACCCTTTCTACGATGTCGCCCGTGACTACGCCGATTTTTTATCGAAGATAATTCCTGCTGAACTTCCAGCGGATTGTGGAGTGCGACACGAGATAGATATCGTGCCAGGATCAAGGTATTGCGTGACGAGGCGGTGGATGTTACCGCGTGGTCAAGTCATCGCTATTGATGAATTTTTGAGGGTCGCAGTAAAGCTGTCATGTTCGCGAGACATACGAGCCCGAATCTCTGTGTGAAGATTGTGGCAAAGCGAAGGAGTGAGTTTGGCAAAGTGTGATCGCATATTTTCGGTTTAGTCCGAATTGGTCAATATTGATGAATCGCGATCTCGCAGAAAGGTTTCAAGATGATGTCAAATGGGATGGAAAACAGTGAATGGTGGAGTTTGCAGTTCTATGTGGGTTAAATATGGCCTAGAAACTACGCAATTGCGATCTCCAGTATTTTTCGATGGCGATCCGCGTGAATGCGATCGCTAAGAAGGAGGATTGGTACATCCAAGTATGTGGAAGACGGTCTGGTGTGGATTACGTTACTTTGGAAGACTGGAATGAGGTGGACATGACATGTCATATAGATGGGCCATCTCACATGACCCGAGAAACGGTGAAGAGGACAAGTCGTGATCCGGCGGACCGCGATCCGATACTAATTACTAGTACCGCGATCCGATATTAATTATTAGTACCGCGATCCGATACTAATTATTAGTACCGCGATCCGATATTAATTATTAGTACCGCGATCCGATATTAATTATTAGTACTGCGATCCGATACTTAAATGGTTTTAGATCCAAGCGAGGTAGCGATCCAGATCGCGGCGATATTGGAGTGAACCACATTACAAGATCTGATTTTTCCGAAAGGGCGATACGTGGCAATAGATCCTGAGCTGCCGATAGTCAAGATCATAGGTTTTGGTATTTGATTGGTTAAACATTAACAAAGTTCAATTTGCTTCTAAGTACACGTGTCGACTTCTCTATTCCGGGCAGGATATTTGGCCTCCCGACGTCTCAAGGAAGTCTACATACTACGCAAGTCATATCCCTGGATTGTTTGGCCAGGGATTGCAAGAATTCTCAACAAAACAACTCAAGCTGCGATTGGACGCAGAGGACTAAGAAGTCCAGATACAAGATCGCGAGACGGCTCAAGTGGTCAGAAGGCAAGCGTATTAAGTATCAACCAATTGGATAAGGCGATATAAGGGAGATCAGGGCGACTCAAATATAGCACCCCAAGAACAACTGCGATCGTGTGAGGAATTCCACTCGATCGCCCCCCACCTATCCCTAACACAATCAAGTTCAACATCGACTCAAGTCCACCGAGAAGAGAGCAACCCGCCCTACCGACGGGTACACAAGGTGAGGAAGGCTATACACACGGAATCGGGGTACCCCCTCCGTTAGTCGGTCGTCCGGGCGCCAGTGGAGAGTTGGAGTCGCATCAGCAATTTTGCGAATTCCACTCCACCACAATGGTGCGCGAGCCGGGATCTTCTGGTAACTCGGGATTTTATCGTGAGTCCCTGAGAGAAGATGTGAAGGTCAAAATTGAACCTAAGATTGAAGCGTCAGCGGCAAAGGGATCACCGCAGAAGTGTGAAGAAAAAAGATCCCCGGATCATCAGCGTTTTGGGAGGGGCGCAGATGAAAAAAAGTCAAGGAGGAAGATCAAGAGATTGATCTGGAAGAAAAACCTCTACCCCCTCCCCAGGTCCTTTAGAGTACCCCTGCGGATCGCGTTTTGCAACGCGATCCGCTGGATAAAAATCCTACGGTTAAAACCGAGGGAAATTTATCCAAAACCACACCGAATTCGAAGAAGAATTCGAAGCCATCTCGAGTAAAAATGAAGGCGCCTGAATCGGATCATGATGATGCCGAAATGAAGCTGGCGCATGAGGAAGACAAGGCGAAAGGATGGCAACTGGATCAGCTGGAATGGTGTTTTCATTAGAAGGCGCTTAAATATCTGTTGTCAAGCGATCCCGTTCTAAAGATTTTGAAATCGAAGTTAATTGGATCGCTGCGAGGACCAATTTCAGCTCCCATTCCGATGCCGAACCAGTTGGAAGCGATCCGTCGGCTTATGGAGTTTCTCCAAAACGCTGGATTCACCGCTGGAGCTTTTGACGCGCAGGTGCTGTTGGAATGCGATCATGATCGGGTGATCCAAGCAGGGCGATCTCTGTTTTCGAAGCTAGTTCCTCTAATTGGAGAGCGCGATCCGGTGGATCAGAAGATCCAGCCGATTGCAGATATACCAAAAGGATATCATACGGGATCTTCGCAATATATGTCAGCGGAATCCGAAGGGGAGTCGGACGACTCAATTAATATGCAGCGAATGTCACTTGGACCGGCTGGTGCAGCGCATATTCGCGAGCGAATGGCACCGATTAAGGCCGGAGAACAATCGATGACGGCACTCACAGCTGAAGACATGAATGTGACTGGATCAGGTCAATTGCAATTCTGTTTTGAAGCTGCTATGAGAAAGTACGAGCAGGATCAAGCTCGCATGATCGCCAGTCGCTACGCGATCCCCACAAACACCCCAAAAGTTTTCATTTCGGATGTGGATATGGAATCGGCAGGATCGCGTCAATCGCGATCTAATAATTACGACCTAGATGACTTGGGGCTAAGGGATCTAAGACGACCACAAGTGGCAAGTGCAGGCACTGTACCTAATGGTGAACTTGTCACGCAGCGAATTCGAATGTCTGCGATCGCAGATCTAAAAATATTTACAGGACGGGACAAGGATGAAGATCGAGCGAGAAGTTGGGTTAACAAGGCCAAGTCGGCGTTCATACGCGACCAAGCCCCGGATGATGAAAAATGCCTAGTATTTGGTGATTTACTTACGGGGCCGGCACGAAATTGGTATAGCCAGTTAAGTCGATCCACTCGGAACTCTT
Source organism: Peronospora farinosa (assembly GCA_947646735.1). Taxonomy (NCBI): domain Eukaryota; phylum Oomycota; class Peronosporomycetes; order Peronosporales; family Peronosporaceae; genus Peronospora; species Peronospora farinosa. The sequence continues at coordinate 770,826 of CANTFK010000961.1, read as the reverse complement.
GGAAGTCGTTGTTGGAAACCTTCATGATCCCGTATTGTGGATATGGTATGTCTGTCGGTAGACAATACTATCATGCGAAGAAGCGATCCGATGAAACGCCATTGAAATATTTGTATCGGCTGAATGTAGCCGCGATCCGAGCAAAAATCCCATTCGGGAGGGATCGCCCTCAATTCGCCGAGAACATGTGGAACATTTCATTGGTACACTTGATGATCGCGATCTGGCTAAGCAGTTGACGTTGCTACGCCTTGGAGACGCCGACGATATGGAAGAAACTCTGCGAACATATCAACGCATGGAAGGAAGACAGTATCCGAGTGCAATGGGGTCAAGCAAATTTTATCAGCGATCTGCGTCGGCGTCCACTCCGGCACCCTCAAAACTAAATCGTGCCGTGAGAGCGATTCGTCTGGAAGGCAGTAGCAGTGAGTCAGACTCGGATATTAGTGGATCAGACGCCGAAACAGATCGACGCAAGCTTTGTGTGGCTACAGTATCAGATTGCGTGAAGAAATATAGTGATCAACGCGCGGGATCGGACCATTTGGATCAAGATCGCGGTCAAGATCGCGTGGTGAATCAGAAGGCTTGTAACCATTGTGGGTCGAAGAGCCACGATGATCGTGGATGCTGGAAGAGACTAACGTGTCAAAAGTGTGGTTGTTAGAGACATCCTTCGGACAAGTGTTTTTACACCTGTGCTGCCTGCGGAGATATCCATGAGAATGGAAAACGTCGAAAGGAAGAACTCTACAACATGATACGCAAGTGGTATGTCCCAACCAAGCATGCTGGAATGCTTCCGCCGAAGGCTGAAGAGATGTTAAACTAGGACGCTCGCCAGGTTGGAATCTGGTACGAGCTGAGCGTTCTAGGCTCTGCATTTATGCATTTGTGGAAAGAAGATCGACAGATCAAGATGTTAACACTCAGATCGATTCGAATAATACATGTGAAGATTCAAAAATTCTGCGTTCAATATCAAGTGTCGCAAGAGTTGATGAATATGCTCGATCGCCTGCGAAAATGGAGCTCGACTTAGCACCAGGTGAATCACGGGGATATTGGAAATATCATACCCCAGGAAAATGGTTCAAGCAAGCCAAGGCAACGGGCAAGATCAACAATGAAATAGGCGACTATGTTATTTGATTCTGGAGCCGAAGTCTCAATCGTCGACACCACCTTTGCTCGTAAGTTAGGATGTGTCATTGTCATTGACGAGAGTCAGAGGGAAGAATGTGTTGGGATTGGTGAGAACACATACATGACGGATGGTCGTACAAGAACCAAGATTACGCTGAATGGATCGCTAGTCTATTATTTCGATGCTTGGGTAGGAGATCAAGTAGGTCAAGACGCGATCCTAGGAATGGATTTGATGGTCCCAGCCGGAATACGCCTGGATTTAGCAGATGGAACACTCTGTTTGCCTGATGAGGTCAGGATACTTCTGAATGGACGAAGACCTCCTTACCGGGCGACCATACAAGCGATCACAATTCCAGATTAATATGTGGTGATCCCAGTGGGTAAATCGACCGAGGTGAAGATCGGGGTTAGTCCTCCTAAAGCCAAGATCTGGGTGAGGTGCGACCCGAAGTGGGTACCTTCAGTGACTACGGGACCAGGTCAGATTAAGTATCTACAGCTGACTAATATCGGCGATCAAGAAGTGATTTTAAGTCATGGATCGCCATTAGGTTGGTGGGTGGTCGCTGATATGATACCTCCGTCCCCAAGATATGTCTCGGTGGGATAGCGCCGGTATAACGAATGGAAGACATAGCGTTCGAAGCGACAACGGATCGAGAAGAAGAACTACTGGAAGAATTTACCGGACCGCTAGTGGATCATCCTTCGTACCATACGCCGAAGAGGATCTTAACACGCTCAAAAGAGGAAGCAGAAAAAAGGACTACGGAAAAGGTGAAACTTACGACACGACCCAATGATGAATGCGATGCGATAAGAGAAATCGGTGGAAACAATGTAGAAGATCTGGTGATCGAAGTTGAAAGTGAATAACTAGCGCAATCTTCAAGGGTGATTAATGCGATCAGAGGGATGTCAAATGTCGATCACGTGCAAGGGCCGTGGGGTGAAGAAAATTACACTCACAATAACTATGCACAGAAATGTATGGAGCGCGATCCGAAAATTAATGAACGCGATCTGGCGGATCTGGCAATCAATGACCCCGATCCGACAATTAATGACCGCGATCTGGCCGGTCCGGTAGTCAATGACCGCGATCTGGCCGATCTGGATCGCGATGACCGCGATCTGGTTGATCCGGTAGTTGATGACCGCGATCTGGCCGATCCGGTAGTTGAGGACCGCGATCTGGCCGATCTGGATCGCGATCTGCGAGAACAAGAGCAAGCTAGTGATACGACGATTATCAACGACGATTTCAACGACGATTTTAATTTAGCCGGAGGAAGTGTAAAGGTTAAGCCTGAAGACTCGATGTATTATCACGAGAGTGATGAATTGTATGCCGAAGACGTGGATCAGCATATGGCTGTCTTGCCTGAGATTGTGTCATCCACTGAAGAAGTTACGATTGATGATATCCAAGTGGGTGATCCGGGAGTTCCTCTAACCAAGGACCAAAAGGGTCTACGGCAATTGATTTGGGCGAACCGACACTTACTCATCGGCAAAGAAAATGCGCTTCCTCCTGCATCTCGAGGGGCAGTATGTGATATCGATGTTGGTGGAGCAAACCCGATCGCACAACGAGTACGACCGGTCGCTCTCAAATTTTGCGAGAAGTTAGCTGACCTAATCAAAGGATTACTATCAGCCAGGATTATCCAACCGTCGACATCACCATGGGCTTCGCCGATTGTGGTAATTATAAAAAAGAATGGTGTCGATATTCGGTTATGTATTGACTATCGGCGGGTGAATCAGCTCACGAGATTGATGGTGTATCCTATGCCTCTGATTAGCGAGTTATTGCAAGATATGGATAAGGCTATGTGGTATTGTTCGTTGGATATGGCCAGTGGATTTTGGGTCGTGGAAATGACCGAGCGAGCAAGATGATTTCTGCTTTAATCACGCCGTCAGGCCTGTTCGAGTGGTTACGAATGCCGTTTGGGCTAAAAAACGCTCCGCAGATTTACCAACGTCTAATTGATAATGCACTGTATGGATACCTCAAGATCGGTACGGATCCACATGCAATTGCCACAGGATCACTCGACTTCACTGATACGGTAACGGGATCGCCAAAGCTGGTTGATGTATTCACTGAAGGCGAACCGGACACTAGCCAGAAGCCATCTGTGCTCGGCCGAAAGTCATATACTGATGACATATTGATTCCAGAAACATCGTGGGCCTCCTTATATGATAAGGTAAAGCGATTGTTAGAAGTATGCAACGAATGGAATTTGTCGATCAGTCTCGCTAAAAGTTTTTGGGGACGACGTAAGGTGGACTACCTGGATCATCAAGTCACACTTGCAGGAATAGAAGCTCATCCAAAGGATTTGGGATCGCTGGTGAACATTCCGTTCCCAAAAACGTTGCGATCTATGCAATCGTTTCTGGGAAGCTTGATTTACTATAGTTGATTTGTCGAAGACTTTGCGATTTATGCGTCAGTGCTATATAAATTACGGGAAGCAGATTTCCACGAAATCCGCTGTTCTGACAAGATGAATGCATTGGATTCGAATATCGCAACTAGGAATGATTCAGATCATAATTCCGACATTGGGAACGATCCAGATCCAGAAGGTTGGACTCGATGGGAAAAAGCAATGATCGCATTTACCATGTTGAAAGCCAAGATCGCTAATACCCCAATCCTCAAACACTTCGATCCAGATCGACCTCCGGTAATTGTCGTATATGCGAGTAAATGGGCAGTTTCAGCAGCTTTGTTGCAGGAGTATGATGGCATATACTGGCCGATTACTTTTACAATCCGAACGCTGAAGCCTAATGAGATCAATTACGGAATGGTCGAGAAGGAGATATTAGCTTTACTTCGGATTTTGGATTTATGTAATTGCATTCTAGTCTCGCGAGAGATTAAGGTTCTTACGCGTTTCTCGATGATGACCTGGTTGGTGTAATCCTCCGGTCTCAATGGCAGGCTAGGTAGGTGGGCCGCATTATTATCGACTTGGACTTTGGAGATCAAGAAATGTGAAAAGGGCGAAGATGAAATACTTGGTGCCCTGGCTGCAAGTGTGACTCCCCGTGAAGAAGTCGATGAAGGGTTAATCGCGATCGCTCCCCGGAAACAGCCAAGGCAAACTCTAAGTATGCCACCGCCTACAGTGGAAAAAGATGAAAGTCTCTTGGTCGTCAGTTTCGATGGATCGACACGAACCAAGCGAAAGGGTGGATCATACAGTGCGATAATATGGAAACTTCCTGAGTGGACTATTGTGGCTGCTGCATCGGAATATGCAACGGACTTAACAGTGAACGAAGCCGAATGTCGGGGTTTACTATTAGGCTTTGATCTGTTGGAGAATCAGATTAGGGGACGAGGTATCATTTGTGGCGACTCCAACCTATTGATTCGGCAGATGCGGGGTGAAATCGATTGCAAGGCTCCTGGACTGCAGTTTTTGCGACAGAAGGCAATGGAGAAGCTTCGATCATGGCCTATCCATGAGTTCTTACATATGAAGCGCGACTGGATCCAAAGTGGCGAGTAGTGCTTTACAGAAGAAACAAGGTGTGGTCATCACTTCGGAAGGAGATCGCCAAGGTCTCATTATCCTTAATAAACTGGATGAGTTGTTGAAGTCGAAACAGACCAAATTGGTGGTTAAAGTTGCTGCGATTACCAGATCGACCCGGAGAAGACGTCAACCAACCGAGATTTTGCAAGAAGAATTTGTGCAACAAATGCGAAGCGATCGCATACGACAAGCTCGAGATGAGAAATGTTGGATCGCTAACCTAAAAATTTTTCTGATTGGTGATATAACGAATCTCAGTATGGAAGAAGCAAAGTCATGCGCCAAGATTGCAAGTAATTACAAAGTGGATGAAAGCGATCTTCTATTTTTTTGCCCAAGAGCTGTGAGAAATTCGGAAGATCGCGATGGAATTGCTCGTTTGGTGGTGCCAGAAACTCTTCAGCAAGATTTTCTGCATCACTACCATGCCAGTTTGGAAGGAGGGCACCAGGGAATCGGTAGGACGTATCAACGGATCCGATCTCTTTTTCATTGGAGAGGCTTGTATCGCAGTGTACAGCGATATGTGAGCGAATGCACTGACTGCGAGACTGAAAAAGGACGTCCTGTTATTAATGGAGAGTCTCCGGGAAATTTACAAGCTACTTATCCGTTCCAGATTATTGCCATGGATCATATTCCGTCGCTGCCTAAATCTTTCAAAGGCAACACTGAATTATTGGTTTGGGTCGATCTATTTTCGGGCTATGTGGTTGCCAAGGCGAGTAAATCTAGAACAGCTCATACGATCGCCGAAAATTACGAGGAGTGTGTCTTTCGACGATTCGGTGCGAGTGAAGCGATACGGCACGATCGGGAACCTAGATTTATGTCAGATTTTTTCCGTGCGCTCAATCGACTTATTGGGCAAAATCATAGAGCGACTATGGCATATCGCCCTCAAGCAAATGGGACTGCTGAACGTATGGCCCAGACCTTAACCCGAGCGTTGAAAAGTACGTCTCGGACGTCAATCAACAAAATTGGGACGAGTATGCTGAGCGGTTGACATTCGCGATAAATACTGCACAAAATCGAGTTCGTGGGGACACGCCTTTTTACTTGATCCATTGATGGGATCCTCGATCTACGTTGGAAGCTACGTTGCCACTGGGAAGTACTCAGCCACGAGATCGGGAACCTCGCTGATGGCGATATCATGTGCAACGACACCATCAGCGAGCCCGAGATGTAGTCAACGATCGCCTTAAAATGGCTATCCAGACTCGAGCGGATCAGCATAATGAAGATTTACAACCTCACGAGATCAAGCCTGGTACCCAAGTTTGGTTACACCTAGATCGAGTGAAGGAAGGATTTGCTCGAAAATTAGCACATATGTGGCATAGACCTTTTCGAGTGAGTGAAGTGTGTGGTGATCACGCTGTTCGCCTGGAAATCGCTGGCACGCCGTATCGATTATTCCCGATCGTGCATATATCCAAGCTGAAATGTGTAAAAGTATTCCCCGACCGCCCGAAGCAGTTGCTGACGGTGGAAAAAGAATATCGTTTTAATTTCGACGAGGCAGTTCTGCCGGAGGATAGCTGGGAGCGGCAACTTGGAGATAACGAGGTCGAAGTGGAGAAGATTGAAGATATGCGATCCGGTAGAAAAACTCGGTTTGGTCGGGCACATCGTCAATTTAAGAATTTCTGGAAGGGTTATACCGATCCATCGGGGGTTGATGAGGCTGATTTCAATTGTGGAGCATTGTTGCAGGAATTTGAGCGCAAACAAGTTCGCCGTAATCGTTTCGAAGTTATGCAGTCTCATGAAGAGGAAAAAGCTGAAGATTAGTGAATTGGTTATTTCGCTTACGGAGAGTGGAAATGGCTGTACAAGATGGTTGTATAGCTGGGGGAACGAGGATATTTGTGTATTATGAGTTTAGCGATCGAAGGTATGAGAGACTGGATCGCGGCTGAAAAGGCCCAAAAAAAAGAATAAAATTGCAAGAACGACTAGAAGAATGAAACGAACACAGTGAAATTGTATTGAATGCTGAAGAAATGAAATCAGATCTCGAAGTGCTACTCCAGATCGGATCGCGAGAAGTTACTTTGGCAAAAACTTACCGGCCAGACAAGGGATCAGCGATCCAGGGTTATCTTCAATCGAAATTCGATACTGATTTCTCCGAGGCTCGGCAGAGTCCAACATTGATAGCGCGGTAGCCAGGTTAGGGATATTCTTCTTCTCACAGGCCAGACCAGGATACCATGGTCGCACTTCTGCGTACACTGGAAAGTGAAGAAAGTAAGTATCCAACAAAATGTATAGATCGCAGTGTACTTCGATCCCTTGTAGAATGACGCGAAGAATAGTTTTCCAGCGGGGTCCAGATCTCGACCGACGCTGTTTGCGTAGCTGACAAAATTGCGCCAGCTCTGGATATTCCTTCCGATGTTCGCGGAGAGATATACAGGAAGTGGACAAGGCTTGCCGATGTTCATCTTCATATTCGAGGTAAACGTCTGCCAGATCTTTGAACCAACCGGTCAAAGGGAAAGAGATGGGAGTAATAGGTCGACGAGTGACGTTCCACGGTTTCTGATCGTAAATCGCAGTAACTTGTGCCGGGGTAATTAGTCGGGGAATCCACTCAGAATCAAGAAGAGACTTGAGATTAGCTTGAGGGGTGAAGAGATACCCTTTTTATCGAGAAAAGTGTCGATAAGAGAACTCCACTCCCAGTTCCGCAACACTGGTTAGACTGACCCGTCGGAGCAACCTTAATCGACGATCGGGGCTTCCGCTTACAATATCCTGGGATCCATGCATCACGTGATTCTTGGAGATCCGGCAGATCGGCGTATTGAGCGGGAGTGAGCAACGGGTTTATATCTTCACGAATGTCACTGGAAACGCTAATCTTCCCGTCCGAGTCGCTAGAAGGTTCGCCAAAAAGGTCAACCTTGAAAAACTTGCCGTAAGGCTAGGAGGCGTATCAGGATTCAAGACTGGTGATTTTCTGGAGGGTGGATTGCCATTGCTGAAATTATGATAGGGGACTAAGACGATCCGTTGTTGCCAGAGAGTTTCGTTATGGTGGTGCGACGCCTCGCGGTTGAACGCGATCCGGAGAGAGCAGCAAGTGTAGCGTCTTCGGTATCGGAAGACCATCCGTCATACTCAAAGTCAGGCGAAGGCGAGGGAAACGCTTTGCGTTTCCCTTTAGCTTTCGACGGAAAATTGGGTCGCGTTGTAATAATGGATCGCACTGACTTGGCAAATCGTTTTGGGGTACCAAATCGCGCCGGAATTTCAGATCGCGCCGGAGTTCCAGATCGTGCCAAGTATTAGACTGCGCCGAGGTACCAGATTGCGTCAAAGTACCAGATTGCGTCGGAGTACCAGATCGCGCCGGAGTATTAGATCGCGCTGAAGTATCAGATCGCGTTAGGGTACCAGATCGCGGTGGAATGCCAGATCGCTCAGAGGTAGCAGATTGAGTAGAAGTACCGGAAGAGCTGCGGAGGCGTTTTGAGGGAACGTCCAGAGTCGGTGAAGATGATGCACGTTTGCGATTGGGCGACAATGGATTGGAAAGCGCGAGAAGGCTAGTCGGAGAAGGAAGTAAGCCCGTAGCCAACTCTACCAGATGCGAACGAAGTAAGTCTCGATCCTGGATGGCCAGATCGCGCTCTGCCTCTCGATCTGCAACTTCGGTACGAAGTCAACCCAAAGCTGCGTCGTTCCGAATACTCGCACTCAGGAGGCAATCATGATCAAGCTCAAGCGCGCTCAGCGTGTCTTGCAGTTGTTTCGCGGCTTGCTGGGCCTGAGAGCGAACTTTCTTGTACTTGGACGCCTTGCTTTTCATGCGTCGAAAGTCAGCGGCCAAAGCACTGTCTACTGTGCGAGGATGGAATCCAGTTGCTGTTCAAGGGACGCGATCTGCTGCCGGAATTTTCCTTCCAGAGTTCGCTGAAGATTGGCCGCCTCACGGTGGAATTTATCCTGCAGGCGATGGTTCTTTGCATTGGCTCGAAACAAGGCATTCTTCAGATCTGCGATCTCCTGAGACTGATCCGTTAGCTGGTTCAGTTCTTGTTCGAGATCTTCGCCCATGTGGAGAGCGGCATCAAGTTGTTAATGCAACTCTTCATCTCGACGAAAGACGAATGTGCACAGTAGAGGTACCAACTCGTGATACGAATTGAGTTCCGTTTCCAGCTGATTTCCACGAAATTCCTGCTCCTGTAAGGCATTTTCCATGGATGATAACTTTCCACGATGGTATCTTGGGCTTCCAGGCGGTCATACAGTGAAAAGATCAACGAGATCGCGGTTTGACGATCCGTAACGGGAGGAAAGATTATCCGGGTAGACGGGAGCAACATAAGCAATCCGGTAGAAGAATTCATCGGTAGATCGCGCGTGACGAGCACATCAGTTTGGGGGTGGTGATCGTTTTCGGGTGGAGATCTGGCCATAGGGGACGGAGTGACAAGAAGGGTGAAACGAGACAGTGCACAGCTAGGCCAACACTGTATGTGCAGGGGACGATTGTGGCGAAGCGAAGGAGTGAGTTTGGCAAAGTGTGATCGCATATTTTCGGTTTAGTCCGAATTGGTCAATATTGATGAATCGCGATCTCGCAGAAAGGTTTCAAGATGATGTCAAATGGGATGGAAAACAGTGAATGGTGGAGTTTGCAGTTCTATGTGGGTTAAATATGGCCTAGAAACTACGCAATTGCGATCTCCAGTATTTTTCGATGGCGATCCGCGTGAATGCGATCGCTAAGAAGGAGGATTGGTACATCCAAGTATGTGGAAGACGGTCTGGTGTGGATTACGTTACTTTGGAAGACTGGAATGAGGTGGACATGACATGTCATATAGATGGGCCATCTCACATGACCCGAGAAACGGTGAAGAGGACAAGTCGTGATCCGGCGGACCGCGATCCGATACTAATTACTAGTACCGCGATCCGATATTAATTATTAGTACCGCGATCCGATACTAATTATTAGTACCGCGATCCGATATTAATTATTAGTACCGCGATCCGATATTAATTATTAGTACTGCGATCCGATACTTAAATGGTTTTAGATCCAAGCGAGGTAGCGATCCAGATCGCGGCGATATTGGAGTGAACCACATTACAAGATCTGATTTTTCCGAAAGGGCGATACGTGGCAATAGATCCTGAGCTGCCGATAGTCAAGATCATAGGTTTTGGTATTTGATTGGTTAAACATTAACAGAGTTCAATTTGCTTCTAAGTACACGTGTCGACTTCTCTATTCCGGGCAGAATATTTGGCCTCCCGACGTCTCAAGGAAGTCAACATACTACGCAAGTCATATCCCTGGATTGTTTGGCCAGGGATTGCAAGAATTCTCAACAAAACAACTCAAGCTGCGATTGGACGCAGAGGACTAAGAAGTCCAGATACAAGATCGCGAGACGGCTCAAGTGGTCAGAAGGCAAGCGTATTAAGTATCAACCAATTGGATAAGGCGATATAAGGGAGATCAGGGCGACTCAAATAGAGCACCCCAAGAACAACTGCGATCGTGTGAGGAATTCCACGCGATCGCCCCTCCACCTTCAACATCGGCTCAAGTCCACCGAGAAGAGAGCAACCCGCCCTACCGACGGGTACACAAGGTGAGGAAGGCTATACACACGGAATCGGGGTACCCCCTCCATTAGTCGGTCGTCCGGGCGCCAGTAGAGAGTTGGAGTCGCATCAGCAATTTTGCGAATCCCCCCCCCACCACAAATTTATTATTGGTTTATTATTGGGGCCTAAAATCCCAATATGGACCAATATGAATTAGCCTGAAGATGTGTGGTTACCGAAAGGCGGGAACACTATCGTACTTATTACGACTTATGAAGTTTCGTAATTAGTACGAATTATAACAAAAGTAAAATATCATGGTTAAATTACTTTAATATAATACTTAAGATTGATTTTTCCTTAAGCGCAGTGTAAAGATGTGACGGCACGCTATATCCTAGCTACAAGCCGCACTTCTTTGGAGCACGACAGGCGAAAAGATTTCTGCAAAAGTATGTGCAGTAGATGCGATCGTTGTATTTATAGGAGCCCAATACCGAACTACATTAAGGTGCCAACAATAATAAATGGACTTCGTCACGGCTTATCTCGTCAGGCCCTTTTCATAAAGGTGCCAAAGATTATGGAGGAGGCAATTAAAATTGCTATGGTTGAGAATCAATGCTCCAACAGTTCCTCGGCGACAGCTTATTATAAGCCGTCGGCCGAGTAGTCGGATGCCACTCCAATGGAGTTAGACATTGCTCGCTGCTATTCCAAACTTTTTTCTGGTGCTAAGTCATCCAGCAAAAAGGCTTCTTACTCGAAGGAAAGTGCGAAGATCCAGCGTGCACGACGAACGGCTTCAGAACCTGCCCAAGATGGGTCGGGAAATGTGAGAGCGCAGTAGGGGCGGAATGCCCCACTGTCGCGGACTCTGAAGCTACCCCTACGTTAAGAGTTATCGAACGAATGGGTAGGATAGTCCCTGAGGTTCCGAAAGGTCGGATCTCAACTCTGGTCTTAAGTGTTGTAAAGAGAAGTTCTCAGTGCTAGGTATGAAGTTTCCGTATGATTTCATCCTAGGCATGCCTTGGTTGGCTAAACACCAACCATGGATAGACTGGCGTACACGCACAGTCGCTAGCTCTACGCAAGACACCGAAAAGGATGTGCTCTTGCGAGAGGCTTATGTGGCTGATGCTGTGTCCAATACAGTAGAGGGTGCGATGACGGTATGTCAATCGACACCAGGAACTACCCATCTCGAAAAGAGTGGTGTAATTGGAAGTGTACTGGCAGAAAACCAGGTGACACATATTCCTACCCAGGTCGAAAAGACTGGTGTAGTGAATGGGGCGATAACAGGTAGTCATGCGTCCAATATTCCTTCACAGAGCCGAGAGCCTGTGGCAGTTGATGGTGGGCTGACAGAAAGTCAAGCGCCACAGAGCCATGAGCCTGGTGCGGTTGGAAGGAGTGCGTTAGCTGAGATAGCAACGACACCTTCTCCAGGTCAAAGGTCGTGGTGACTCGAAGAACGAGCACCAAACGTATTAAGACGATCAAGGGCACGTCGCAACGAGTGACCCTTGGATCAGTCTCGTTCCAAGCGGACGGACCTACGAACGAGTTGTTTGAGGCAATCGAAGACAAAATGCCGGAGGCATCCTCAGTTGAGGTGCTTCAACTTGTCTTGGCATCTGCCGAGGAGATAGTAAATCTCTCGGAGATGACGTGAGATCTGTTCCTGTCCGAACTAAAGGAAAGGAAGATCCACGAGATAGTCGCACCAGTTCCAGAAGAGAACGTGGTGGACTGTTGCTCTTCATCCACAATGGATGAGAGCGTCTTGGAGACCGATAAGAAGAAACGGTTCGCTGCTCAAGGCTGAGAAGCCTTGAAAGACAGCCCGTTTTATGATGTTCTGTGGAAACACCGTGATGTGTTTCCAGCAGAAGTGCCGAGCCGCCTACCGGCCGATAGGGGCATCAGGCACGAGATTGACCTGGAGCCTGGCACCAAGTATTGTGTTACCAGGCAATGGCCGTTGCCGAAGGAACAAGTCGATTACATCGATGAGTTAATCGACAAACGAGCCAAGGCGGGATATGTACGTGAGAGCAAGTCGCCTCACTTCAGCCCGACCTTCTGTGTGCGTAAAGCAACAGGTGGATGGCGCGTGGTTCATGCTTATAATAAGCTGAACAACGGCCACCATTCCGGCTCAAACGCCGATCCCGCGGAAAGATGTTTTGTTGAGCTCCATGGGAAAGTCAACTATCTTTTCCACGTTGGATATGAAGGATGGCTACTATCAGGTTCTCATGATATATACCGATGTAGCCAAAACTTCAGTAAGCACCCCAAGCGGTATGCTGTGGGAGTGGCTTGTGATGCCACAAGGGTTGAAAAATGCTCCGGCAACATTCAACCGAGTGGTAGCTCGCGTGATGCGTCAGCAACGTGCCTACGCGCCCCATTACTTTGACGACGTGTTCGTGCATAGTAGGGCGGAGGACGGTCTGAGCGCGATAGAGTCGCACAAGCGTCATTTAGACGCTGTGTTGCAGACTCTGGGTGACGCCCAATCATACGTGAACTTGCAAAAGTGCGTAATAGGGATCCCCGAGATACCTGTACTGGGCTGCATCGTAGGTGCACATAGTGTACGAGCAGACCCAGAAAAGGTAAAGGCTATGAAGGAATGGCCAGTCCCACGTCATGTGAAGGATCTGCGCCAATTCCTTGGGCTCGCTAATTACTTGCATAAGTACAGCAATAATTATGCGGAGCAGACTAAGCCATTGTCTGACCTTTTAAAAAAGGATACAGAATGAACTTGGTCAAAGGAACAAGAAATTGCGTTCACTTCAGTGAAGAAATCTCTTGTAGAGGCACCAGTCTTGGCATTGCCAGACGCGGATAAGCCCTTAGCGTCGTCTGCAATGCAAGCAATTTTGCAATCGGCAGCGCGCTCATGCAAAATGATGACAACGGCGTTGACCGTGTCATATCTTATCAGTCTCGGCTTTTAAAAGCTGCAGAGCTGAATTACCCTGTGCATGACAAGGAGCTACTTTCAATTAAGTATGCCCTTGTGAAGTTTCGGGTGCACCTCTTGGGCACCGAACCTTTTGTGGTTTATTTATACGGATCACGCATCACTGCGGACCGCTATAAATTCACCGCACCTCTCGCCGAGAATGTCGAGATGGCTAACATTCTTCTCTGAATTTAATTTCAAAGTTGAATATAAGCCGGGTAAGTCGAATGTCTCGGCTGACGCGTTATCGCGCAGACCAGACTTCGAGGCAAGACACCAGGATAGTGTGTCTCGTGCGAAAGCACAAGTTGAGTCGTCAACATTGGCAGCCATGAAGGCCTACCATGTGACGAGCTCAATGGCCTCCGATATCAAGGAGTGTTACAGTCAGGACGAACATTGTCGCCCGCTGTTGGACCATTTTGGTGGACGAAAGGTTACCCTTCCGTCGCACCTCAAAGCGAAGTTAAATCGCTTTAGTTACAGTGATGGCCTGTTATGGCATCAACTGTCACCCTGTGATCCCTTGAGAATCTATGCCCCTCATGACACAGATCTCAAGCTGATGATACTTCACGAGTGCCATGATGCGCCATCTAGTGGGCATCTGGGCCGTGAAAAGACATTCTTATTAGTGTCAGAGGAATTTTGGTGACCCCACCTATATCGATGGGTGGCCAACTATATTCGCTCTTGCGAAGAGTGTCAGCGCATTAAGCCTGCACCTTCTAACAGTGCGCCACTGAAGCCACTGCCGATTCCGACTGAATGTTGGAAATCGGTCAGTTTGGACTTCATGTTTGGCTTACTGCCTGACCATAAAGGCAGGACGGGGCTCGTCGTCTTTGTAGACTGACTGAGCAAGATGGTGCATTTGGCACCATGTAGCACCAAGATCTCAGGAAAAGAGGCTGCCCTCTTGTTTCTGGATCACGTGTATCGACTACACGGGATGACCGAGTCCATAGTATCGGATCGGGATCCGAGTTTTACGTCGGGTTTTTGGCGACATGCGTTTGAGCTTCTGGGAAGCAAGCTCCACATGTCCACCGCTGATCATCCCCAGACCGATGGCCAAACAGAACGGGCCAATCGAGTTGTGGCGGATGTGTTGCGTACAGTAGACTCCCAAAGAATGTAGCAAGCAATTGCCATTCGTGGAGTTCGCTATTAATAACAGTGTTCACGCCAGTACGGGTGAAACACCGTTTTACATTAACAAACTGCGTCATCCTCGAACGCCAGTCTCGTTTGTGCGCAGCCCGAGTCTTAGTGAAGTAGGACCCCTCACTTCGCTCGGTGCGAATGCCAAAAAGGGCCAAGGTTGCCCTAGTGACACTGCTAGTTTAGTAGTGGTCACGACACCTATAGGTGTCACAAAGGAGGCACGGCAAGAAATGCCAGTGCTCCTTGACGATGACACTATAGTGTTATCAAAAGCGTCAACCCGTGAACGACCTTTTGGAGGCGTCACAGGCGAGCTGGATGCTAAAAGCGTGAGCGAAGCTCAGCGCTTTGTGGATGAGCGATTAGCCATCACACGTAAGGTTCGTGACGCGATGGCAAGCGCACAGGACAAGCAAAAACAATATGTAGACCAGCATGGTCGCAAAAACAATGAACACTTTAGTGTGGGGGACAAAGTGCTATTAAGAACTGCTACTCTACCTAAACATGCAATCTCTGTACTACCTGGTGGTACTACTAAGCTATTGTCCCGATTCATTGGGCCCTTTACAGTAATTGAAGAAGTTGGAGACCTAGACTATAAGCTCACTCTCCCACCGTATATGAAGACGCACCCCGTATTCTACGTGGGTCGTTCAAAACGGTATGTAAATACACAAGAGATCACATATCCACATCGGTCTAACGAGACCGATGGTGACGTCGACTGTGAGTCGGGTGTCGCGACCGATCAGGCGACGAGGAAGCCGATAGGCTCCCCGTATCCGAACGATGGCTCGGTAGAGAACCCCGCGCTTGACGCGGGTCTCTCATCATCAGTCGCTCTAAAGTGTCCAAACGGGTCTTCAGGCGGTCTTACCCCTGACGATCCCTCGTCCTCACATCGCGGAGATCCACGGTCAGTCGCGAGACTTGGCTCTAGAGATCTGCCACCTGTCTCTTCAGCGCAGCAGACTCAGCCTGCGACTGAACAGCAGCAAGGTAGGCAGCCGCGAGTAGGTGGGCGTAATCGCCACTCCTATCGGGCGTTACCTGTGTTGGTGGACACGGAAGGGAATAAGCGCTTTCTTTTTGGAAGGCTGTTGGCCCACCGGTTTGTGAAGCGAAAGCTCCAAATCCTTGTCCAGTGGAAGGGATACCCAACGAGCTTTGACTCATGGGAGCCTGTAAACGCTTTGTGCGTCGACGTTTCTGGGCTGGTGGCTGCTTATGTGAAGCAGCACCAGCTGTCGTCTTTCTGCTAAGTCCGGATGGACTAGCAGAAGAAGCGTGGCGAGATTCAATTGGGGGTCGCTTACCACCTGAAATTTCATGCGCACGCTTCATGGCGAAGCTGATTCGCTGCGACCGTTTTTTTGTTGCATCTTCCTGCAACGTTACACGGCGCCGAAGTTCAGCTTCATATTCGTCGGCTGTTTCGTTAGAACGCAGCACGACTGGAATTGGGAAAGCATGACCAAGTGCTTTGCCCTGCTTTTTCCACAAGGGAAAGACGCTATAAAATTTATGAGCGTCAATAGTTGCACGCTGCAAAAGCGCTGCGCTAGACCCATCCGAGTTCATCCACTCAGATGGAGGTGGCATTAGTGGCAAGCCACTACTCACGTAGCCGCCCTCGCGACGGCGGGCTAGTGAGGCCGAAGGTGTACTAGGTGGAGCTTTAAGCTCACACTCACCTGAGTCTGACTCTCCATTATGGATTGTCAAGACATCAGCCTGAGGAGTCACATCTGATCGAGTCGCGACTACTCCTTTTGAATTAGCGTGCTCAGTCTTAGCCGCTGCGCTCGTAGGCGCAGGCGACGAGGTTCTACATTCGCTAGCAGGAAGCATAGATGCTCCCTCAAGGACGGGTGCCTCAAATGATGGGGACACATGTCCCATCAATGCGCTATGCTCATCGCCACTTTGGGGTGATGGCAATGGCGTAGTCTCATTGTAATCTACAATGAGAGATGGATTTTCATCCACATTATAGTGAGATGGAAGATTTACCTCAGTGCCTGAAGCACTTTGCGACGGCTGCGATAAATCGCGGCGCGTGCGCTTAGTGCTGGACTGCATGGGTGCCTTAGCAGGCGATCCATCAGCCTTATCACGTTTCGGTGGCATGAGAATTGAGTAGAGTAAAGCGGCACGTTTATAACGGCTCGCAAATCTCTCTGTCTCCTAGGCGATTTTTTACAAAATGTAAAAATCGTTTTGAAACGGGGGATGGTGTAACAGGGCATCTAGTTACACGTAAACATAAAGTAGTATACTTAATGTTTGGTCTAAAAGTATCCATGATTACTTTTGACCTGTCACTTGGGTGCGATACACAAATGTGATCCACCCCTCGTGAATGTGACATCCATTTGTGATATCCGTTTATGAATTCACATGAGAAGGGATGACGCTAGTTGAAGCTAGGCATCGCGACGTCTCAGAAGGACGTCAGTTGCGATCTTAAATCTAGATTGAAGTTCATGCGACAGGATACGCTTCTAAAGAGTCGCGTATCCGATCTATATACATATATAGCCAATCAGTAGTTAAGTATATGTTTAGTTATAATTAATTAAACATAGCTCAGTCTTGAATTCGCTTAGACATACGCACCACGCACGAGAAGCCGAAAAGCTTCTACGTGACGTCAATGTCTTCTTGTCTTAGAAGCTCGTTGCACTCTCGCTTAAGCGAGAGGCAACTGGTGGTACGACTGCTTAAAGTCGACCAACCACACAGCCACCCTCGCACGCGAAAGTAAGACGGTCTAACCGCTTCCTCGTTTGTGCATAAGGTGTGTGCTAGCTAGTAGCATGAGGCAACTTCGTAGAAGTGCCCGTCTACATTTTATAGCGCAAGCTTCCATAATGCATTCTATTAGAGCTTTTAAAAAATTACCTTCACCTTCGTACAACGACAGGGCTGCCAGAATAGCGTTCAAATGAGAATAGAAACCTACAACAAGCCCAAGCTATGGTGTCTGGTACTGATGAAGGCGTGTTCCTCGTGGACGACGCGATCTTCTCGGCCCACGAGGTGCATTTGATGACACAGAAAGAGCAGGCATCTACGATTCAGCTACGCTCAATGGACGAGATCCTGTATATCGCGTCCATCATAGCGCAGCACCAATTCACAGTGGACGTGGTCAACAGCATTCTCGAATTTGCAGGAGTACTGCTAACGTTCCAATTTGAGACATCAGAGTTTCGGTGTGGACACAGTAATATGAATGAAGACTGTTTGCAGCTGCAGTTACCGACTGTAGAACAACTGGAAATTCCTCCCAGAGTGGACGTGACCAAATTTCGTTGTTTCAGCTTGTTAGTTCTCTTTTAATATGTAGACACTATGGACAGAGTGGACTTTTGACGTAAGAGCGAATTATACACAAAGAATTATAGTGGTCTGAAACAACACACTTACATATAAAATGCTCTTAAGGTAGGTCATGATGTTGTGCAAGCTTCTTTGACGGCATCGGTCTGTCCCTTTGGTGCCTTCCGAAATAAATGTGTTACACACCATTTTTGCCTAGAAGCATGAAATCCCAATTAAAAATGGTTGGGGCTATCCGGCACCCAGAGTTTGTGGCAGAAACGCCCGTCCGTGGCACGTAAGCCATGACTAGGTAGATATCTGTAAGCTTTGCCGAAGAGGACAAGTAACAGGCCGCTAGAGAAATCTAAATATGCCGGTTGGTCTATATGCAAAAAAAATCTTTGATGGCGCGTTAGAGCTCTTAGCAAAAAAATACAGATGTCTGTCTACACACGTCAATTCAGGCTTTCACTAGCTGCAACGGTCAAGTTTCCGTGTACCGAATTTATGTCGTCTTACCACCGATATTCTGGACACTAGCTCATTTTTCGCGCATATAGCAGCGCATCTGAGCTATCCCTTTTGTATACATTGCTACTTCGAATGCAGCCTTCGTGACACAAGTATCGGTGAAGTTGTCCAATTAATTAGCACTATCACCCAGCTAATACCGAAACAGGTCGTTTGGGTCACGCAACGAAAGCGACGACGCCACGTCTCCCTAGGATATTGAATCTATTAATATGGGTGAGCTTAATCTCCGACTCCTAAATTAAAAGTAATCTTTTGGTGTGGTGGACGCAAGTTATGTGTGGAGAACGCAACTTTGGTGTGGCAAACATGGCAACGACCGGATGTTTGCATGATACGGACGTGCTCGCGTGCGAAGACGCTAACGTCCGATCAGACAAGATCCTGAATACACGACGACGAGCATGGAGCTGTACGAGTGCGAGGATGCAGTGCATGTAGCACTACAGCAGCGTCGACCGCAGTACATCGTGAGCATCATTAACAAGGCAGGCGAGCTGTGCATATTCTCTCTCATATTTAATATAGTGTGTACCGAAATTAACGTCATATTTGATACTCGTACTTAGTTCTTAGCCCAACAGCATACTAAAGGCAAGAGCACCGTGCCCGCAATCGACTTTGTATGTCTTGACTGTCGAGACGACGGTACGTGCCATTTCAACAATAATATAAAATTTGAGAGACAAAGTGAAAAATGAACTCTTTGCATTTATTATTACAGGACCCGAAGGCAAAGCTCGCGCTTTCTTCTCTGCACCACCACCTACCGTTGTCTTCTGTGCCAATCGACTGCATTCAGCTCAAGAAGTGGAGGAAACCATGGTACACGAGCTCATCCACGCATACGATGTGCGTTGATTGGCCAAAATGGACGTCTTCGTGTTGATGCTGCTTTTGTGACATGTCACTAATGACACAGTTTGTGGGGTGGTTTACATCATTGCAGTTTACGGTACGAAAGATGGACATCACCAAATTGGACATCTTGGCCTGCAGGTGAACTCTTTAAATTAATAGTTTGACGATTATTATAGTGCTAATTGATATGATTTTGTGGTTGTAGTGAGATTCGATCGGCGCGTGAGTCCGAGTGCTATCAAAGAGCCAAATTGTTGGAGAGAGTATTGCCGGATGTCGAGTTTTTTCAGAAAAGTGCCCGATGGCTTAATGCACGTTGTGTTCGTGAACACGCTGTCCGCTCTACAAGTGTAAGTTGTAGAATATCTTGTCTTTGGCTCGTACATTATTAACTGATGTTTTTGTAGTCCATGTTTCCTGCAGGAGCACGTGATGAAGTCGACAAGATGTTTAATCAGTGCTATACCGACTATAGTCCTTTTCTGAGTAAACAATCGTCGCCGAACAAGTCTTCAGAGGATGTATGATGGATGAATCCTGTGCAGAATAGAGGACGGTTTTTACATATTGATTCGTGGTTCGTGTTTTGGTAAAAAGACCACACCAGTACGAGATAAGAGGGCCCAACGAAGCTGTCATGTTAGCGGTGTGGCGGACAACTTTAAAGACGTCTTGGGTAATTGTAAAGGTTCGAGCGGACATGTCAACAATTGAAAAGCTCGCTTATTTGTAGCATTTAGCGTACATAATCTTAAGAATTGTGACGGATTTGACGCTAAACGTTGTAGGACGCAAAATTGAGGACCAAAACCTTAAGTTGCTGATAATCAAGTATAATTGTCGCTAAAACAGTACATTGCAACAAAACAAAACACTTTCTTTAGCACAATTTGACTCTTAGATTTACTATCATGACAATGTTCATATGTAATGTACCATTTTATCGGTACGTCAAAGCTTAAAGTGGTGGACGGCGCTTTGCAGTCTTCAAAAAGCCTTAAGTGCGACCTCATTCCAAGCCTCATCGACGTATTGGACGTCATCTCTCCTTCCCCATTACCACTAGACTTCTAATGGTACGTCAATAGACATCTTTACTCAATCCGCTACATCTCTAGGACCTCCTTGTACCCATATATAAACTAACCCAAACATCCGTTTGCCTGCTCCATTTCTAAACGTATTTCTATCCATCCTCCCCCCATTTCTAGGCAGAGCCGCCAATGCGCGAGGATTTTCATCCAATGGATCACCGAGGAGGTAACCCATCCCCTCTGAATGGGGGTCCATATCCGGATCAACGTCCACCTTATGGACGTGACGACTTTCGTGGCCGGTAAAACTTCTCATATTTGATATGTTTTTTATTGTAATATTCTCTTTAATTTTATACTGACAAAACTCTCTTTTATTTTATTAATGTATAAGGTACCGTAGTAATAGTCGAGAAAATTACGATATGAGATTCCGTGGACCACGTAATCGTAGTCGCAGTCGCAGTCCACCACGTCGTGGTCGTGGTCCACCACCCGATTGGGAGTCGGGACCTCGTTTCGATGACGCTGGACCGTCTCGTCGTGACGCACGTCCTTCATCGTCATTGCCGGAACCTCTGTTATCTTATAAAATTTGGATGATGCGACAAACGGATGAGTCATCACCTGAAGTGTATCAACAACGGTATGAAGAATACAAGAAGAAACACGTACAACGTGTTTTACGTGCATTTTTTGAAGTGCACAAACGGGAAGAATGGATGCAAGAACGTTATTCGCCGGCATTACGTCATCGTGTTGAGAAACACAAGACAACGCAACAAATCAGTGAAGCCCAACAGTTTCATGAACGTCTACGCACGGGAACAGCCAAGATTTGTCTTGATGAACAAATATCTATTGACAATGGAGGAACCTCGATGGCCGAAGATTTTGCCAATGATCTTGAGCATAGTGCACGGGTCTTGTACGTACGCCGTGTGCCATGTGCTTGCCCTGTTGGTACACTTAGTGAGACTATCAAGAAAGCGGTATGCGTGATATCTTTTGCTTGAGAATGAGAGGGCTGAGCAGGACTGACTAGGCTTTTTTTCTTTTTTTTCTGTAGGGAGGTCCTTTTGTACATTTGTACTTGTCAGACCCGGCGAAAAAAAGTGCGTTTGACTTTGACCGCTCAGCGTACATTATCTACGAGAGTGCGGCTGCTGCGAGTGACGCTATTTCCAAGATTCATAACACGTTTGTTGAAGATGGTAACCAGTTCCCGCCATTTCGTCTTCAGGTGTCTCCTCACCGTGCTCGTGCGCCGCTCAAGACTCCCTCGTATTTGTCGGTACCTGAACGTCTGACTGCCGACTACAAGCAGTCTCTTGCGTTGGCAAAGGCTTTGGACGCACGTTTGTTTCACAATGCCAAAGAGAAGCTGGCACGCTTCGGTGTTGAGGCTCTGCTGACATCAGAGGAGGTTGCGCAAAGCTACTCAACTGACAAGGAGAAGCTGGATGTTGTCGTGGCGTATTTGCGCCGGGTGCACCACTATATTTATTATGCCGGTGTGCAGTGCCTCGATATGGGCGATATCATGCATGCCCATCCTGCGCTGTTTTGCCGCCCTCCGCCTTCAGCTCGTGATATTGAAGAAGAGAAGGCTCGACAGGAAGCTGCGGTAACCAGTGCTGCGATATCGGCGGACGATGTTACAACAGAAGAAAACAAGGACAACGCAGCAAATACGGAAACAGGAGAAAAGGATTCGTCAGTTTCCGCCACGACAGGAGAGACCGCTAAGGCTATTGGTGGATGGGCGTCAGCTTTGGATGAAAAGGTGCAGGCGTATCTGAAGGAGCTGGCGCCGGAAGTCGTGGAAGCTAAGCGCACTAAGAACCGTGCGTTGGTTGACGAGGTTGAAGCTCGCGAAGAGGCTGCACTGGAAAGCACGTACGCAAACTATGGCGAGAAAGCCAGTGATGACGGCAAGCATCGTTGTCGCTTATGTACTAAGCTCTTCAAGGCCATGGACTTTGTGAAGAAGCACATTCGCAACAAGCACCCGGAACTGGTGGTAGATAAGGTTGCCGAAGTTGGCGAGAGTTACATGTGGGAGCAGTACCGTGAGGATGAACATCATCCGATGCCCCCACTTGAAACTAGCAACAGCATGTCTGGTGGTGCCGTGCTTGGTGGACGCGGAGGCCACCATGGTGGTCGGAATGGAGGTGGTTATCGTGGACGCCCTGACCGAGATTTTGGTGGCGGTGGTGGCCGAGGATTCTACCGCGACGATGGTTTCCGCGGTCGCGCTCCGCCAATGCGCGATGATTGCATGCGAAGAGGGTCGTTTGATCGACCGCCGCGCTCGCCTCCCCGACACAATGGCGGCGGTGGGTACGGTCGATCACCTTTGCGCGGTCCTCCACCTGCTGGGCCGCGAGTTCCAGACAGCGAGCTGCCAACGGACCCTCGCCAAGTGTCGACGTCGTATCGCGACTTGGATAACTTGCAGGATACCAAGGTGGAGCTGAGCTTTGATGCACTTGATAGTTTGCCGCCTCCTAAGAAGAAAACCAAGGTGTGATTTGGTTGTACACTTCCACCACGTTCCGAGCAGACCCGCTCTGCCCATGATACGCAGCTCGTCGTGCGCTGTAACAAGGAGCATACTACATACACCGACTATGACGATTCAACAAAAACAGTATGCAGAATAATGGGCAGCGGTGATTCACAGTGAAAGCGACGGGAAAAAAGCATGGCAGTCTTGTTCCCAAATTCTACCGGCGCTGAGTACGGAAGTAAGCTGCTGCGGTTTTGCATTTTGAGTGAGCTTTTGTTGTACGTGAGCGATCAATTAAAAACGAAGAAATAACCTGCTCACGAACACCAGGCGCCTAACAATGTGCACCAATGTCTTGTGCTGTCCCCATGATTAGCTCTGTCGTCGTCACTAGGGCGTTTTTATCAGCAGAATTGTTCTCAATTCGAAGAGCAACGCCGCGAAGTAGCAGTCTCGCCGCATCCGAATCGAGCTGGTCATACAGTGGTGCGAGTTTGAATTGAGCAAACCCGAGCGAAGATGGTTTTGTCACTGACAGCGATACAACTTGATCAGCAAGACCATCATCGACTTGTTCCCAAGACTCGGCTACAGTACCAGTATCACTTCGAGTTGGTAATGGTGGTGGTCGATGGCGCTGCGTCTGGATGTTCAAGGCGTTGCAAAGTCTCTCGGCAAGTTCGCTACCCTCGTGTTCACTGTGTCGATCCACCAGGTTCATCCAACGTGCAAGGTCTTCCAGTGGAAAGCGATCCTGTTTGCCAAAGCTTTTGTTTATCATGCGCAAACTACGCGTCCAAACTTTTTCAAGATGATGCAGCGATGCAGCTCGTTCCAGCAACGTCATGGCATTCAACTCGGTGAAAAACGCAGCGAAGTCATCCGTCTGCAACGCCACAAATGTTCGTAGAGCTCGTTGCACCATTGGCATGGCACGTAGTTTCAGTGAACACTTGCGTACCATCCAAGCCACGTTTTGAGGATTGTCCGCATGCAGCAGCAAGTTGTACGCCACAAACGCCCCTGTCTCCTTCAATTCTGGAACATCCTCATGCTCTGGTACAAACCCGTGCACTTTATACAGCACCTGTAGTTGTGAAAGAGCTGATGTCAATTGTTCATCATTCAGCTTGTCACTCCATTCTTGTGCTTTTAGTAGCTGCATTGAACGCAATCTTGCCAACAAATGGAACCGTGATATCTGTTGCAGTGCCGTCACTAATGACGCGTCCTCAATTCGCTTCGCATGACCAATCAACAAGAAAAAAAGGTCAGTGAAGTGTCCTGACAAGGTGGTCACCGTCAATCCCCTACCTGTACTGTAAAATCTTGTCGGACACTACGTATACGATCATTAACAAAGTGATAGACTGCTAGAAACTCATCCGATCGAGCAGGTTCATGACCATCAAAGCCACTCTGAGGCCACGATAGTACTGTCGTAAACAAGTGACGCAATGTACGCAAGAGTACGGACGCTGGTCTCAATTCAGATGCATCCCCAACATCACGACCTGCAGCAGCTCGACGATATTTTTTGATCGCTTCGAGTCCTTGAAAATCTGCAGTTGGACACTCAAAGCGACTGAGTTCATGGGTTCGACTCCGTTCCACCTTTTCTTTCAACGGACAAAGCGTTTGGCATTCTCCACGAATTGGCATTTGTTGGAATGAAACAGGGAGCAGGAGATTTGAATCAATGGACGGGGGGAGGGCAGGCATCTTCCCATCGGTTTTTCTATTAATAATCAATATGGACATTGGCTCGGCACAGAAAAGCTTGTACGTGTATAGATGACAGACCTGCGTTACGACCGTGAATAGATCTTGTTGTCGATCATATGCTTCAGGTGCTGCTGGTAGAATGTCATAGAAAAAGATCAATGCTGTCAAAGCGATAGCTGTACATGACCTGGTTGTCATGTTCTTAGTAGCACAACGATGGCTTAGACAGTCACATCTGGAAAGTGGGTTGGCATCTTCTCCATCATCCGTCTGCGTCGATACTTGCCAGCAGCATTTGTC
Source organism: Peronospora farinosa (assembly GCA_947646735.1). Lineage (NCBI taxonomy): Eukaryota > Oomycota > Peronosporomycetes > Peronosporales > Peronosporaceae > Peronospora > Peronospora farinosa. The sequence continues at coordinate 746,073 of CANTFK010000961.1, read as the reverse complement.
TTGGCGGTGTATCATAATAATCGTGGGCAGGGACAAAGTTTTGCCGACGACAATGTCGTAACCATGAAGGGGCCAGCATGTGATAGCTACCATGATGCCGGCGTAGGCATCTTATTGAGAAGGCTATTCAACTTCCCATAGCAGTTCATACTGTACACCACCAGCACCACAACCGGAGCAATCGTGTAGGCCCTTGACACGCTCTTGGTCAATATGTCAGCGGGATCAATCGCTCGATAGTTCTTGGATTCATATTTAAACATCTTTTCGGTTGTAGCCTGATCTCGCAAGGAAGACATTGCGATCAATTCAGCAGATATCGCCTGTCGAAGCCGACAGCGATTACGTCCCGCATATTGTAGTAAGCCACCGTTGCAGCATCGAAGTAAAGGACGTCATCGCTATCAAAGGAACACCAAGAAATTTGTGTAGATAGAGGACGCTTAAGCTGGCATGACAGCTCAGGAAGAGCAGGGCAGGAGCTTGTTGTCGATGATCACGTTTATTGATCTAATTCCAAGGAAATCGATCACTGGCTTCCCAAACTCGTGCTTGTGCGCAAGTCCACAGGCACGCCTTGGATCAACGTTTCGTCTGGATTCAAGCTGCATTCCGTGCTGGACGGAATTTACTGGACTAGTTGATCATCAAATTTGTGGATTTTCAAATCTGTCTGCGTGACTGAGAACATTGATCACTTTGCAGCAATCTAAGGTCTACTTAGGACAGACGAAGGCAGCGTACCCGTGGAAGCTTGTCGTTATCTTAGCCGATATTCAAAGCATGTTTGTAAAAGAGTCCGCCCATGACAAACAACAGGAAATAGGAGGACAAGTCACGTAGCCCGCTCGTATTGTCGGCACCTGCTGGTCCTGGCTATACTTTGTGAACCGAGATGCCGTGTTATGAGGCTCAATATATTGGTCACTACGCGCAAATGAGCCACGGTAACAGCGACTTGAGCCAGTTGCTTTACTGATCGTTATCGTCGTATCCAACCTAAGACTCTTGACTCACTTTTTCATTTTCTTGTCGTGTGTGGCAAATTTCCTGTCGTTTACCAACGACAAATCGAAGCCGTCGTGGGTTCGTCACTAGCGGCGCGTACAGACAATGTCTCATCCACTGGCACTCGGCAATTGGTGACAGTCTTTTGTACCGATGTGTCTGCTGGCTCAACTGATCTCGTGGATACCGACAGCAAATAGTGTTCATCTATTGCCATACGTGCCCCTTGTCTCATCGGCTATCCAATGGTCGTGGCCACTATTTCAAGGCTTGCTTCATGATTCCTTGTTCTGTGTAGATCCGCTTCCCGTTCCTCACTTGATGAGTCGTATCTGTAGCAAAAATCGCCATAGCCAGAGTCGGTTCCTTGATGGTGCTTCTGCCTCCCGCATTCTTCCTCGTGCGTTTTCCGTGTCATGTTGCTCCGTACATTAATGTAAAGCTTTGCATTGTTCGTTCAATTGAGCCCGTCGTCCTTTTGTCCACCACCGACACGTCGCACGACGATTTTCCACCATTATTCAAATGCACTGCCATTACCAACTTTATTCAACATGTGACGATCGCAATGCCACGTTTTGCTTGAAGGAACGTTCTCAGACAGTCAGACATCTAATGATTGTCTTTTCGTGTTTATTCTGCCATCTATTGCGACGTTTTGCTTTGTCTTCATCTACTTGAAACCTTTTAACTCTAAAAAAGATGCATCTACATGCCATTTATTACCACTACCAACTAACTACAGTCACAAATAACAAAAGCTCTTGTTCTTCCAGGACATTTTTTCGTTTCGACACTACTATACTAGACTATATTATAAAAAGAACTGCACCATGTCGACAATCGACATACCGAATTTTTCTCGCCAATACCTGGTCATCATTTATCCAATCAATACATTTTACAACATCCTTTCACTATGTTTTCATATACATCAATTAAACCTTTTTCTTTTTTTACGATAATAAATAACTTTCCAAAAGATGTGACAATGTATGTCTCGCCTCGTTTATGACTCAACCTCGTTGTGTCATTGGTTCACAGTCCCCTTATCCTTATGAGAAATAGGGTTAGTCGCATGCTAAAACTGGAGACCTCGCAGTATACAACCCCCCTCCCCCCTCCTCTCTCTTTATTTATATATACAGTATATATATAAAACGCATCATTGTTAAACTACATATACCGACCGATATAATTAACTAGACAGCTCTCCGTCAGTCGCTCTTCCCCCTCTTTTTGAATTCCAATAACTCCATTACTGAGGAAGTAAAATAAAAAAAAAATACGAGAAGAATGTTTGCATCGTCATCCGATGACGCTTCTTCTTCTTCTTCTTCTTCGATGAGTAATGAAGAACTATTAGCTCATCAACTTGATTTACATTATCAAATTCAACAACAAATGCAACTTCAAATGGAAATGAGTATGCAACTTGGAGCACGACAGTCTCTGACTTCTTCGTTATCAAAAGTGGAACCAGATTTAGGTGATAATGTTTTCGATATGCTTGATGATCTGATTATGATTCCATCTGGAGCTGTTCCATTGGAACGTCATTCCTTGTCGAAACAAGCACGGGAAGAACATATGGAGAATGAGCAAGAGAATGAGCAAGAGCATAATGATAATGGAGTTACGACGTCGACAATGAGTTCTAGTAGTGTCAGTAGTGGAAGAGATAGTTTGGCAGATATTCTCGAGTCTTTGGACATGGATTTAGAAGATGAGTTGATGAATGATGATACTTTGTCATCTGGTAGTGAACGAGCACGGAGTGCTAGTGATTTACTGGATGAAAGTGATTTTGATGATCTAAGTGATGATGCAGATTCGATGGAATTTGATTTTGACCGAAAGGAGGACAAGACGGACCCAAATGAACATGCACCACCACCGGAAGAAGAGTTTGTACATTTTCGACGCTCGTCATTGGATCAAGTAACGTCCATGAGTGGTAGTACGTCCAGTATATTTAACAATGCAACAGGCAATATGTGCACGTTAATATGGGAAGGAGGATTATTAGGATTGAGACTGCGTCATTCACAGTCGAGGATGATGCCGGCAGTGTCCAAAGTCACGGGCAAAAGCTCAATTTTTGGCATTCATCTCGTGGATGTAGGGGATTTGTTGCTACGTATTGGAGAACGAGTTACGTGTGATATGGATTTTTTAGATGCCATTGCTTATCTGAAAGAAGTACCCAAGCCGTGCACACTTGTTTTCCGACGATTAATGGCGGACCCGATGGCGGTCAAACCTGTTCAGCCAACAGTCAAGAGTGTTATCGGATTGAAACTCGCCGCTAAGTTTGATGAACTCACGGCAGCGGAGAACGAGAGATTTCCGCCGCAACCAACAGTCAAGTTGGACGCAAAATACGAGATTAAATGGATTGATGGCCCGCTTGGGATCAGCCTAATTGCAAGTAAAGACGTGCCGTACCCTCTTGTTACGCGCATTACTGGGAAAAACCGCTCACCACAGGTACAGGACGTGCAGCCTGGTCATTACCTGGTACAGATTGGCACCTACAACACTACAGACGGTAATTTTAACTCAGCGATCAAGTTTTTGCAAAAGGTGCAGAAACCAGTATCGCTGTTCTTTTGTCCAGGCAACAAGAAAATGTCTGCTCGGCCTGAACCAAGTGCGGATGAATACGATCATATTTGGGAGAAGAAACAACCACTGTGCTTCACGGTACGACCGAGTGCTGCTGGGTTTATGGTTGTTGCCGACTTAGGCAGCGCGAAGTCTATCAAGGTGAAGATGAAAAGCTCGCCTAATAATGTGGCATCTTTTGTGAGCTCAGGAGATCGTATCATATGGATTAATGACGAAAGCGTTAAGGATCTGTCATTCCACGAGTCTTTGCTAAAATTACGCACTGCCAAGCGTCCGCTGATCATTCGATTTAAGAAGGGCTCTCCCAACGACGCGATCGCTCCTGTGCCGTCTTTTGGTGTACATTCGGCATTTACCACGACAGCTTTACCGTCGTCACTGGCATCCTCGTCAACGCCAGTATCTTCGTCAGCATCCTCAACCTTATCGTCGTCATCATATTCTCCGTCTTCGTCATCGTCATCGTCTGCGATTGAAAATGTGACGCCTACTGCTACAGTAACGCCTCCGAAAGCTGTGCAGCCACTACCGGTTCCACTTCCTACTCCTCGCAGCTTTATAAATCCGCTCAAAAAGATGAGTTACTTGAAAGAAAACGGCAATACCGCAGCCAACTCAAAAGTGCAAAATGAGATCAGGAAGTATCAAGAAAGGCCGGGACAGCAACAACAACAGCAACAGCAACAGCAACAGCAACAACAGCAACAGCAACAGCAGCAACAGCAGCAACAACAGCAACAGCAACAACAGCAACAGCAACAGCAACAGCAACAAAAGCAACAGCAGCAACAGCAACAGCAACAGCAGCAACAGCAGCAACAGCAACAGCAACAACAACAACAGCAACAGCAGCAACAACAACAACAGCAACAGCAGCAACAACAACAGCAACAGCAGCATGTGTCACAGTCGCTGCAGCAAGCTACTCAGGCTCAGGAACTTTGTCAGAGCAAATTCCGAGGTCATGCTGATCAGGAAGCAAAACGATCAGCGCTTGATGCGAGACAAGTGAGCGCTTCGTCATTAAATGCATTGAGGGTCTCACTGCAGGGTTCGAGAGGAGGACATTACACCACTGTGCCAGCTACGCTCACTACCAAGGATCCGCCACCCCGGTCGGCGTCTAGCCCAGACAGCAGTGAACAACGGGGTGACACGACCTACCACGTCGCAGATACACGAAATAAACTTCGCAGCCTGGATTATGGACTACGTAAATCTCCGCTGGCAAAGTCTTCTGGCGATCCGGTTGATAACGACACACCAATAAAACCGCTTTCACGGAGTGGCAATCACCACGGTTCCGCACCCCAAACACCAAGCAATGAAGCCAGCAAACCCAAGGAAAAGGAATTGGAGAAGGACAATGACGTGTATGAAGTGGTATGGCCTGAGAATACAGCGCTTGGTCTGACGCTACGTGTGCATCCAACGACAAGGTTTCCCGTGGTGGCACGCGTGACAGGCACGAGCAACCTCAAGAATATCGAGCATGTGTCGCCTGGGGATATCCTTTTTGCAGCTAACAACGTCAATATTATACCACAGCCGAAGTTCAAGCAGACACTTGAGAACCTGTCGCGTTTGCCGAAGCCAGCAATATTGCGCTTCCGGCGTGCATCGGCCGCGGCATATGCATCAGTGCGAATGGATAAAATGAATCAATCGCTGCCACGCGGGCCAGTGATGAAAGACCGTGAGTATGAACTCATTTGGCGAGAGAACGCTAACCTCGGGCTCGTGTTCAGTTCGGATGCCGACGTGCCAAAGGTGACGAAGGTGGACATGGATTCTGGTGGACCTATGCTGCAAAAGGTGTCGGTTGGGGACGTCTTGACATGGATTGGCCCTATGGAGATTAGCGGATCTTCTTTCCACTCGTCTATGGCGACATTGCGTGCCGTCAAGCGGCCTGTTGTGCTGCGTTTCTACAAACGCGGAACATGATGATGAGCTAATATGAATGCCATCTCAGTCGCACCACGACGTCGTTACTGGTCTCATGTTGGACACGTTCGATGAATCGTAGTAGTTAAATACCAAGGAGGGAACCGTGAAGATGCGAACGCAGAACGAGGATTGTAAGCTCTCGGTGTTAGAAGACGGAGCCTTGACCCGCTCCGCAAAAAATGTTTTTTTGGGTAGTATCATTGCTTGTTTTCTGCTTTTACAAACACACCTTTGACATACACAAATGCAAAATGGAATAATTAGGCATGTCTTTCTTGTATCACTCCCCTTTGTGTGCTAATACTATCTTCCACCTGCAAGTGCTACTTGTGAAAGCATCCAAGATGTTTTTTCAAAACATACTACCACGAGGTGACAAAGTGTTGAACCGATCAAATTTAGCAGCCAATGCCTGTTTCTTGGTCAGAATTTCATTCCTCGAATTCTTGAGATCCGTCGAGACGTCGGTGACATTAATTGCGTCCATAAAATTAGCCAACAATGGTGCTTTGACGTTTGAAAATGGCACAGTAATCCCTGACGTCCCTGCTGGTGCTAAAAAGTCTTCAATAGCAAATGCATAATGGTGTGCAATGGCAAACCCAAGCATTTCAACACAAATGACAAAATCATTTAATGCCGAAGCAATTTTTTGTGCATTCCAGCAATCTGGACATCCAATATGCCATTTTTCCGAAATCACTCCAAGACTCACCAATACACTAATCATCACGGATTGCCAATAGGTAAAGAAAATAATAGCTTTAATTGCTAGAAATTTCGGCCATGGACGCATTGGTTGTAATTCCTCATGAGCTCCATGAAAAAAAATCAAAAGACAATAAAGTGCCCATGTTTGCGATACACTGAGAATCAAACAGACATAACTGTAACTCACAAGTGGATTCCATAATTCCCCTTCTCCATACACCCCCGCAACACTTGTAATCAGCATGACAATACTCATTAATAATTTAATGGGAATATATTGCAAGATGCCAATTGTCGTCTGACGTAAAAACTTGCCACCCATGGACCACGACCGGACACAACAAAAGGGAAAAACATGCGTCATCTCGGGCTTTGACCGCATGGTACTGGCTAAAACCGACTGACCACCAAGATATTCCACTAGGAAACAATGAAAGGAGTACAAAGCAAAAGCTTCGTATAAATCACGCACGGTTTCAAACAAGAGCTTGGAGTCATTAAATACTAATGCCATATACGACGTTAGAGCATAGATGGGGACCATAAGAAGAATACGAATCACATGTTTACGTATACGAGCCGATGGATTATACAGTAAATGAGTCCAAATGAGCCATCCCGAGAGAATAATCGAAAGAAGCGTAAACGCCCCGGAAATGGCGTACGCTAATGTCTGTAACTGCATGACGGAGAATACAGGTGCATTAAGTTTGAGAGGGATCAGGGACCAGCGTGGACCACATGAGTACACGTAGACGTATACTTGATGTATACTACATAGAAACGTTTCTATCCGGGGGTGGCCGGCCACCACCCGACGTCACTCTTTTGGTTTTCGAATAAAGGACGTAACGCTATTTTAGAGCACAAAGACATGGTAGAAATAAAGCACGAGATGAAGATGGAAACGAGCGTCTCGAACGACACGATCGAGACGAATGAACCTCGTTTGAATGCATCCTTGTTCTTTCGACGGTTGGATCGTCTCTATCGTTCCTGGAAGGTAAACAGGTGGTTGTGGCCATGGATACCTCTGATAGGTGATATTCGTTTTAACAGGTATTGGTTTTAACAGGTCCATCGACAGGAGACAGCTTGGGGTGGGGTGGATTCGTTCTGTGTCCTTGCAGGACGTGCCCAGCAAGAGGAATCCGGGTATCGCAAGTCGGCCGTGTTGCAGATTTATTTACTGGGGTTTTTAGAGTTTCCCGAGACGTTGATGGTGTTTACACCTCGGAAACTTTATATTCTCACGGGGGGTAAAAAGTATACAATGTTGGAGGTCGTGGCACAAGCAAATCTGTCGTCGGACATTACATTGGAACTGCTGAAACGGAACAAAGCAGACAAGAACAAGGCCAATTTTACCGTCTTGATTGACGCCATTAAGGCCAGTGGACCAAAGACGGGTGTTTTGACCAAGGAAAATCCACTTGGAGAACTTGTAGCGAGCTTTAAAAAGGAATTAGAGGCTACGAAGGTGGAACAAGTGGAAATTGGGAAAGGAATTGAAATGGTATTGACAGTCAAGGAAAGTGAAGAATTGGAGAATATTCGATGGGCTGGAGCGTTATCGAGTAAAGTATTTAAACTCAAGTTTATGGAAGATATGGAACAAATTATTGACGATGAAAAAAGTATCAGTCATGAAAAAATTTCCATGGCTATTGAAGATGTTTTTGATAATCCATCCAAGATTAAAGTAACGATTGATCCCGTGGATATTGAACCGTGTTATCCACCGATTGTCCAGTCGGGTGGGATATATGATTTGAAACCAAGTGCACAAAGCAATCGAGATCCGATGAAATATGACGTGATCATTTGTTCACTTGGTGCAAGGTACAAAGGATACTGTTCGAACGTTGGACGTACGTTCTTTATTGACCCGACCAGTTCGATGGAAAAATCGTACGAATTGCTGCGTGAAGCGCATGATTTGTGTGTGAAAGAGCTGCAGCCTGGAAAGACGGTAGGAAAAGTGGTGGAAAAGGTACGCAAATTCATCCAGTCGAGGAACGCGACACTCTTTAGCAAACTTACAAAGAACCTCGGGTTTGGTATCGGACTAGAGTTCCGCGAGTCTTGCAATTTACTTACTACCAAGAATCAGACGGTGATCAAGGAAGGCATGGCATTCAATGTGGCGTTTGGATTCAATGATATTCCGATCCCAGAATCACAACGCAAGAAGAAAAAGCTTGATAGTTACGCGGTTTTTCTTGCCGATACTGTAGTGGTGTTGGAAAGTGAGACAAAGTATTATACGAAGGTACCGAAAGCATGGACCAAAGTGCGATACGACATTGACGATGACAATGATATGGAGGAGAAAAAAACAAAGAAGAAGCATAGCAAGACCAAGGACAGCTCAGCAGTTGACACATCGCTTGCTGGTACGCGCAACCAAGTATTGCAATCACGTCTTCGTGACCAGCAACGGCAGCTCGAAGGCAAAGAAACAGACCAGGAGCGCCGTGATCGTCATCAGGCTGAGCTGATGCGGCGAAAGCGAGAGGAGGCTATGCGACGATTGGAGGAGCAGAATAACGACAACTCGGATGACCCAAAAAAGGAGAAGAGCATTAAGGCTTACTCGGGTCCACAGTACTATCCCTCTGAGCTGCGTGAGCGTCAGGTTATGGTGGACATGCGCGCCGAGGCGGTTATACTACCTATCAATGGAGTTCCCGTGCCGTTTCACATTTCGACTATTAAGAATGTGAGTAAGTCTGAGGAAGACAAGGCGACATACTTACGTATCAACTTCTATGTGCCTGGAACGTCTTTAGGACGCGACGTCCTTCCAGCCATGGCGAACGCGATTACAAAGTTCCCAAACAAGATGTTTATTAAGGAGCTCGGCTTCCGCTCCACCGACGCACACAACCTGAACAACCAATTCCGTCTGATAAAGGAACTTCAAAAACGTGTAAAGCAGCGTGAACAACGAGAACAAGAAGAGTCCGACCTGGTCGTACAGGAGGACCTGATCCTGACGCGCGATCGACGTGTGCCGCGCCTGATTGACCTGTCGGCTCGACCGCACTTGACAGGTCGTAAGACGCACGGTACGCTGGAGGCGCACTCGAATGGTGTGCGTTTCACGACAAACAAGAACCAAAAGCTAGACATACTGTACGCAAACATTAAGCATGCGATCTTTCAGCCTTGTGACAAGGAGCTTGTCGTACTGATTCACTTTCACCTAAAGAACCACATCATGATCGGCAAGAAGAAGCAGAAGGATGTACAGTTCTACACCGAAGTAATCGAGGGCTCGCAGACACTTGACAACCGGCGGCGATCGATGTACGACCCTGATGAGCTGGACGAGGAGAACCGCGAGCGTGCGCTGCGTGAGAAGCTAAACACGACTTTTAAAGAGTTTTGTCACAAGATGGAAAGTGTGTCGGAACGACATGGGAAGTCTGTGGTATTTGACATCCCCTACCGTGAACTCGGCTTCATGGGTACGCCGTTCAAGGAAATGGTGCTGCTACAGCCGTCAGTGCACTGTCTTGTGAGTCTTACCGATATGCCCTTCTTTATCATTTCACTGGATGAGGTGGAACACGTTCATTTCGAGCGTGTCATGTTCTCGTCCAAGAACTTCGACGTCGTGTTCGTTTTTAAAAACTTTGATATCATGCCAACGCGTATCAGTGCTGTATCCATGAGCGAACTGGAGCGTATCAAGGAATGGCTGGATGACATTGATATTTGCTTCACCACGGGAACTGCGAACCTGAACTGGAAGAGTATCATGTCCACGATCAAAAGCGACAACCGCTTTTACCTGGACACAGACGATGACGGTGTGCCGAAGCCGGCTGGATGGGAGTTTCTCAAAGTGCGTTACCAAGTTGTTTGGATTGAATTGATATTGTTGCTTACATTGCTGTTTGTGCTGAGTAGATGGAAGGCTCCGATGATGAAGACGAAGATGAGGAAGAAGCGGGAGACAGCAACTACTCGGGCGCGTCGGACGACGATGTAGACGAGAGTGAGTCGAGTGATTCCGACGGCTCGGACTGGGAGTCCATTGTGGACGAGGAATCGTCATCCGAGGTACAGTCAGAGGAGGAGGAGGACGCGCCGTCCTGGGACGAGCTGGAGAAGGAAGCACAGGCATCCGATCGCATGCGCAACGAAAAGCGTGGACCCGATGACGATGACGGAGATGAAGAGTTCCGTCGTGCGTCCAAGAAGAAAAAGTCGCGTCACAATCGCCACTAAGCGCAGACAGAGCACGGCATTCACAACGCGTGCCGTCTCGTAACTGCACGTGACAAATACTACCTCTGTGACGGATAAAGCATTAGCATATACCTACGTGTAGCCATGCTACTGAGCAGCCTGCACTTCCAGTTCTTAGCATTCTTTCGTTGGGGTACATCACCTGCATTATCGTAGTTTAACGGCTTTGCGTAAGATAACAAACAGAATTGTACTCCACAAAGACCAGTACAGAGCTTTTGACCAACATGAAAACTGCAGGCCAACCCCCATGTCATAAATGTTGATCTTGATACGTGGAAAGATGCCATCCAAAGTATTAAATTATTAGTGAGTAGATCTCGTGCATGTCTTCAAGTCGTTGCGTCCTTTGATATCCAAACCGTTTTCATTTCTTTCTCGTCTCCTTTATTCCATCCTCCAAGATAACGATTTCAAAATAAGCAGCAGACGATTTGTTCTCAGGTGATCCTCGAATAATGGTAAGGTAGTTGTTGTCAACCGCTGATCCTTTCCTGGCAATCCAACCGCCAAACCCAAAAAAGCTCGATAAGGAAAAAATAGGAGTGCTTGCTTTGCTCTCCACGAGAAATTGCTCATACGAGTTCAAATCTGCACCTCGCACCTTTAAATTTCCATACCGATTGATACCCAAGAAATAGCTTGACTTTTCACTTTGAAAGCCCCAGACATCGCTGTCATCACCGAGTGTGTAAGCACGGAATGCACAACCAGCTACCACAGCGTCAGCACTAGAAACATAAATGTGAAATCATCGATCTGTCAGTAAACATTGCACTACAGACACAACCCTTACCCATCAGCTACATATTGCTACGTTACATACCCCAACAGCGCTTCACCGTCTACATCTTGCAAGAATTTTCCAGTTTGTACCTCTTGAAAAGCACATCGAAAGCGAAATTCCACGGGCATTTTCGTTCCTGCAATTTTGTTTACGAGAATTCCCACTTTTTTCATGTCATGATGGACTCGTCCAATCTTCGAATCGAGCCGATCCAGCTGGTGATTCTGCATATCCAATGCATTTCCAAATGCTAATGCTTGTTCCTTCATCTCTATCAATTGTGGCTCCAAATTTCGAATAAATTTGTCATGTATATCCTCCTCCGAAACATTTCCAGTATTTTTTTGACTTTGTTCTTGTACTTTTCGATCTTCCGTCCATCTTGTATCCACCTTTGTCCTTGTTTCTTCCTTTTTGTTCTCATGCTTCGTATTATAATGCATCCCCAATTGTTCCGGAGACTTGAATAATATTTTACACTCAGGACAAATAAATCCCATAATAATCTACACGAAAAATAATTTGGTTATGAAAAATATCAGCGAAGTAAAAAAAATTGCAACAAAAAAAACCGTTTTGCCACACTTGACAGGTGTATACCTCATCTGTCTTTTGATTGGTCGAAACTTGCGAGCATGAAAATTTATTATACAGCCAACCAGACCACGACATTCCTAGTAAAATACGCTTCGACATGTCCACTGACGCTTGCGTCTCGTCTACCACACGCTCACTACGACCAAGCTGCTCGGTCTGCATACTAAGCGTATGTGCCGTAGCCCTTCCAATCTGCAGAGACTCGGCTGTATCCTTTAATGCCTGCGTATGACGCTGCTGCCACTCGAGACGCGGAGCGAATTCTTCCCGTTTAGGTGACATTTGGGCTGTCTGAGAATTTAAATTTTGAGATTTGAGGACGACAAATATATACCGTAATAAATAATAAATTACTTACACCCGTCACGTTTTTGGTAAGTAAACCTATGCACCATTAGTGCGCTCTCAGTTAAATATACCAATAAAATAGTGGAAAGCAATATATTGTACAAGACGGCGTAACCTCGCTTGGTCCACGTCATGCTGCTACGTCGAGCTCTTTTTTTGCCTCTGCATCTTCGTTTCCAGCGTCGATTTCTTGCAGAGACCTTGGACAATGTCTTGGCAACATCTCTGCGTGATATTGCGCGTTCGGGTGCTCGAGTCATGGAGTTACAGCTACGGAATTCCAATGACTTGGTCTGTCACCAGCTCATGTGTGAATTTGTAGGTGACGCCTGTATCTGTCGCTTATCGCTCGCGCTGGAACGTGTTCCACGACTGCAACATCTTGATCTGTCCCATAACCAGCTTCGTGCACTGCCTGATGCCGTCTACACGCTTCAAAATCTAAAGACTTTGAACGTCCAGGAAAATCAATTGACCATCTTATCGACGGACGTGGAAAAGCTCATGGAACTAGAGACGTTGGATGTTCAGTATAATAAATTCAAGACATTGCCAGTGAAGCAGCTTGAGACGTTAACAAAGCTCAAGACATTGCGAGTTGTTGGGAATTTCGAGCTGATTGAACAGCTCGAGACGTTGAAAATGTCGAAACAATTGAAGGAGAAAATTGTAGTCGAGTAAGTGGAGAGATGGAGAATGGAGGAGTTGTGTTGTTGCTCGTACGCCAAGAGCACGCGTGTAGGTGATGATAATTTTCTGTACGGGACGAAGGGTTCAAGTGTCGGTGTCAACATTTGATGGGCCTACATTCGTTTTTTTTAAGACTGGTCGAAAGTGCTCATACTCTTCCTCCTGATCCACAGACTTCGGTCCGACCTAAATGCAGCATTGATTCATTGTCAGTTATTTGCATCGTCTACGCTTTCGTACATATTGACTGCTGGGGCGATGAACGCAGGTGGACCCGATGGAGGACTGTCGAACGTCGGCGCAATGGTGGAGGTCTACAAAAAGAGCGCAGAGCCGGAAAATATGACACGCATGCTCAACGATCCTGGTATGTACTCTACCCCCACGATGATAGCTGTCATGCGAGAGCATACTGCACGTCGAGGTTGATCGGAAGAAAACACCTTCACAGCAAGCAAACATTAACGTCGATCATTCAGACGACGGATTTACTTTCGTTACAAGTATTTGGCACCACCACAACGAGTCTCGTCGGCGTCGGGTCGGGCTGTAGTAGTATAACATCCATGACAGCCGCTGTGCTACGTGATGGGCAAGCCTATTGATCAAAGCACGGGCATTCTAGCGTGTCGCTTTTCGTCCATCAGTTTTGACTACTTCGATGAGCTGCTCGCTTGTTGCGCTCTGCGCCAATTTTACATGCGTCCATTTACAGATTGCTGAGACTCATCGTTTTCAGCTAGGCACATCCGGTAGCAGCTCTGCATGCATATCATTCCAAAGCAGTACAAACTTTTTCAGTATTCTCTCCTCACGTTTTGACCAAAAGAGAGTAAACCACTTACCAGAAACTCTTCTTCCGTCATGCTCAGCAGATCGTCGTCATCCACACCATCCAGTCGCTTGGACTGGCCATTGACGGTTACCTCAATGTCGGTACTGCCACCTTCGTCGTCGTTGTACCACTCCCACTCAACGTCTTCCAGGTCTTCCTCATCCATAGCATCTCCATTCATTTCATCATCCCAGCCCTGCTTGTCTACCTGTACCTGCACCTCTCCTTCATGGTTCTCTTCGTTGTAACGCTCGAGTTCTGCCATATACGCACGCTTGAACGCTTCCTGCCGTTGTTCCTCCGTCATCTCGCTCTGAGCAAGAGGGTCCACACCCTGAATGCTACTTTCTACAGCAATTGCTGTTTTTTCTGCAGCAGCAGCGGCGGACTGCAAGTGTTTCGCTGCCATATGACCACTAATAGAGCTACCAAGCAAAAACTCTGGCAGCGCCCGTGGGGCTGCAACCTTCTGATTTGCTGCCTCTTTGTCCTCTTTTCGATCCCTGCTTGTTAAATACTCGTCTTCTGCCTGGTCATTGCCAGCAATATCCACGATAATCTCCTGGTCCTGTGCACCGTACGGATACAAGTATGACTGGCTGTTCTCTTCATCGGCACGATTCCCGCTGCCTCCACCACCACCGCCACCGCCACGACCACCACCTTTTCCAGCTGCATTGGCAGCACGGGCGCTATTGCCTCCTATCCCAGCAGCTCTATTGTCACTCGGCAAATTCGTTGGCAGTGCGTGGCCTTCCTTTACAAAGCCACCAATCCGACGAAGCACCTCGTAAATTCCTTCGTGCATGCCGTCTTGTTTGTTCATCTGGTCTTTGAATTTGTGTTGCAAGTTCTGAATCCGTTCCAGTCGGTCATTATTGTCACATTCAAGCAGCAGTTCGTTACAATGTCCACAACGAAATTGAAATTGTCCTGGCATCAGTAGTAATTGTGCTTCTAAAGCAGTATACTCTCGTCCACATTCGGGGTCACTGCATTGAAACGTTTGTCTTTCAATTTCCAATTGTTCACTGTCTTTAAGATGCTCATGCATCATATAAAGTCGATATTGCACCACATCCACAAAGTATTTGTAGTCAATGTACCAATACGATGTGGAGGAACTACCGCCCGACCTTTTATCATTTAGCACCTCTCTGCTCCAAAAAAATAATACATCAATAAATAGTATTAGTTCATCACATACTATTTTACACATGACATAAATATTATAACATCATACTCGCAGACGAGATTGTCCTGGTGCAATTCGTTCATTATTTTACGCACTTGACGCGTTTGCAGGTTCACAGCGTTCCCCATCTCGTCGTCCTGTGAAAATAGTAGTTTTATTCCAAAATATTACTATGTATGTATTATTTTTTGTAAAATAATACATATCACTAATACAGGACAAAAACCTTCATAAACTTTTCACGAATTAAAGCGCCAAGTACTACAACATGTTCGTCCGAGTAAAAGGCGCTATAGAGGACAAGAGAGAGAGAGAAGAGAAGAGAAGAGACGCTTTGTCAATAAGTAAGACATAAATAGAATGCAAGAGGAAGTGGAGGGAGGGTACGTACCGTCCTACGAGTTTTACGAGCTTTTCCACAAGTCCGGCCATAGTACTAAGTAGTACTTTATGTGTCGCAAATGTAAAATATAGTAAAAATAATTATTTGCATGATTCTCAATTAATGTACACCACCCAAAATAAGTATAATCTCGTACAATTAAAATGGAAAGGGGCAAAACAAAATGGTCACATTTGAAAAATAGTCTTCTTGAAAGGCAACATACTGGACTAAATAACATTCTACAACCATGATACCCTCATTAACGTCTCTCTGACCCAATCAGCTTTATCGAGTCGTACCAAATGTACCATTTTTGCAACTTCTGTGCTGACTCGATGTCTTCATTTCACAAAAGTATTGCATCCGACTGGAAAAAAGGCCCATTATTTTCTTCCAGGACTTCATTCATACCACATAAAAGACGCTTTCGGTCCGTATTTCTATACCAACTTAAACGTAAAAAAAGTCACCCAAAGTCAGTAAAATACCAAAGAGAGTTTCTCGTACATAATGCAGAACGAATGGTCGTCCAAGAGCTACAGTTTTATTTCGGAAGGCTCGTTTGGTACCAAGAGTAGCATCTATGACTGGGATCGTATTGCTGGCGCTGGAGACGATATTTATGGTCTTCAAGTTCCAAGAGAAATGCAAATGCATTCAACGACAGTAACGGATAATGTGGACGATTTCTTGAGTCTCAATTCACAGTCTCAAAGACTTACAGGGACGACTAACAATCATATATACGAAGAGGGACAGAAATATTCGATTGCATTTGATAGAACGTGGACAGATTCGGAGATTCCTGTTGTGGGAGGCAGGTCCAGTTCTGCTCCATTGTCCATTCAGTTGTTACAGGAGATCGTCCATCCATTTGAGAGGAGACGAGCAGCTACGGCACCACCTTCAGGCTTTTTTAATCATTTGTTGTATGGAAGTTTACGAGCAGGTACACTGGCTGAGCTCTTTTCGCAGCCGTACTATGGACTGGCAATTTCAGCGGCGGTAACAGGTTTCATGGTACCATTTCTTGCTGACGCCTTCCAGCCTCTTTTGTGTGTGTATCTGAGTCTCAACGGTGATCAGTGTGCGGCGTCACTTCGATTTCTCAAGTTACCAGGTGCTACTAGTTTTTTTATTGGTGTGCTCTCCGATTTCTACCCGATTTGGAGTTTCCATCGCAAGTCGTATATGCTCGGAGGCTGGATTTTTGCCTACATGGCACTGTTGGCGCTTCTTGTTGTAGTGCTGATTGACGACAGCACGGGATTAATGAATCCTAATGTCAGAACGTTTTATGGAGGTGCGGTCTACGTGCTTCTGATGATGGCAGCCAGTTTAGGAATTACAGTAGCGTCAATTGCTGCGTTTGCCTTGTTGGTGGAATTATCACAGCGCGAGCCAATTCACGAACGTGGCTTGCTTCTGGTACAATACTTGTTAACACAAGAGACGGCAACGCTTTTGGCAAATATTATGATTGCGTTTGTAGTAGGATATGACGAAAAGTCAGGAAGAACTGAGGCGATGATTTCGATGAAAGTAGTCATATTGATTATGGCAGTGGTGACGTTAGTACCGATTCCAGCGGTATTGTTTTGGCTAGACGAGGAGCCTAGGCAACTCAAGGTGGATTCGGTGGATCGGTCATCGCTCATGCGCCAGCTATGGAAAATTTTGCAGCACGAGGCAGTGTGGCGCATTATTTTGTTCGTTTGCTGTTCCGTATTCTTGTCTTCCTTTCGATTCAATTTCGTCGATGACGCTGTATTGTATTGGGCACACGCGACGCCGAATGAAGAGCGTGTGGGTGAGATCCCGAAGCAGATCATCATGATTATCTCGATCTTGGCCTTTCAGCTCACACTGTTCAACTACAGTTGGATACGCATCTCTGTAGGTGGCATGCTGCTTGGCGCAGGAGTAAAGCTGATTGCAACACTCCCAACAATCTTTGGCGGTGTCCGCAGCGCTTGGTACATCATGTCGATTTGCTCATTCATTGGAATCTCGCGCGCAGCGGTGATATTGGTGACGGTGCTGCCGATTGTGGAGATTACAGAGAATTGTCTGGAAGGTGCGACCACGGGGCTTGTGTCGTCGTATAACGCACTGATACATATGGTGATTTTGACATTCTCGGATGCGATAAGCACATGGAGTGTTCAGCTTCAAAAAGACTTTACGACTGATGTGATTGCGAGGGATGCGTCCAAAACACGCACGCAGGTTTTGTCGTTTGTGATGGCAAACTGCGGGATCAATTTGCTGGCGCTGATACCAATTCTTACTTTATTGCCACGCCAGAAGCTAGAGGCTCAAGAGATGCGCACGCATCGCAAATACAGTCGTTTGGCTGGTATCATTCTCGCTGTGCTGTTTCTTGGTCTTGTCGCGTATGCTGGTACAGTAAACCTATTGACGCTACTGAACGAGACGAAACGATGAACAAGTATGAACGAGTAATGAATCGGACACAAAGTTATCGACTTTCTCTGCTGCAAGAGCTGTACCAGAGTTTCGTTCATACTTTTACGTGTCGGGATAATTTTTCATGTGGATTAATGTGATGAACAAGACAATTATTGCCATTTGTTGTCAGAAGTTTGAGAAAGGATTCAAGTGAAGGTTTTCATCGAGGTGTTCAAGCTAATAGGAAGGAATCGGCCAATACTTGTAAAATAATGTACCCATTTGTCGTCTACAGAAAGTGAAAACCCAAAATAAAAGTCATCAAAACCCAAAAATACGTTTAGCCCAAACTTTTCAAAATCACCCAGATCTTAAATTGACAAAAAACCCACATCAATGGCCCCACGTCGTGACGCTGCAGACATCATGGAGGCTCTCACAGCCAACAATGCTCTTGTAAGAGAGCTACAAATAGTAGAAAAATCTCTTATTCAGGAAGAGACTAAGTTAGTTGTAAAAATTCAATCACTTCGTCGTCGTATGGCGCTTCGAAGAGCCGAACAAGCAATGGCTACACTTTTACCGCGGGCTCCGATACAAAATACAATAGTACAAAGCTACAACAAGAATCCACGTACTAGGAAAAAATCTTTAGGTGTTGTTCCTCGTTCTTATATTCGTCAACATGTTTCGTTCTTTACGGACGAAGTGGTGAATGAACGAAAGATTGGAAGACCCAAAAAGAAGAAACAACAGACGCTCGTAGCTGACCATGCGATAGATTTCGAAGAAAAAGTACTTGAAAAGTTATTGGAACCACCACCTAATGCTGATACCGAGTTTCTCCGGGCTCATAGTCATGAATCACTGATTGCTAATCCTCCAACTATTTTTTCCATACGAGAAAGAAAAGTTGTTCGGGACTTTGCAGAGGATTTTTATATGACACACGATGAAAATGTTGACATCCCATTGCAAGTGTGGAACGGGATTCAAGCGTGGCAGGAAAAAAGAAAGTCGAGACAATTTCCAATTGAACGCTCGGGGTTTGCGTGCAAATTGTGGTACGACCTGCATGAGTCACCCAAGTTGCGGCTTGGTGCATGGACGAAAGAGGAAGATGTAGCTCTTCGACGTTTAGCTACAGGTGAAGTAGATAAACAACTTGTCAATCGGTGGCATGAGATTGCCAAGCATATGCCGATTCCAGGGAGACCAGCAGCACATTGTCTTACTCGATACCAGACGACACTGTGTGCGGGCAACACACGATCGAGCTTTACGCCAGAAGAGGATCAGATACTGCGTGAAGCTGTCCCAGTTTTTGGAGAAAAGTGGAACGTGATTGCAGACTTACTAGATGGTCGAGTGTCGGAGCAGATTCGTCATCGATGGCAGCTCTCGCTCGCACCAGGTCTTCGGCGAGGCAAATTTTCGCTCATTGAGGATCGACGTATGTTGCTGGCACTCCGTGCGTATGTACCTAAGAACAGTGAATTCAATCAGGATCAAGTTTCTTGGAGTGATATCTGCCACCATCTTCCTGGGCGGACGCAACCAGCGATTCGGGACCGTTACACGAATTGTCTGAATCCGGACTTGTCGTTCCGTAAATTTACCAAACAGGAAGATGAGCTCATTCTGACAAGAGTGCGTGAGTGGGGGATCGAATCTTCCAGACTGTGGCCTCGACTCGCTGCTGAGCTAGGTGATCGCACAAACTCTCAAGTGTGTCGACGCTGGAGATACTTGGATCCAAAAGGCTATGATAAACGTCGTCGAGTGCTGGAAGAAGCAAGCAAAAGCCAGACAACTGCTGTCTTTCGTCGACGATCGATTCACAGACATGATCCTTGCTATAGAAAGATCCATACCAAGCGAAGCTCTTACAATGGCCTCGCTGTTGACCGAGCTGATGGCATGCAGGAGGCATCTCGGACATTTTTGCAAGGTCGTACGAACGAAGCCACTGACGAGCAGTTGCAAATTCGCGAGACAGAATGCGAAGATGGTTCGACCGAGTATACTCTATAGGCCAGCGCTACAAGACCGATACAGCGTTCGGTTGCAGTGAAAAGTGTTCATTGTGCCTGGGTGAAAGCTATACGCAGAAGCTGGGGGTTTTACGCTCTCTCAAAAGACTGACCAGCCTCTTCTCTTCCTAGTCATTCTCACAACATTTGTCCCAGCTGGATGCATTACTAAGGAGACAAGTCGACATGAAAACTTGACATTCGTGCTCTCAATAAACGCCCTTTAAGATGCTCATTTCTCAGCGGTCACACGCCCACTTCAAGATGGCCTACCAGCAACCATTACCACGCATACCTCAAACTACCACAAGCACCCAGGCAATGCGATGCAATCGTACTACGGTTGGAGTTAGGCGGAGAAGGCGGTCTGCCTACAGCAAACGGGTTAACGCGACGTAAAGACGTACGGCCATGGCAAAACGGCTTTGTCGCTGGCTGTGCAATACTGGCGTTCACACCGCGAAGCGACGACAAATATCTGCACATAATAACCTTTACTTCGGAAAATGTCTTCACGGCAAAAAGTAGGAGCTGCATGAATCCATGTCAATATACTACTAAGGCACCTTCAGCATCTTAGTTTCTTACCTACTCGACAAAGCTAAGCTGACCCAGAGCCAAAGCGATACCCATAAGCACAACTGC
This sequence comes from Peronospora farinosa, assembly GCA_947646735.1. Taxonomy (NCBI): domain Eukaryota; phylum Oomycota; class Peronosporomycetes; order Peronosporales; family Peronosporaceae; genus Peronospora; species Peronospora farinosa. The sequence goes on along the minus strand of CANTFK010000961.1, from coordinate 725,586 downwards.
GAACATCCACAGTGTGTTACTGCTGGACTCATTTCGTTGCTGTTGTTGCACTTTGTTAGCGGTCTTACTCCCATCTGTCCTCTTCTCATCAAGTAGACGGCCACCCCAACGTTCCTTCTCCTCTTTCTTGTGCTCATCTAATTTATCCATCAATACGACCATCGCTTCACGTATCTTTTTATCCATTGGGTGATGTTTCGCTGCTTTCGTGAGTTTTTCCTTTGCTCCTTCCAGATCTCCCATCAATAATAATGCCCGTCCACCACGATACAGTGCCTTGTCATTCTCTGGATCAATTGCAAGTGCCAAATTAACATTCTTGACCACTTGTGCCAACAATTCTTGATCCTTCTCGTCATCCATTGAAGCTCCTTGAACTAAAAAACAAGCTGCTAGATTCAAATACACTGGGAGTCTCACTTTATTCACGTCTGCTTGATTCTTGGTCGTAAACTATTGCAGCCAAAATATTCATACACATCAGTCTTAACTTTCATATTGTACAGCATCAAGCCGTAAAATAAAATTCCCTAACCGTAAAATAAAACTCCAGGCCGTAATATAATGTTAGCATACCTCGAATGTCCACGAACCTTCGTCAAAATCCACGTGGTATAGTGCACGTTGGTACCACTCCACTGCCTTGTTTTTGTCCCCGTCTTTGAAATACATGGAGCCACGTTGACGACAGAGATCGGCACATTTAATACGTGACTCAAAGATGGATGAACGTTCCTACAAATGTAAAGTTTAAATGATTATTTCTTTATCAATACTACAAATTAGACGACGAAAAGCAGCTCACATCGTGCAGTAGCATCTTGGTCTCTTCTTCCATATCGTTTTCAGTTGATCGAGTACTTGTGGTCTTCGTAGAAGGCACTGCAACAGCGGCATCTTCGATCGAAGAAGACATGGTACAATTTTGAAGATCAAAAATGACGAAAGGAAGAGTGCAAGTTATTTATGAACTATGATAGGTAAGCTGTAATTTATACGTAAACTACATGTGCTTCTCGGTAAGCTTACCAAGGTCAGGTATTTTTCGAAGAAAAGATGGAGACTTCGCCACTATTGACGGAGCAAATGCGTGCGGCGACGCGCGAGATTCACTCCATCTCGGACAAGTACGGCGTCTGTCATCTATATGTTGATATAAATTACGTATACAATACGTCTCTTGTACTGCAGACTAGTAAATCTGAAGCTAGTGGTGGCGTTAATGGACAAGAAACTTTACGGCCGCACTTTGCTGCTATTTTGTAAGAAAGTTATCTATTTGGAATGTTTTAAATTTAGAATACGTAATTTATTATTGTCGTGATAAATAGATTACGTCTACGTACAGCTGGAATTAATCATTAAAACACACAAAAATCATGCAACTTTTAGTGGACTTTACAAAATTATTGATGAGATTGCCAGGGTAAGTAAAACAATCGTGAGTTTTTTTCTTTAATTTTTATTAAAATGACACGGAAATATAATATTCTAGGCTGATAATATTGCAAAGGACCTGGAGTTTTACCTCGGAGAGGAATGGAATACGAAATACCAGCCAACTCAAGCTACACAAGACTACGTCAAGTACGTCAATAGTCAAAACATGACTGTTTTTGTATCTAGTAATTGGTTGTGTTTTTTTCTTCTCTTTTGCTCTAGGTATTTGAAAGAACTGTGTGAAAAGGTTCTCGTACTTTTGAAGCTGCAAGTTTAAGAGCGAGTTTTTACTAACTCACCATAATGTAACATGGTAGAACCCAACTTTGGTACTGCCATACTGTTATCACATGTACATGGCCATGCTGGCGGGTGGTGTAATGATCAAAAAGATGGTCAAGAGAAGTTTCACGCCGCCTGAGGGACAGGGACTCAATTGTTTTGCTTTCAATGTCGACAGTAACAAGGTATGAATTCGCAGAATGTTGTGAGATTGTGATGGCTCGGTGATTGTTATATGGTCTCTCTTATTGGTATGTATCAGGCTCTTCGTCATACAATAAAAGATGCAATCAATGCTGTACCGCATGACGAAGAAACCAAGAAGCTTCTTTTAGCTGAGTCAGTGACGTGTTTTAAGCGGAACAACCAGATCGTGCGGAGTCTCGACGGCACCGGCAACCATGTGATGAAATTCATCTTGAAGTGGATTGTTATCATTGGTCTCATTCTTGCGGTATGTTCACTATGAATGTTTACATGATATTATCATCATAACAACGTCCTCCTGCTTGGACAAAAACTAATTGATTATATCATATTACGTGTATTTTGTACTGGTACAGACGTTTTTTTGCTTTTACTCGCGGTTCTATCAGACTAAATTAAAACCAAACCATTTTCACGCTTTTTAACATCTTATCAACACGAAAAATGGTATTAACAATTTTAATTATAACGTTAAATCGTAACAACAACCTGGAGCTCCTCATATAAATTTCAATTCTACTCTATCCATTGGGACAGAATGACTGCACGATACGCACTAAAGCGTAATATTATGATCTTTGCTAGCGAAGTGCCCGTCATCAGTGCTTTAAATCCATATCGTAACATTGAAGACGTTTTTCTTAATGTGTGGCATCGTACGAACCCCCAGCAAATTTCAACATTGCAAGAAAAATTGGCCTTATCGCTATCAAGTCCAGAAGAAAAAATGCAGACAATTGTTGAGGATCTAGGGATCTCTCCAGTCATTACGAAGCTGATTCAAGAAGCTTCTAATGCTGATACAATTCAACAAGTTGCTCAAGCTCAAGCACAAGTGGTACAATCATTACCAACTACTACTCCCATTGATCTTAAGACTCAAGTGGTCGAGTTTGTTACTTCGACGATGCACAAAAGCTTTGGTATGAAACAAGAGACTGCAGGCATTGAACAGTATCAAAAAGAGAAAAAAGTGATCGTGAAGGAGAGAAATCTTAAATTTATTAAGAAAAAAGTTGCTACGGTAGCACGATTTAACGTGTTCGTTGGTGGGAAAATTGATGGACAAGTCGACGGAAAAGTCATTGAGGTCAAGAATCGACTCAAGCGGTTTATTTCACCTTTACCCAAGTACGATATTGCCCAGTTACAGACATATCTGTACATTTTAGGAGTGCGAGAAGGAGAATTGGTGGAACATTTACATGCTGCAAAGACGCAGACAAAAATGACCAAGGTGTCGTGGGACGACACAATGTGGAACGCAGAGATTGAGCCGAATCTTGTCAAGTTTGGCAGTGCCTTGACGTATTTGATGAAGGACCAAACAGCACAAAGTGACTATCTGCAGTCGGATAGTAGGCAACAGCGGGAGATTATCCGATACTTTTGGAGCCAAGAGGTGCAGCGAACGGAATGAACGCAATTGCAGCTCATATCACTGACAAAGGCGTCCAATTTGTTGTCAGGGACAAGAGTTTCGAGAAACCTAGCAGTATTCTTGGAACCTGCATCACAGCAAGCAGTTCTTCATCGAGATTTCCTTCCTAATGATGATCGGTCGCTGTTGAAAACGAAGAAAGCTGCGAGGAAGTCACCACTTCAAATGAAAATCGACTGCCACCAATCAACGAGAATAACATCTTGACGCGATGCGTTACACGATATACACTTCTTCATTGTTTTGCATCTAGTGACGTGTCATGAACTCCGTCTGGAACAACCAGATAATGTGTCAACTTTCTTTACAATTGTCCGCAGTGGTACATTCGCCTCCACGGGACGTACGTGATTACCACAAGCGAAGAGAATACTGAACTTATGACATTGTTCGTCATAAGGACAGTATCATCTCCTCTGCGCTTTTTGACGTATATCACGCTTCCAGGCAATTGTTTTTTTCACTTCTCGTGCCTCCTTCTCCATCCGATTGAGAAGCCTGATCGAGTAAGTCCATTGAATGAAGAGTGCGTAAAGCTTATTGCTTGGCTTCTACCACTTTTCGCCCACAATATCCCCGTATCGCCATAAGAGGAGAGACGGTCTCAAAGAGACACATCCAGATTCCAGCTAATCAGTAGCGTAGCTCTTGGAATTGAATTATCATTCCTCGAAGATGCGTCGAAGAGTGCCACCGTATCGTTTCCTCCTTTCTCGGATTGTTCGATCCTAATTGTCTTTGCCTCTCCTCGTTCCTCGTTCCTCGTCCATTCCTATCAGCAGACGAAGCTGCATTACTCAAGTGTGGATCATGCGAAGAACGGATCTCACTGGATCGTCTGAGATGGACCAGAAAGGATGTCCGTCTTGATGCTTTAGAGGGAAGTAATCACAAGACTCGTCGCAAGTAATCAAGGCAAACGTCCTTCCTCCACATCTTTTGTACATGACGATCGTATTCGTAAAAGCATTTGCTTGCTGGTTGGGGGCACATTACGCATCATTCATACGTTTATATAGAGCAGAATGTGCAAGCATCGTATAACAGGATTGAGAGAGAAATCAGGTACCAGAAAGAATGAGTGGGGACGTTCTTGTCGACGTTATTCTGTCGACAAGACGTGTGTCTTCTCTAGCTCGAATGACTCCTGCATGGCAGATAGACAGGCATTGCAAGCAAGTCTTCATGTATCTATATGTATATATCGTTGAAGGTGACGTAGTGCCCATTCCTTCCTGTGACTCAACGAGAGCTTGCAAATTTGGTGGAGGATCTTTTTTCGGTCGAACGCATGCGTCTTCGGTGACCCATTAAGCTTCCACGTCAAATCCAAGTGATCACATGACGACCGTATGCTTCCAGCAATGGCTTGTGCTTGTAAACACGCCATAACCAAGCGTCAACAGGTGACGTCCGGTGGAGAAGACAGAGAAAGACACCATGCTATCGTGCAGAGCTTTCGCTGCAAATAGAGATGTGGATATCCGTTGAATCTAAGTGATCAGATGACGACCACATCCATACGGCAAAAGCATGGCTTGTGCTTGTGCTTGTAAAGTGCATTGCAGTCCTATCCGGTAATCACAAGAAGAAGAGACGAGCACCACATGAGCTCGTCATTTCAATTTGGTACCCTCCAATCAAACGGAGACGCACCTCATTTGCCGCTGCTTCCACCAAGCCGGTGTAGTTCCAATTGACACAAACGACGTGCTTTCCAAGTTTTCGGATCCGAACGTTTAAAGTCCTCCTAGTTGTTAGCACGAGAAAGATTCACGATAACGGCTCTTCAGTACACCATAGACCGTGTGCTCGTACGTGCTGCATTACGTAAGCGACCTGACCACATGTCTGACCCGGCAGGTCTTAAGCATACGTGCGACAACAGATTATATATATATCACACGATAGCTTCCTCCAAGGCTGAAAACCCACAACACGACGTCATTTGAAAGAAAAAAAGCTATGCAATCGCATGAGTTCCTAGCAATCCGCTAGCACCAGCAGAGAGCCGACAATAAATCAGTCCTTACGCATGCCAACGACGATCGCTTTCTTAACTCTATAAGAAAGAACGACTCAAATATACACACGTGCGTGCAGGAATGTTTGCCCCGTCCGTCCATCATCAAGACGATCATTCCGTCTTTTTATCGTCACCACCATCGACACATCTCTACCACCACTTGCTGCAGCTGCTTGACAACCCGTTTCTACATCTACCGACCCTGTCCGACGGACAACGCATCCTTCTCTCTGACTCCTACGCCGTAATCTACTTAGTCACTTGTGAATTAGTCGCTTCGTGTCACATTTAACGTCGTCGTCGTCTTTACAATAGCGACATGTTGACAATGACGAACGAAACGAAACCAAAGCACGTACACTGGGGTCCTGTGAGTGTCTTGGTGTTTAATGTGGGCTACAATGCCAGTGCCGTGCCATCAAGTGGTGGTCCACCCGTGGGTCTCATTGGAAAACCGATCAGTCATTCGTCCTCAATGCTTTTGGTTGAAACGGATGAAGAGGAGGTCAAGGAGAGTAAAGACGAGAGTATCATTGATTCCTGCACTCGTCGGACGTGCAACGAGCTTTGGTTGGATCCAATGGAACGGGCTCGTCTTTTGGTCAAGAATCAAGCTTTTGCCATGGATGACATTGCGTTGATCTGTCGTGACGTACGAGCCACGTTGGACTCGCGTGCATTTTCAAGGTGGGATCAAGTGACCAAGAAGGTCATGAACGACTCGTGTTCTTCACGGGACGTAACATTGCATCGGTGTGGACATGTCTACAATACTCCACGAGAAAAGGTGTTATTGTATTGAATCGACAGCAGAGGAAGATGACACTACAGTAGTCAGGAGAGGTGAGATCACTGCGAGTATCTGGATCTTACGCTCTTCTAGTCCAGTATTTATTGCTCCATGTATAGCGTAGGTATATGGAGAGACCATCGCAAATAATAGACACGTGGTTTCACGACGTCAGTCATTGATCATGTTTTCTATCGACCTTGCAGCCTGTCGTCATGTAGCACAAGACTTTTGACTTTAACCTGTAGGCTTGAGCCCTATGATCTATGTGAGATCCACTCGAGTCTTGCTTCAAGTCGCCATAGAAAACTGGATTCTTTTCCCTGCTTCGGCTCGTACGCAAGTGCATCTCAACACCTCTTCAATGGAAGATTATTCAAATATTCAACACTGATGCTCTCGTAACATGCACTTTACGTTACAGTTTTTCTTCCAAGTTTTTCCTGCGTTGGACGTTACATGCTCAAATCCCGATGTAACATGCAGTTTCGTCAACCCAAGCCTGTGTACCGGGAAGGACAGTCCAAAAGGATGATCAGACCTTAGCAACCTTTGACGAACGCGCTGCAGATATTTTGATAGAGCGAGATCATCTTTGACATGAGACCGGTCAGCGGAAGGCCTCATGCTTACTCAGTAGTAAGTAAAACAACTCCATCAAAAGCTTGCTCTAAAAAAGAAGCGGTTGTCTTTGCTGTATGCGTGGCTTGTCCACCTGACGTAGAAGCTTGAATATGCCTGTACCTATAGGAATCGGAATGCCCATGATAATGCATTCGCTGACTCCAACAATAGCGTCCGTGCGTGAATGAACTGCAGCATCAAAAAGATGATCGGTCGTCTTCTCAAACGATGCCAACATGAGCACACTTTCCTTCATCTTTGCAATACCGAAACGTGTGATACCCAGTACTTCACCTTTGAACGTCATGATATCCGACAACAACATCAAGTGACGTCTATCGATACCAATCCCATAAGCGCTCATAATGTAATTCACTTCCGAGCTGATCAACTCTCGCGCAGCCTCAATCCCAAGAGTTTTCTCCACCTCAATGATATGGTTCGAAGTCGTGTGAAGTCCGTCGACACCGGGAATGCCCATGACTTCAGCGAGACCGTAGCCTTCGACTAACAAATGGAGCGAATTCGCTGCATCCGCATCCTGCACCTCCTCGTAGTTAATCACTGCACGGTTCACCGTTGGAATTCCCTGTACAATCACGCCAGGCAGTTCCGCTTTCAGTGCCTGCAGAGCAAAGTAGGCACCACGAGTGTCACCCTTTGCACCCTTGTAGTTGGGTGGTGCCAGTAGACGCAGCTTGTCTGGACAACGTGCATTCAATAGCACATGCTGTTCCTTCAGTAGACGAAGTACGCCACGCGGACCTATACCAACAGCATTCAGGATGCTATTTCGTACAGAACGAGCTGTAATGTTCAGGTGCAACTGCTCAATGGCCGTCAAGTCCAACTTGACAGAGAGGTATGCTTGGTCACGAGCAAAGACTTCCTTAATGTGTACGGCGATTTCTCCCAGTGTAGTCTTCTCAATCCGTCCCTTTACAATACGTGCAGAACGTTCATCGGTCTTGCACACCAGCGCTGCCGTGATAATGGGCGTACTAATGGCCTTCGACGCGTTGATTATTTCTTTGAGACGAGGGACACCCAACGTCACGTTCATACTAGCAACTCCGGCAAAATGGAAAGTCTTTAGCGTCATCTGCGTTCCAGGCTCCGAGATAGACTGTGCACCAACAGCACCCACAGCCTCGCCGGGTTCCATGCCAGCGCGATTGTACTTGTACAGTGAGATCTCCAGTAGCTTTTCCACCTGTTGCACCGTAATTCGGCACACGTTATGAGAGAGCAGCCATGAAGCCTCTTCTCTCTCCGATGTCCCCTCCTTACTTGCACGCTTGCTCCACTCTGCACGAGCCTCCAATGTCTTAAAGCGAGTGTGTTCCCATTCCGGCAGGCCCACCTTGTCCAGCCCTTTTCGTTTGTAAGTTGTCAGATCCAGACTCATTTCCTCGTCCGAGTCCTCTGTATCATCGTTCGACTCTGCATCGGCCTTTATCAAGCGACGTCTACCCTGTGGCTTAGCAAGTTTCTCCAGTTTGGTGGAGATTTGAATCTTCTTTTCCTTGTTCGTCTCACCGCCAGCATTAGACTTAGACTTCAGCACACTGACCGCCTCATCGTCATCAAATGCCTTCTCGAGTTTCAAGGCGTATGTCTTCACCTCCTTATCCATTGGCTCGATACCACACCCTGTTCGGTTTGCTGCAATTTCACTTGCAACAGCACCCAGGAACTCTTCAATCTCAATCAAAAACTTGCGTCCCGTCGGCAAAATAGCTTGGAACTGAGGACGTTGCACCACCTGCTTGCCCAGACGACGAAGCTCAAAAGGAAGCAGTGCTGGAGACTCGCGGTCAGGTAATGTGTTACGAATATGCTCCAGCAAACGGTGGAAGTCAACTGGCCGATCATCACCTTCCATGTATGCCGGATTCAATCCATCGTCGCCGTAGGTAAATTGCACCACTGAACCTTCCGAGTTACGCACCGTTTGATCATATTGACATGATAAATCCTCCAGCGCCTTCATAAGACGACGAGCCATGTAACCCGTCTCGGCCGTCTTCACAGCAGTATCCACAAGACCTTCACGTCCACCCATCGTATGAAAGAAAAACTCAGTAGCTGTCAGTCCGCTGTAAAACGAGTTAGCCACAAATCCCTTGGCAGACGCGTGCAGAGCGTGTGGGAGGAAGTGAGGCAAAGTCCGGTTCACAAAACCCTCTGGAACACGCTTGCCGCTCACCGACTGCTGACCCACACAAGCCATCATCTGAGAAATATTTAGCGCACTTCCCTTTGAGCCACACTCAGCCATGATACGCGGGCTATTGTGGAACGGCAGCGTACGCATGCACTCGGCACCAGCAGTCTCTCGCAGCTTACCAAGCAAGCCATTAAGTTCACTCTCGAGCGACTGAATAGCATTGCACCCGGCTTTCAGCGACAGCTTGCCATGTCGGTAGTCCTCAATAGAACGATTGGCAGCATCATAGCCTGTCTGAAGAAGCTTTTGTTTCTCCTTTGCAAGCTCTACTGAAGGGGTCACATCGTCAATACCGATCGAAAATCCCTTGAAGTTCCCCAACCAGCGTGCGCACAGCTTCGCCAAACGGTTCATGCACCGGGCCGCTTCATGGGATCCGTGGTCACGGATCAACACGTAGAATAGACCCTGTTTACTGCCGTCACCCAACGTTTTCTTTCCCAGATTACCGCATATGAGCTCGCTGTTGCGGAAGCACACGTACCCATCTTTCCAGCACATGTATTTGTTGCTCGTGTAATTGCGTTCCTTTAGCTCTAGGTTCGCTAGCACCTTTGTTTGAGAATTGGGTTTCACCAAAAGGCTAATCACCTGTTTTCCAGTCCACAACCGCATCGGCAGCACAATAGCCGGAGGCGGCATCTCAATGTGTTCATTTGCATCACTCATGATTGAAATCACCTGACAGAATTGCTCGCGGTTGAAGAAGATATTCTTCTGAGTGAGCAAGTAGGAAGCCGTTAGAAAATCCTGCGTAGCTGCAACCAACGGTTCACCATTGCGAGGCGTAATGAGATTCTGCTCCACACCCATCAGTGTAATAGCTTCGGTGCGAGCTTCCTCAGTCTGCGGAAGATGCATGTTCATTTCGTCACCGTCGAAATCAGCATTATACGGCGAGCAAACACACTCGTTGAAACGAAATGTACGCCATGGCATCACCTTCACGCGATGAGACATAATTGACATCTTGTGGAGTGAAGGCTGACGATTAAACAGCACAATATCGCCATCCTCCATGTGGCGTTCCACGATATCACCAATTTTTAGTTCGTCAGCTAAACTTGCGCGGTCACCATACAATAAGTTTTTCGTGAACTTCTGGCCTTCAATACGGATAATATTAGCACCAGGATGCACATTTGGTCCATTCACGACGCACTTGCGCAGCTTCTCGATATTGTAACGTGTAACCTTTTCCGGATACGTCATCGTCTTGGCCACATGCTCTGGCACACCTACCTGATCAATCCGTAAATTCGGATCCGGTGAAATAACTGTCCGACCCGAAAAATCTACACGTTTTCCAGACAAATTACCACGAAAACGTCCTTGTTTGCCCTTTAGACGTTGGCAAAGCCCACGCGTACCGGTTTTTGCTCCTGGTGGCTTGACTAAACCGGGTGTATCTCCATTCATAAGCTGTGCCACTTGAATCTGCAAAAAGTCCCAGTCTTCCATAACCATCTTCAATGACGCTCCTTTTTGCAATGCTGCACGTAGAGCAAAATTCACTTGCACAATTTCCTGGAGTTTCACCGTAATATCATCTTCATTACTACCAGTTCCTCCATCCATCGCTACGGATGGACGAATGCACACTGGCGGTACTAACACTGAGGATAAAATTAATTTTTCTGGTCTTCCACCCTCTGCATCCATCCACAAAAGTTCACAATCTTGATCTGGAATCGCTTGAAACAATTGTTGTACCACCAAAGGACTCAAATCTTCTTGTGCTTTTGATAAATGAGCTCCAATTTCCGAATTATTTGCTTGTGCTTGTGCAAATTGAGCAATGAAAACATTTCGAAGATCATAGGTGGCTTTAGCTCGATATTTATCATGAACCAATTTCAACGTTGTACTGGTAATTTTTCGTATTGTACCATTGATAGCATCACAATAGGGACATTTCATTGTTTTCTTACAAATTGTTGCAATTTTTTTCCGAAGACCCACAAGTCTCAAGACATCGGCTTTTGGGTCTTGCATTCGTTTCAGGAATACTTTTCGTTCCATCGGTGGTAACAGGACGCGACTGCATGTCTTGCAAATATTTTGTAAAATTTCGGTAATCGCTTTGAAATATCCAATATGGAAGACGGGTAATTCCAGTTTAATGTATCCAAAATGACCCACACAATCCGAAAGCTTTAGATGACAGGTTTCACATGTATCCTTTTTATTTGACACACCGAGACGTTTATCCAATACACCATCCAATGCTGGTTCCCGTGTCTGTACTTTAAACAGGTCTTTTGAATGCACACAAAGCTCCGACATTTTCATCATGTCTACATCCGACAACAGCCCAAAGTTTAAATGACTAATTCGTGCTGGTCGATCATTTTCCAATACAAGTTGCTTCACCAAAGGATTGCGTCGTTCGTTACGGCCGAGAACACGTCCATTTTGCATCATTCTGCTACAAACTGTGACTTGTGCGAAATGACTGGTCGAGATTCCTTGATGATGGAAAATGGGTACATTTTTGGAAGATTGGCAAACTTAATATGTATGGAAAGAATCAAAACTGACAAACTTGATAATAAAAAAGTGTAGGTTGCAGTAATGGCTACATGTTTGACAGGTATAACTTCAACCTACACTTTTCTTATAAGGTCTGCGGTTCTCCTTCTTTTGACCTCCACGATTCTTTCGCTCGGTGCGTATAATTTCATCTGCAAGACGTTCGAGAATCTGGTGAAGTGTCAAATGTGGGAGGGAGCACTCACTTGGACGTTTCGAACAATGAACTGGAGTGTACAAGTTGGTTGTCGTAATTACCAAAGGTGGCGTCTTGTCTTCACCGCAAAATCCGCTCTTCAGCGTCACCCGCTTTGGGTATTTCATCACTTTCGACTTTGTAGTCGCAGTCGTTTTCTTCAGCAAATTCGTGTAATTATCAAAGCGCCATCGCTTCGTTTTCCTCGATCCACGTTGTTCTGGCAGATGCAGATGAACGTGCTCACAATTTTTGTCCATGGAGACGCTTGGACAGACCCCATCCAAAAGGAACGGTAAACAGTACATACCCGTCCGAAAAGTGTAAGGGATACGATCACAGAGATTCCACGCTGGCAGCACGGGAGGAATGTTCGAACTGACCGCGACTCCATCGTCACTTGTCTTTGGCATGAAGCTATACAAGTCAATTGCAGACGTTTCGACCCCAGGCTCAGTTGTAGCCATGAGAATTTCGACACCGTCACGTTGTTTCCCAAATGTACTTGGTCCACACGCATCTTTTGGCCGCAAGAGGTAATTCCCAACCGGGAGATCCACCAATCCTGCAAACAGCATAGATAACCACTCAAACTTCGATGAGGGACTAGCATGTAAAATACACTGTTGTCAGTTCACACACTCATACAGTACGATCCGAATCATACAAGACGGTTACAAAAACTTACTCAAAACACTCGGGTGGAAGACATTGCTCACTCTTGTCTCCAAAGATGAGAGAGGTTGGCGAATAGGTTTTCCAGGAGCTGACGATATCCCTCTTGGGGTTCACCCTTGCCACAAGTACAGTCGAACCGCCACGGAGCCACGAATGGAACCAGAAGCGACATCTTTCACTCGTAGTCAGCTGCTCCTCAACTCCCAGCAAATGGTAGTCTGGCTTGACAAATACGCTTAGCGGTGCAGTTGCCTGTTTCTTGTGTTGTTCATCTTGCAGCATATTCGAAGACGACGAAGCACCGCCTGAGAGAGTAGGTGCAATCATATGCATATGCGTCGTACTGCGCACGAGAATCCGCTTTTCGTTGAGTTGCCAGATATGGTATACTGTTCGTCCACCAGTGGATCCTTCAAGCACAGATTCGGCCTGCCATAACAGCTTCAGACTCCTTTCTGCGTCTCATTGTTCAACAACAATTGCCAATCTTACCTCAAATCGAGACAACAGTGCAGAACGTCCAGCCTCTGCTACTTTTTCTCGCGTGCCTGGATTGCTACCTGGCAATGGCCGATCTAAATAGATACGCTTCTTCGTACTAACGTTTCCGTCAACGCTCGCTCGGCTTTTCATAGGGATACCCCAACCTACAGGCTGCATGTCTTAGAGTCAATACTTGACCAACAGCAGACACAAACAAGCTCTTGTATGTAACTCACTACGTGGGCAAAGCGGGTTGACGTATCACTATCAAACAGTGCGACTAGCGTAGACGACGAGATGGCAATGTCACAGTCGTAGGTTTCCATCAACTGCACTGCTTGTCCGTCGGTGGAGATAACCTGGCGTGGCAATGCAACGTCCAACGTCAATCCATCGCTCTCGTTCGTCGTACTCTTCAATGTTTGACCAGAAACAAGTTTTGTTACATCAATTGTGCAACAAACGCCACGCGTAGCCACCTTCTTCGTCTCAATCTCGGCCCACGTCAAACCGTTCGAGACGCCATCTTTTGGCAGCGTGATGTCCATACAAGGATCAAACCAACGTGGGTAAAGACGATAAATATCGTTCCAGCACTGCGTCAGCATTGCATTGTACTATAACAAATACAGTACAGCTTATCAATCAACCACTCAAAACAAAAAACAAAGTCTCCATTATACCGTACCGAGGAGGCAGCAAATGACGGCACTTGATTCTCATGAACAGCAGCTTCGAATGCAAGTCCTTTTGTCATCATTCGACAAAATTCCACTTGTTCTCGTTCAACTTTCACTTTCATCTTTTGCCACTGCTTTGCTTCCTTAGTTCCAAGTGCTAAAACCTCTGGCAATCCACGCTGCACTCAATTCCAAGAAACAAAAAAACATCACAAGAAAAAAAACAAAAACATTAGCAAAATCCTTCTCCTACGTCAAAAAATCCATGGATTTTAGTACCTGTTGAGCTTGAAATAGACTGCATTGGAGCATGAGATATTGTTCATGTTCTGATACTGAGAAGCTCGAAATTCTTCGTCGTGCATTCTCCAATTCGATCCTTTTTTGTGCTGGAATTTGTATACGAGAGGTCTTTATTGCTTCCATTAGTAATTGAATTAAATGGTGCGTGGTCCTTTTTATGTTGATACCAGACGACTTTTGACGTGTCACATGTGACGTGTCTTTGGTCGTGACGAGCGTGCGTCGATGCATTTCTAAATCGTTATAGAAACGAGATTCCTGGACGTCACCACGGATAGAAAATGTTGCAAAATCATTAAAAGTCAAGAAAAATGAAGGAGGACGGTCTATAGAAGCATCAGCATGGCGTTTATGACCGGTCAAAAGCTTCCGTGGGACGGTAAAAGCGGACAATGAACTTGTAGTGTCCATTATAGTGAATTCCAATGATTGGACCACTTTGTGAAGCAGGAGGAGGAAATGGATACATTCTATATAGCTACATCAGATTGTATTTCGTTTGGGAGGTTTCTGGGCTGTAAAATCTCTAAAATGGAAACTTTTGGAAGAATGTCGAGTTTAGAAATAGTACATATGTTGTATGATTGATATCAATCATAAAATAGTACTATTCCTATTTAAACGCGTACGATGCAGCGAGTGTATCATGTTTGTCGGCCGTGATTAGTGTTTTGTTACACCACAAGTCGCTCATCCTACTCTTGTAGTGGTTCATGACATTCTGAATCCAAATAGATTTATTTTGACCGATAAGGTTCAGATTTAGACGTTACTGATTGAGGTGCTTGTGCCTTGCAAGTGTTAGCTGAGTGATCGTAATTGAGACTAAAGTGGTCATATATTTAATGTTCGCTGATTAAGTTTAAGACAATGCAAGAAGGTGACACCCGTAATTCGTATTCAACGATACGTTAATGCTGAAAAGTCAGTACCCAGGAAGATGGCTAAAGTTTATGTCATATCACCTAATGATTAAATAGTGTATCCACTTCGTTTTGCTTGATTTAGCAAAGCAATTTTCTAATGTCTGAGTGGAGTGACAAACAGGTACAAGAATGTTTTGTTGTGGTGTGCTTTTTCCTCTATATTACGATACATCAGCCATCCACTTATTTTGATATGTACTAGTATTTGTATACTAAAGGAAGTCAATTCTTGATAATCCTTTCTAATCGTATAGTTCCCATATTATACTAAACTAGACTTATCAGCTTGCAAATAACCATGATAACCGACGCGTCGGGTCTAACTAAAACCGTTTCAGGTCGCTAAAAAAAGCTGCATTTTTCAACTACCCATACAAAAACCGGAATAAAACCGCCCTTTCAACCCAAAAAAGTCAAATAAACCTTTCTGCTGGACTCTCAATCCTTATTTCACCCTCTCCTCTCATCTGGGTGTTTCACATAGAACCCTGTCCATCACGAGTTTAATCTCCAACGTTCCAAAGAAGGAAGGGAACACAATTAAAGCACACCACCACCCCAAGAGAATCCGCCACCCTCAGAATATGGCGCAATCTGGCGGTTCCACCCCCACATTAATGGCTCCGCTCGCTCCCTCGTCCTCATCTGGCTCTATTGATGAAGTACCAGGTGCTAACCCAGAACTTTTACGTAGTATGATGGATTGCGTAGACACGTCACTCTTTTCCAGCGCCCAATTAGCTAATTGGTCACAAATGAAGGCACGACTGACAGCCGCGGCAGAGCACAATAAACCTGTTTCATTCACAGGTGGAGACCTGGCTATGGTCAAGAAAGAGCTTGCACGTACACCGAATCTTAGTGAAGCAGCTGTTGCGGGTCATAGTGGCAATGGCAACGTGGACTTTCGTCAGCCACTACATCGTGAAGCCAGTATTCAAGATGTCTTGGCCTGTCTCTTGGATCAACAACCTCCCTCTGCTCGGATGCTGAGTTCTCAGAGTTCGGGCAGCAGCTTCCTCGTAAGTTCCGAGAATGTGAAACCAAGTGGCGTGGACCACAAACCGTCCTTGAAGAAACTATTAAGTTCGCACACGTTTTCCATGACGGAAAAAAAGGAAAGTTTACGTCATTTATTGAGTTTTATTGATAATTCCTTTGCCAGTAATACGCCCGAACCTTTGACGCAAGTGTACAAGGATTGTGAAGCAGGGACTTTGCAACGCTTGTCGAGTTTACAATTGATGCGGAGTTTCATGCCACCGACTGCACCTCATCATAACACATTACATACTGGCGGCATGGGCATGCGTACAACAAGTTTTGAAATTATTCAAGCCATGCTGAATGCCACATCAAATCAAGCGATTCAAAAACCAATGACAAGTCAAGATAGTTTTCGGTTTCAACATTTAGCCCGAACCCTCGAGTCCATTGAAACAGATGTTTCGGCAATTGATAATGATGATTACGGCGGTGATGATGTCGTCCAAGTTGACAATTTGGATAATCTGCTTGATTATCATGGAGCCACGACTACAGCGGGAAATACGACAAGTTGTTTGAATGGCACAGGTCATTCGAGTCATGGAGCTTCGTCGACTTTGGGTCATCATTCGGTCGGGTTTGTGGATACACAGACACTAGTGAATCCATCCCGTTCGATTTACACGGAAATGACTTCAACTGCGTCGAGTTTTTCGACATTTGGACAGAGTCTTGATTCACCGTCGCATCTTGGATACAATGCAGCATCCTCGGCGTCCTCGGCGTCAGGAAGTATGTCTACAATGGGGATGACGAACCATCCGCAGGGGAATACGACGTACCACCATCAACAACAGCAACATTTACAGCAACAATTGTTACGGCAAGAGCAGCAACAGAAACAACAGCAACAGTATCATCAACTTTATCAGAATGCACTGCAACAGCAGCAGCAGAATGGACTGATGGCATCGGCGCCCGGATACGTTGGAGCGAATCAGCCGATGCCACAGTTTCCCAATATGCTTATGCAGCCTGGAGCAGGCTTGCTTTTGCAGAAACAGCAGCAGCAGACACGCGGTGGTCACCCACAACAACAGATGCGGATATCGACACAGACTGGTAAGCCAATTAAGATGGATGCCAGTGGGACACAATTGTGCTCGGCATTGGGCTGCAGCCACGCAGCGCGCGTGAAGGGCATGTGCAAGCTTCATGGTGGTGGCCGAAGATGCAAGGTCGATGGGTGTATGAAAAGCGCACAGACCGGCCACCTGTGCATTGCGCACGGTGGCGGCAAGCCCTGCAATGTGGAGGGCTGCCCGAAGACAGCACAGTCACGAGGCCTGTGCAAGCAGCACGGCGGCGGTGTGCGATGCAAATTCGAGGGTTGCGCCAAGAGTTGCCAGTCGGGTGGTTTCTGTCGTGGTCATGGTGGTGGTAAGCGGTGTGAATACCCGAACTGTACCAAGTGGGCTCAGAAGAATGGCCACTGTGCCAAACATGCTCAGGAGATCGCTGCGCAGCAGCTACAGCAGCAGCAGGCGTTGCAGGCTCAGATGCGACAGCAGCTTGTGCACCCTTGATGCTCACAGGGCGTTCTACGAAGAAGAATAAGCTCGCATAACGCAATTTCAAGTTATCGACTGCTAGATGTCGTGCAAGATGAAAGATCTTGGTAAAGACGCAGTGTCGCAGACGCTTGGACTAGCAGTGCAGCAGATAGGACCATCATGGAGTAGTTGCTCGAATAATAAAGCAACAGCCAGCTCGAGTGCATACGTGTAAAGAAGTGCAATTCGTGTAAGAAATTAAGGCAAGATCGACCTCGACGAGCCCTGTCTATTCTTGACGCGCTTAGTGTAAACCTTACTAACCCATGTGCACTTCGTTGACAGCCTTCGCAAAATCAGACGAAGGTGTACGCGGCACAGAGTAAGAAGCGGCTGGTAGTATCTCACCATTTGATTGTGAACTTTCAAGCTCCGAATAATTGCGTAGCCGCGCTTGTGATGCTTGACACCAAAGTAGCATTGTAAAGTCGGCGACAACTTTCTTGTTGGCAATGCCACGTGACCATATCTGGCCGCAATTTTTTCATGCCAACAATTCGAGCAGCTTTTAAAAGTGCGATGCTCTTCTCGTCGTAGCTTTGGGTATCGGGGTTTGAAGACACTCTGGACCTCTGCCATGCCCCTTGATATCATTCACGTCCGCTAGCAACTTCAAAGCAGCATTTCTAGTACATATGAACCACCTTGAGCAACCTTTTGTCGAAGAGCTTCTTAGTCGCACATGAAAGGCATTCGTAAAATCACTGACACATGCATCCGTAAATTCACCGCCATAGCTTGAAGCACGAAACGCATACACATCGACCGTAGGAATGTTCATTTCGGTCAACAGGAGAGTAGCTGAACCCAGCAGGTATATACCGTATGAAGACGCACTACATCGCCTCAACTTTCTGTATCTCTCCACGCTAAATGTCGACTCTTTCGTCATCATCGCAGCTTCTTCCGATAAATATAGCGCAAAAAGCTTGTTCGAGTGTTGAAAGGCGTATGAGGTAAGAGGTGACCACGCATGTATCAAGGCAAAAGATTTCTACTGGCGTATGGTCGACACCCTTCTTTTTCTCTTCTTACCTCCATGCCTGACCCGTCATGGCCAGCACCTCCTGAACAATATCAGTGTACAATGTCCTGTACTTGAGCGGGGACGGAAACTTGTGGCCTTCCTCGTGCTCAAACTTAACTCGTCTGATCCTCGTAAAGCTCTGGACCAATTTGTCAGAATTAAGGGCTAATGGATCCGCTCTTCCCACCACATGCACGGATGGCACGTCAATAGCCCCATCGACTGAAGTGTTAGCGGCATCCAACAGCTCCTTCGTCTCAGCATTAGAAGGATAGAATCCTCCTATCAGTACACAGGCTTTCCAAGGCACGTAGCCATAGATTGAGAGATAATGCGCTGTTAATAACGTGGTCATAGCGGCCCCTTGAGAAAACCCCAAGACGACATCTACAGTCCCTAAAGCTTGAATCTGACCCATTAAATAGTCCAACGACAGTTCAAAACCTTCGTAATGGAATATCTCGCTGTCTTCGTGCTTAATGGCGTCCCACCATTGATAAAACGGTCCCATCTCGCCGTAAAAAGAACGCACCAGTTCCGGAGCAGGACCCGATGCGTTCCATGGTGCATTTACATATAGAAATTCAGCTTTTGACCCAAATTCTTGACGTAGAGCGAAGGTTTGATGCTTGAGAATGGTACCATTTGTTCGCCAACCATGTAGACATAATACACGAATTGAACGGGTCATTTTTAGGATAAAAAGAGGTTTAAAACGACGTTCGGAAACTGCCGAAAAGAATAAAAACAAAGTACTGGGAGCTGAGGACGATCATTGATTGGCTAAACCACTTCAACTTGCTTAATCTAACGGGTCTTTGCTTCTTAAATCCTAGGTGTCGCCGTGCTAATGTTGTCGTACACGATGATTACTAAACAGATGTATACAGGAAAATGTTGAGAAGGCGGTTTAGGTTGTCAGCCAATTCACAGTCGTAAAGAAAGGCTCAACAAAGGGAAACGTCTATGATTGGCTAAACCGCTTTCATTCGTGGGATCGTCTGACCGATCATATCCTAATAGAAATATTGCTATGGGCGGTACTCCTTTCTGATTGGCCAATTCGTTTCATCCTGACCTGCATTTTTGATTACCATACTACAATGTACTGATTTAACAAAGGTTAGACGACACAGTGCATGGGCATCAAGCCTGCATAGTCAAGTTTGGAGCTGTATACTGGAACTTGGTTCATATGGATCATCTACACCATCTAAACCATCATGTGCTTCGCTTCGTATCCTGCACTGGATGGACGGCTTCTATACAATGTGAACTTCCCTTTTGATGTTAAAGACTATGAGGCTGCTACGATCACGTGGCCTATTGGGTTCTCCATGTAGGAGCAGGATTGGAATGAAGCGGTGCTCCGGTTTCAACGACGACCAGTCAGAACTGGATGGCGATCGTAAGCGACGACGAGTATCATTGAGACAAGGTCGTTGGTATCATTGAGAGAAGGTCATTGGTGCCAATCACACGTGGTAGTCGTCGTGAGGTCCTCTTCTTAACTTCCTATATCGATGCTTGACATGTAACGACTTCGATCAGAAGTGGACCTGCAAGATGTCGAGTTTGGCGTTGACGTTCAATCTCCATGTAGTGCCCCTCGGAACGAATGGAATGACAAGATCAAGTATTGTTCTCGACTTGAATTGGTGTGCTTTGAAGCTGCTTCACGTGCATGCATTGCAAAGCATGACGAGCAAGTGAATTGCAATGCAAACCTTCACCATCACAACGTATACCTCAGAGACCCACTGAGTGAGGATTGATTATCAATGCGTAACAACTAATGAAAGACTATTGAAAACAATGCAGTCATTTAGAAGACGTACACGTGAGACTACGTCTTCCTACCGCATCCTCGGAGTGAAATTGCAGTTCAAGATGATCCGAATAATCTTTTATGAGCCCGGCATGTGATGGTCAACATGTTGCAGTACAAATTAACGGATTCATTTACGTTTATTCGCCAGCTCAGCGCCGCTCGATTCTTTACACTTTCACTCTATCTCTATCTATCATCTATCATCTAGTTAATTCAAGTTCAGCCTCACATTCAAGTCTAAATGACCACCTTGGGCTGCACGGGGCACCCACAGCATTAAGGAGCCACCCCTGGTGGTCGGAAGCCCTAGGAACCCTTTACGCCAACGATCGAGATACAACGTCTTGCCGCCCAACTTCTCCACAGTCGACTTCCATGTGGCTTTTCCACCCGCGATGACATCGATCTCGTCGATTTTGTCGCCTCCAGAGATGATGTTGACTGTCACGTTTTTTGTGTCGTAGCTGGCAAAGTTGATGATGACTTGGCCGTCCCCTTTCTTGGTCCACGACAAAGTGCTGTTTTGGAAGGCCTTCTGAATGGTGCTGAGTCCCAGTGTATGGGGGTGGGTGCCGTCGTCTATCTCGCCAATGAACTGCGTGGGGCCGCAGGTCGTCTGGAAATACTCGGAGATCATGCTGGTGATACCACTCATATCGAAACCCGTGACCATAAAAGCGTTAAGACCTTGGTTCAGCCACTTGTACGTGTATTCGTTGGCTTTGTATGACGTGCCGTTGTTGCTCACGCCTTTTGTAATGAGATCATTGATGATCACTCCGAACGTCTTACGGATTTTGTCTCGTGTAACGTACGCTGTCGTTTGGCCCGATTGTTCGACCAACAACTCCATACAATTGCTGGTCACAATTGCAATGTCCGTCTTCACAAGTTCCGTATCCTGGATCATCACACGCAATTGATTCTTCGTGATACCGGGATATTTCTCCCGAAGAGCCTCGATAGTAGACCATGTACGCTCTACTAGACCCTGCAAGTCGTGTCCGCAACTCGAGTTCGACTGCAGCGCGTCTTTCAGATAGCCAATTTCTCCCTTTGTGATCATCGATCGTGGGACCGTGAAGTTGGCTCCCTTGAGGAATGCTTTGAATCGATCAAAGCTCGCGATGAGCTCGTCGTCGTGGGACATAATTTGGGACAAAAGGTATTGAGTTGTTGCCATCATTCGCTCTGCCAGCCACCACTTGGGGCCTGCTTTGCCGCCCATGCACAATTTGATCGTAATAGGCAATTCGACGACCACTGCGTTTGACTGGTATAGCAACGTCAATATTTTGTCTAGCGAAGCTTGGGGGTCAGAAGTCTTGATACTGCGGACGTAACGGAGGATGGCGCGAACCTCACCTAATAGCATACAAATACAATAGGTTGCGGTTCGCACCTCCTTCGCCATTTCTTTGAATTTGCCGAACCAATTATCCATGATACCATTGATCCCGACGTTGATGATAGAAGTGACCTTGTAGAAGATTTCACGGCCACAATCGTCGTTCTGACGAATGCACTCCATGCCGCACTTTATCGGAAACTCGAGCGGACACTCCGCCCAGCACGTGTTGGTAGCTTCATTGCGGTCGAAGTTGGACGGACACACGTCCATAATGTGAGCTTCTCGCCAACAAGCCACATCTCCTTGGAATACTGGAGGACCAACCCAGTTGCGGTACGTTGGTACAACGGAGCTTTTGGCTGTGAGAGGGGTAGCAAGCCCGTATGAAACTCCTGACGCGTCCGTGATCAGAGCCGAATAGTTCGACGACGAACTGGGTGACACTGTGACGGAAATATCTTCGACCGATTTTACTGGAGACGACGAGTAAGAAGACTTTGATGGCTTTGATCCAGTAGCCGCATATGTTTTGAAAAGTGAAGCAAATGACACGAGCCCTGGTGATGAAGCAGAAGTTGTCAATGTTTCGATCCTTGAAGCTATCGAAGCAGATCCTGAATCAAGCGACGGATCTTCCGAATCAAGCGACGGATCTTCCGAATCAAGCGGCGCAGAGCCCGAATCAAATGACGCAGATCCAGATCGTTGCATTACACGCACTCTTGGCAGTGCATTTACAGGTTCAAGAGTGTCATACTTGACACCGGATGCATCAGATACATTGGCCATGACGGCCAAACTGGCAACAATCACAGTCCATTGAACCATCGATCGACCTGTTAGTTGAACGTAGCAAAATGAAGAATGAGCAAGTCTGAATGGTCTTTTTCGTTAAACGATGAGGTGCGGCTCGAGCGCATCAAGGTGTGCCAATGGAGGACTCACTAGTACAGCGCGAAACAGTACCTGGTCCTGATTGGACTGGTGTCTACACGCTTTGCAAGCTAATCGCTGATTGATTTGCGTAGAACGTCCTGCATCGACATGGTTTGGTTCAGAAATACACAGCAATTCTTCTTTTTTAGAATGTTTTTGTATTGTGCTTGTTACAATTTGCATACTAGAGAGAGATGTTTCTCGTGTCATGCACTTGTCGATCGATCATTGCAGTACATGTACATGCAGTGAAACGGGCGTTAAGGATGCTGTCGCGGGAAGCGAAAGTGGTTCATTGACATTTTACCGCGGATGTGCATTACCTCCACTTGGTTGCGGTCAAAAGGTTCATGTTGCATTTTGAATCGACTGCAATGCCCACACCTCTTCAGTGTCAAGCTGGCATCAAGGCTCACCCGTCTCCGTTCCATCTCTATTGCCGACTATATGCTAACACGAGCACCATGAGTAGTACCCCACTAGCTAATACTTATCTAGTCCTGAATTCATACACGTTCGTTGTCCTCCAGATTTTGTCTTAAAAATTTGCTAATAGAACTCCTCGTCAAACCTGTCCTCGGATGCAAATCTATGATGCTGCACTCGTCGACGGAGTCCCACACCGCGTCGTGATTAGCAAGTCACGCCACCTCACCGTTGTTATTACTGCTGATTGGTCAGTCGTGCTACGAGTTACCTGTTCGATCCAGTCGCGCAAAGGTATCTGCTTTTCTCGATCGTGTAGAAGACAGAGCGCATATTCAATGGAATGCATTTGAATGCCCTGCGTAAAAATTTTATAGTCACCGATGAGATGAGACGAGTGCACAATCACGGGCATTCTTGAGGGGCTTGGAATGTCCGACTACATCTACCCATATAAACAGCTGTGGTAGGAAGACGTAGTCTCACGTGTACGTCTTCTAAATGACTGCATTGTTTTCAATAGTCTTTCATTAGTTGTTACGCATTGATAATCAATCCTCACTCAGTAGGTCTCTGACGTATACGTTGTGATGGTGAAGGCTTGCATTGCAATTCACTTGCTCGTCATACTTTGCAAGGCATGCACGTGCAGCAGCTTCAAATCACACCAAGTCAAGTCGAGAACTATACTTGAGCTTGTCATTCCATTCGTTCCGAGGAGCACTACTTGGAGATTGAACGTCAACGCCAACTCGACATCTTGCGGGTCCACTTCTGGTCGAAGTCGTTACATGTCAAGCATCGATATAGGAAGTTAAGAAGAGGACCTCACGATGACTACCACGCGTAATTGGCACCAATGACCTTCTATGTAACTTGTCTCAATGATACTCATCGTCGCTTACGATCGCCATCCAGTTCTGACTGGTCGTCGTTGAAACCGGGGCACCACTTCATTTCAATCCTGCGTGCCTAATGGAGACCCAATGGTCAACGTGATTGTAGCAGCCCTTACAGTCTTTAACATTAAAAGGGAAGTTCATATTGTATAAAAGCCGTCCATCCAGTGCAGGATATCAAGCGAAGCACATGATGGTTTAGATGGTGTAGATGATCCATATGAACCAAGTTCCAGTATACAGCTCCAAACTTACTATGCAGGCTTGATGCCCATGCACTGTGTCGTCTAACCTTTGTTAAATCAGTACATTGTAGTATGGTAATCAAAAATGCAGGTCAGGATGAAACGAATTGGCCAATCAGAAAGGAGTACCGCCCATAGCAATATTTCTATTAGGATATGATCGGTCAGACGATCCCACGAATGAAAGCGGTTTAGCCAATCATAGACGTTTCCCTTTGTTGAGCCTTTCTTTACGACTGTGAATTGGCTGACAACCTAAACCGCCTTCTCAACATTTTCCTGTTTACATCTGTTTAGTAATCATCGTGTACGACAACATTAGCACGGCGACACCTAGGATTAAAGAAGCAAAGACCCGTTAGATTAAGCAAGTTGAAGTGGTTTAGCCAATCAATGATCGTCCTCAGCTCCCAGTACTTTGTTTTTATTCTTTTCGGCAGTTTCCGAACGTCGTTTTAAACCTCTTTTTATCCTAAAAATGACCCGTTCAATTCGTGTATTATGTCTACATGGTTGGCGAACAAATGGTACCATTCTCAAGCATCAAACCTTCGCTCTACGTCAAGAATTTGGGTCAAAAGCTGAATTTCTATATGTAAATGCACCATGGAACGCATCGGGTCCTGCTCCGGAACTGGTACGTTCTTTTTACGGCGAGATGGGACCGTTTTATCAATGGTGGGACGCCATTAAGCACGAAGACAGCGAGATATTCCATTACGAAGGTTTTGAACTGTCGTTGGACTATTTAATGGGTCAGATTCAAGCTTTAGGGACTGTAGATGTCGTCTTGGGGTTTTCTCAAGGGGCCGCTATGACCACGTTATTAACAGCGCATTATCTCTCAATCTATGGCTACGTGCCTTGGAAAGCCTGTGTACTGATAGGAGGATTCTATCCTTCTAATGCTGAGACGAAGGAGCTGTTGGATGCCGCTAACACTTCAGTCGATGGGGCTATTGACGTGCCATCCGTGCATGTGGTGGGAAGAGCGGATCCATTAGCCCTTAATTCTGACAAATTGGTCCAGAGCTTTACGAGGATCAGACGAGTTAAGTTTGAGCACGAGGAAGGCCACAAGTTTCCGTCCCCGCTCAAGTACAGGACATTGTACACTGATATTGTTCAGGAGGTGCTGGCCATGACGGGTCAAGCATGGAGGTAAGAAGAGAAAAAGAAGGGTGTCGACTATACGCCAGTAGAAGTCTTTTTGCCTTGATACATGCGTGGTCACGTCCTACCTCATACGCCTTTCAACACTCGAACAAGCTCTTTGCACTAAATTTATCGGAACGAGGGACCGTGTATTATCTCTATAAGCGAAGGATGTGAGTAATCACCACACGCCGATTTATAATGCACAATACATTCGTGCTTGCTCGAGCCTCATCAACTTCTAAAAACTCGCAAAAATCTCGTAAAAATGCGATGCGATACGCACTTTTATTTCGACTCTAGCTGTTGTCTTCACCTCAACAAACTCGAGGCGTCACCATCTACTCAATTGTCCTGTGATTACCGTGGTTGCTACGCCCGCCTTTTTCCCTCCCCTGCTTTTCTACTGTACTTCGCACTAGCCCATTCCGGAAGTTCTGGTAGTTGTACCTCTTCATCTTTTCCTAATTGTTTGTACAAATCTTCAATGTACATGTGCTTAATCAGTCCCGGTGGTCGAGCCACCTTGAAAGCTTCCAGAGCTTCTGTCACCGAGCAATTGAGCCTCTTCACCATGTACGTGACAACGAGATATCCCGTTCTATTGAGTCCATGAGTGCAATGCACTGCAATAGCTCCTTCAGGCTCGTTGGCAATAAATTCATCGACAATTTTCATAAATTTGGCCACATCTCGAGCTTGGGGGGACCCCTGAACCCTTCAATCTCAATCTTGACATATTTTACTCCAGAATCCTGAAATTCATTCTTTCCATTGTAATATTTGAAAGTGTTTGTGAGGTCAATAATCATCTTAATATTAAGATTTTGGTCTTGTTGAGTGGCTAAAAAGTCCGTTGGGGTCCAAATTTCGTCCTTTTTTGTCTCAAATTGGGGCAAATATTTGGCATCCAGAGGGACACGAAGAGGCACAAATCGTGACGTGCCTATAAATGTACCCATTTTGGCCACATCGACCCAATTATCGGGAATCCGGTCCTTCTTTTTACCCATTTCACGACGTTTACCGCGGCGTCGACGACGGTTTTGATGCGATTTTTTCGATTCAGAGCGATGCAAAGAATCGTCACGAGATGGTGAGCGACTGCGCTGGCAGTGGGGACGACGGGAAGGCGAGTTACTACGGCTGCTGCCTTGGAGCATGGAGGGGGGGGGGTCAACTATAGAGAAAATAGGATGACCCAATTTAAGTTTGTAATTATGTACGGATTTTATGCATGAGATAGAAAATTGTTCTAAATGCTAAAAACATATGTAAACAAGGAACACTCCACGTACTAAACATCATTTCTTTTGTGTTAGTAATCATTTGTCAACCCAAATCACTTCCCAATTCGCGCCTTCGAGCAACAACGGCCAAGAGACGAAGACCTTCAAAGAGCCGGTCAACCGGCTCCCTCCGACCAGGGCGGGAAGTCCCTCCAACGGGAGGCCCAGGATAAGAGGGGGGAGGTATTCCCTCTGCTGCGTGCGCTATGGGGGGCAAGCGCAGCGTGCGAACCGGAAGGGGAGCACCAACCCTGTTACCCCCGGGGGGAGAGGATCGACGACCGCGGTTATCATTCCCTCTTTCTCCAATAGTTCCTGCTATTCTACGTCAGCCTTCAAGCCGCCGATTCGATCGCCGAGCGCGAATCTCGGTCCCACGAAGTGAACTTGCCAAGAACGTGAATTGATCGGCCTCGTCCAGGTGCATCAGCGGTCGATCGGGACTGATCGGTGTGGTGCCCGGCGCTTGTTGCGATCATTGAGCCACTGTTTACACCTCGGGCTGGATACCCGATTCCACGTGCCCTTTTCGGAGTGTCCCCCGTGACGCCCGACGTCTCGAGCCAGCAGATTGAGCCAGCGAGGCGAAGAATGACGAAGTCCTGGTAGAAGCACTCCAGACATCTTACCAATCCTTAATGTTTGAAATAGACGGTCTGTTCTTCTCTTCTCTTCTCATTTGTCAACCCAAATGATTACCACACGCATAAAAACCATACGCGAATCAATGTGTTACGCGATAAAAAGTACCAAATGAGAAGAAAAGAGGATTATAGCTGTTAAGCAAAGACACACATTCATTACTGTGTTACAGTCAGCAAAAAGCGCAAAATTGCGTGCCGTGGCTGTTGTGACAAGCACGATCCGTGTCTTTATAGGCAACTTTTCCAAAGCCGCGTTACCGACGAGAACGATAATCGTGACCACTGCTCTGTTTGCGCTTGCGACTTCTGCTAGGACTGCGACTTCGATTCCGTCTCACTCGGTCCCGACTACGGCTTTGATGTCGTCGATCGTGTCGTTCGCGGCCCGAGCTATGATGTCGATCACTTTGTCGCTCACAATTCCGGCTCCTTTCCCGCTGTGATCGCGCCGAGTCCCTTTCGCTTCGTGACGATTGCCGTCTGTCAGGACTACGACTTTGCTGGCGGACAGAAGCTGGTTTCGATCGACGCAAAGAAGATGCGACTTCTTCTTCTTCCACAAGCTTGAAATTGTCGGCACCACGCGACTTCAACCTCAAATTACCACCGAGCTCAAGACGTCTACCACCGCCATATTTGCCACCACGGCCGCCTCCTTTCCTGTCACTAGCAACCGCGTCACCATCACGCTTGCTCGTCTTCTCCCACGGTCGTCGTTTGACCTTATTCCACAACTTCGAAACCGACTGACTAAAGTCCACCTTGATGCGACGGTCATCCAGTAGAACATTATTCATTTTGAAATACGCCTCTTCACAATGTCGCCGGTCTGTAAATTCCACAAATGCAAAACACAAGGAATCGCCCGTCTTTTGGTCTCGAATTACTTCGGACTTGCACGTTCCAAATCGACAAAAAGCCATATCCAGATCCGCACTTTCCGTCACGGGGTTCAGCTTGCACACAAACAGCACTTCTTCCGGTGGTTTCACGTCTGCATCTGGCAGGTCGCCAATCATCTCGAGCACCACAGCACGTGACTTGGCTTCTTTCTCCCGGACCGCCTTCTCAATCTCTTGTTCCGTCCTACCTTCATTGTCGTCCAATTTCTCATCCGCTGCAAGTCTTGGTTCAACCTGCTCTTGCGCTGGTCTTTCTCGAGTCGGTGACGATGGAGGAATAAGCTCCTCCAGTCCTTTTGGATCTGGAAATGGATCGTCCAACACGTACGTGTGTTTAATTCGTACATCTTGATATGGTCGATAGTCTTTATCCACATATAAAGCATTAATCTGGTCTAAAACATCCATTCCTTCGGCCACTTCACCAAAAATCGTATGCTGCTCATCTAAATATGCCATATCGTCGGCTCTTGTGGTTAGGTATACTTGTGATCCATTCTGATTGGCCAAACCAGACGCCATTCCTAAGAGGCCCCTGCGGTCTTCATGAGACCGTCTGATTGGCTGCGGCAATTCGTCTTCAAAAAATCGGGCTTGGGCTCCATATAATTGGCCATAAATCGAATCGCCACCATTCCCCGTAGCCGTTGGATCTCCTGTCTGAACCATAAAATTCTCTTGAACATTAAAGAATAAACAGCCATGATAGTATTTTGTCTTGCATAATTTTAGGAAATTCGTACACGCCAATGGACAATCGTCCACATACAGGTCCAGCACTAGCGCTCCGAGCGTGGTCTCTACTAACACCGACATTCAAAGAATGACTTCTTATTGGCTAAAAAAGAAAGGAATGGATAACAGGTGGACCACAGTATCATACGTGGGATACACCAATTTACAAACTAATCTGTGATTGGTTGAAATCAAGCTACATTTTAGCTGCAACTTTATGGCCATCAAAATAATGTTAGCACGGCGTGGATACGTCCAGCGTCTTGTTGTAAGGCGTATAGTGCGCTCTACAAATGGTTTTTCTCGCGATATGATAGCGCATTTAAACGTACGTTCTTCTGCGGTTCTATCAATGTCTTCAACTTCTTCTATTTCATTGTCTAGCGAGCTCCATCAACGTGTAAAGCTATTACCTTTGGCTCCTACTTACGATCCTACAGTTGTAGAGCAAGGATGGCAAAATTATTGGCAACAAGTATTGGAATCAAAACCACAGATAAAGAGCAATGCTAAAAATAAGGTGTTTACAATGCTATTGCCACCACCCAATGTCACTGGAGCTCTTCACATTGGCCATGCATTAACCATTACGATACAAGATGCAATTGCTCGATGGCATTGCATGCGAGGCTTTGATGTTCATTGGATTCCTGGACTGGATCATGCCGGTATTGCTACTCAAAGTGTCGTGGAGAGAAAGCTGAAGAAGGAGCAAAATGTATCTCGCTATGATTTAGGACGAGAAGCTTTTGTGAAAGAAATATGGCATTATAATGACCAATATGGAGGCAAAATTATGAGCCAAATTGACCATTTAGGCGCCATCGTAAAAAAAACGCAGCCGTTTTTTACACTGGATAAAAAACGATCCGAAGCCGTGGTGACTGCTTTTGTCAAATTATATGAAAAAGGACTGATCTATAGACGGAGAAGAATGGTGAATTGGTGTCCGACGTTACAGACGGCACTTTCAGATATTGAAGTGGATACTGAACAAATTGAAAAAGCGACGACAAAAATGTTGCCTGGAAGAGAAAAATTGGTGGAATTTGGTGTTATGCATCGAATTCGGTATCGAGTTGCAGACTCGGACGAGTTCTTGGAAATCGATACGACAAGACCCGAAACGATTTTCGGGGATGTCGCGGTCGCGGTGCACCCAAATGACATGAGGTATACACAATTCCACGGAAAGTATGTGATTCATCCGTTTTCGCGTGAACGTATTCCGATCGTCACGGACGATGTGCTGGTCAATATGGAGTTGGGTACCGGTATGGTCTTAGCTCTTGC
The DNA here is from genome assembly GCA_947646735.1 of Peronospora farinosa. Classification (NCBI taxonomy): domain Eukaryota; phylum Oomycota; class Peronosporomycetes; order Peronosporales; family Peronosporaceae; genus Peronospora; species Peronospora farinosa. The sequence continues at coordinate 695,415 of CANTFK010000961.1, read as the reverse complement.
TCAAATTGTTTTGGGTAATGTATGAAGCATATCTGAAACTGACATCACATTTGTACTGCCACTTTTGATGCGTAGGTGTTGTAAAGGTTACTCCAGCGCACGACCCTAAGGACTTTGAGTGTGGCCGTCGCCACGGTCTGCCTGAAATTGAGGTAGTTGACAAAGATGGAAAGTTATGCGGCAACATCGACCAGCGATTTGTTGGGATGGATAGGTTTGATGCACGCCAACGTGTTGTCGAAGAGTTGCAGCAAATGGGCCTCTATGTGGACAAGGTGCGTTGCGATGTCTTTGTGCCGATAATCTATGTAGTTTCTAAGTAGTGCCGGTGTATAACGCTACAGTTTGATCACCCGACTGCACTATCAATCTGCTCACGCTCAGGGGACATCACCGAGCCGCTGCTTATGCCGCAATGGTACGTCGATTGTCGCGCCATGGCTCAACGCTCAGCTGATAACGTTCGCATCGGCAAAATGTCTATCGAGCCGAAGTCGCACCAACATACATGGTTTTTCTTTTTGGACAACATCCAAGATTGGTGTGTTAGCCGCCAGCTCTGGTGGGGTCACCGCATCCCGGCGTATCGTTTGAAAGCTGGAGTCACTGGTGCTTCTGAAGGGAGCGATAAGTGGTTCGTTGCAGCATCTGTGGGAGAGGCTCGACAGAAAGCTGAAGTTGAACTAGGGTGCAAGCTGCAGGACGCAGATCTGGAGCAAGATGTGGATGTGCTTGATACTTGGTTCAGCTCGGGTTTACTTCCATTGTCGGCTTTTGTAAGTAGTCGTAGTGGCCGATCTCTAGAAGCGTGATCTAAGAGTTTTATCATTTGTGCATTGACAGGGATGGCCTAACACTGGCAATGATGAAGTAGTCGCGCAGGATCTGAGCTCTAGCTACCCGTTGGATTTAATGGAGACTGGCTCTGATATTTTATTTTTTTGGGTAGCGCGTATGGCAATGTTATGTCAAGAGGTGAGAAAATATTATATAACTCGAACCTGTTGTCACTGTGCTGACATGTCTTTGGTTGTAGTTTTCTGGGCATGTACCATTCCAAAGAGTGCTGTTGCACCCGATGGTGCGTGACAAGGCTGGCCGGAAGATGTCAAAGAGCTTGGGTAATGTGATCGACCCGCTGCATGTAATAAATGGTATCAGTCTTGATCAGCTACTCTTGGACTTGCAGGTAATCTTACCAAGTACTCTGAAAACTTTCAGTGTAAATCGTGTTTTAAAGTCTAACTGTGCTGGAAAATTGATAAGGGTGGCAACGTCGGGCTGCGCGAAGTAAAAAAAGCGGAAAAGGAGTTAAAGAAAGAGTTTCCGAAGGGTATCCCTACTTGTGGTGCCGACGCATTGCGCTTCACATTGGCCTCGTATCTTCAGCAAGGCCGACAGATTAACATGGACGTGCAGCGTGTCGTGTCATATCGTCACTTTTGCAATAAAGTGTGGAATGCAGTACGCTACGCTCTACCTTTGTTGGACACAACCGACAATGACGATGCAAAGGATGCGAACACATCGACGGACCTTTCCCTTTTGCGTGACGATATGACTCTAGCAGATCGTTGGATCATGAGTCGGCTGGTAAGCTTGGTCATGTCAAGTTGTTATACGCAGAACCAGGTGTGACTGACCATAAATTTGTGTAGGCTGCAGTCGTATCGGAGGTGAATGATGGAATCAGTGCAAATCAGCTTGCAACGAGCGTCGCCGCTATCCAGAAATTTTTCGTGCAGGAGTTATGTGACGTGTACATCGAGTTCAGTAAGCCAGTACTGTATGGAAACCGCTTCGATGAAGATGCGAGTTCTAAACAAGAACAACGTGCGCGAAAACGCAGTGCTCAAGCAACACTTCACCGATGCCTAGACTACTCGATGCGTCTACTGCATCCTTTTACGCCATTCGTTACGGAAGAGTTGTGGCAGCGTATTCGGGATAGCGACCCACTTACTACGTCTTTGTGCAAGCAGGATGTTGAGACCTCCATCTTGTGCTCTGAGTATCCAGAAGAGTCACACATGCGTTCGTGGATCGATGCAGATGCTGAAGAGAAGATGACGGTACGTCATTGCCCAGCAGTTTCTTAAGTGACATATCTGATCTGTAGTGCCTTCGTTTAGCTTGTCATCGACGTGATCCATGGAATTCGCTCGCTACGCCACACCGTGAAAGTTTTGGCTCCAAATGCGTCTCCCTCGGGTGACAGGTGTGCTTTTTTCAAGTTTCCAAGCAACATCTAAATGCAGACGTGGTTGTACTAACCGATCGGTCGTCTTCATGTGTCATATAGCGATATTCCTACTGTTGGCATCGTGTGCTCCAATACAACTGTACTTTCCGAGCTAAAGGATGCACAGCGTGACGTCGAGACACAATGCCGTGTGAATGTCGACATTGCTGTTAGCGACGGCGATTCTTTCTCGCCGCTGGCGTCCCCTCTCGTGCTTACGCACTCTGTGTCGAATTCTTGCCGAGGTTCGTTCCAGCTTCATTATTATGTTCACATGAGTAAGTGTAACACAACTTATGGTGTTGTAGTAATGCTAGCTGTCCCGGACGACACGGAGACGACGCAGCGTGTGGCTAATGAAATCGCGCGTCTAGAGAAACGTAGGTCGAAGAGTGCCTCTGCTGCTAAAGCCCTCATGAACCGTCAGCAGGGACCACACTACGCCGTCAAGGTACCAAAGCCCGTGCAAACCCAAGATGCACAGCGCCTCACACAACTGCAAACTGACCTGAACGCAACGCAAAAGAGTCTAGCTGCATTGCATGAGCTCCAGCGACTTTTCTAAAGCTCAGTGTAAGTCATAAAGACATCAACTTGTCAAGCGTATCACTAATGAAAAACCACGTGATATCTAGCAGCTTCTCGCTTCATTGAGGAATGGAATGCCTTGATATGCACTGTCTTTTAATGCGCTAGCAGCATATCAATCGCCGGCGGACACGGTAGAGGATTATCGTATGTGCTGCTTGACAAACACTTGCATAGACAGTGTTTTTGCCAAGAACGGTAGGGAGTCGAACTTGCTACCTGTCCGATTAATGAATAAGATGACCTGCCCGTGTCAAACAGCTACAATAGACTTAGCGTATTCGTGCAGCAGGGGTCTTCAGCACTGGTACTGTGAGCTGTCAAGCTACCAAAGAGCGCAATTGTTGTGTGAATAGAGCGATGTATTTGCAATTGTCACCGCGTAAGAAGACAAACACCATCATCCGCAATTCAGCAAAGTCGGCCCTGACACTCTCGTTTGAGGACAAACACCTCTTGTCCTTCATAGCATCTACCTCAGCTACTCGACGAACCATTTAACTTACGATGCTGCCCATGCCATTACGGGCATTTTTTGATTCTGCTGGTCCAGCTCGAGCGAAGCACCAGCCTCTCAATCGAGTTTGAAGTAGAAGCACTGAAAGATACGATGGTCTTCGGTTCTACGGCAAAAGTTCCAGTCTTGATGTGACAATGAAGTCTCATTGTTAAAGACCGACGTCACATATGGGTGGTGTACTTTCACTAGAAATGTACAGTGCTTAGCAGCTTCATGGGCGACTGAAACTGCGTATGTTGGTCACGGAGCAAAGAACGTGATGACAGCTTGCATGAGCAGCTCCACACTTGGGCGTTCAGGTCGAAATGTACCACAACTTACGGCTTAAGTCTTGAAGGGCTGGTTGAAATCGCTGGATGTATCCTTGCTGAACAAGAAGGGTCTTAGTGGCATTAGTTTATCGTAGTACATCATAGAACGAGCGTAAGTATCAACCCGCCAATAGCTCGATGGAAGTGAAAGTCTTGTTCAAGCCCAGCGCGACGATAAAATACAGTTGAGTACACGCACGATCACTGCAAAACAAAATGACTCAAATGTCGTGACCAATCGATTGAATGGCGTCATGGTCATCACACGGGCTTCAGCGACAGTAATCTCAAAGGATGACTTGACTCTAGATGCGCTTTTTGCGCTAACGAAATCGAAAGCAAAGCCAGAAGTGCTGCTTGTCAAGTATGTGTTGACCTCGTCGGTTGGAGTGGATCAGGAAGTCAGGAATAGGCCCATTGATGAACTAACTTATATTTGTTGTAGGGTATAACACGAATACGACTCCTTTAACATGTTTATCTAGCTTACATTGAGTTTCGCATCAATCTCTAGATGACCACCCTGAGATCCTTTCGGGACCCAAAGAACAAGAGAGCCACCTCCTTTACCAGGAAGACCTAGAAATCCTGGACGCCAACGGTCAAGATACAATGTCTTGCCCCCTAATACTTGAATGCTCGACTTCCACTGGACAGTTTCCCCAGCATTGACAGCCACCTCATCAACTTTGTCTCCACCAGACATGATATTCACGCTCACGTCTTTTTCGTCTGTGCTTGTGAAGTTGATAATGACAACGCCGTCTCCCTTCTTGGTCCAAGAGCTGCTGCTGCCTTTGAAGGCATCCTCCAGTGTATTCAAGCCCAGTGTGGCAGCTTCCGTGCCGTCATCGATCTCGCCCATGAACTGGGTTGGGCCACAAATCGTCTGGATAAACTCTGATAACAGCAACGTGATGCGCGTGGGGTCCATTAACGTTGCAGCGAGAGTGGAGAATCCCATGTCAATTGTCCTGAATGCTCGTTCTTTCTCTTCCAAAGAAGTCCCATTGTCGCTTTTCCCGGACTTTATCAGGTCGTTGATAATAACACCGAAGGTTTTGCGTAAGGTTTCACGAGTTGTGTAGGCAGTCGCCACATTCGATTCAGAAACCATTTGCTGCATGCAGTTGTTGGTCACCGTGGGCACATCGTACTTGACAAGGTTTGAGTCACTAATCTTTAGTCGAATTTCATCGTCCGTGATGCCGGGGACGTCTTCCCTGTACCCGTTCACAGTCAACCAGACTCGTCCAGTCAAGGACATGAGATCGCCTCCACAGCTTGAGTTCTGCTTCATTGCTGTCTCAAGCGATGAGATCTCTCCCTCTGTAATTTCTACTGCAGCTTCAGTAAAGTTGGCTCCCGTGAGGAAAGCCTTGAAGTGTTGCCAATTTGAAATGATACTAGCGTTATTAGCAAGGGCTTGCATTAACACCCACTGCGCCGTAGACAATACATACTGTGACATTCGAAGATTTGATGGCACTGGTTTTCCCATGCAAACGGTAATGGCAATTGGCAAGTCCGTGACGACAGTGCTCGTCTGGTACAGCAAAATGAGCATCTTTCGATCCGAAGCTTGCGGATCTTCTGCCTTCATGGTGCGGATGTATCGGAGAATTCCTCTCATCACCAGCATCATCGAATTGGTGCAACGGACAGCTCTTGAAATCGTCTTACCTAGCTTTGCTAACTCGCCAAACACACCAAATGTTGCACTGCTGAAAACTGTCATAGCTACGGCTGAGACTTTGCTAGTCACTTCAATTCCGCAGTCATCATTTTGTCGGATGCATTCCATGCCGCACTCGACGGGATACTCTACCGGGCATTCCGCCCAACACGTGTTTGTTATCTCGTTTCGATCAAAGTTATCGGGGCAAACGTTCATTATATGAGCTTGGCGGTAGCACGCGGTATCCGGCGACATCTTCCAGGGACCCACCCAGTTGCGATAGGTTGATTTGATAGTACTTATGGCAGCAGCAGATTTCGCGTGGATGTCGGCTGAGGAACTTGTTTCGTCATGTAACGAACTACTTGATGAAGCCGGGGGCTCGGTTAGTTTGGCGGATGAATCGGGTACGGAATCATCATCGTGGTTCAAAAAGTTCCAGTCAAAGTCAATACTTTCCGTAGTTGTGAAATCAATGAAAGCAATGAGCACAGCTAACGCTATTCGAAGTCGAGTCATAATGTTGTCGACAAGGAGAACGCTCAAATTGAAACGTGATGGGGCTTGTGTGCGATTAATGTAGAATGAGTTGGCTGTGCCGATCGGCTGTATGCCTGTAGCAGAAGGACTTCTGTTGAGTCACCTTGATAGCCTGAAGATTTAAAGTAACAGCTAGTTTCAACGCCATCAGGATGCCATAGCTGGGCTCCTGAACGATAATCTTAGTTACGACTGCGAGTTACGACAGGATGTACTGCCACTGAAACACGAAAGGGTGTTTCAAAAATATTTTGACGGACAGATGTTGGCTATCCCTGTTCCGCTGTCTAGCACAGAATTCTGTGTCGTATGGATGTAGAAGATCGGTGACAAGCCAATCCACGACGTGAACTAATGCTGAAGTTACTACCGAATGTTTCAACCACATGAAATACTTGGCAGACATAAACAATTTGAACGAACAGCCGACTGAGTTGCAAGAGCAGCTTCTTTGTGGGCAGCTCAAACCCGTTGCGTTATCGTCGATGGAACACCAATTGCAAAAGATTCATCTTAGTGACAAAGTGATGGAGCCGTTATTGGGATATTTGTACTTACAATTGAAACTTACCTGTCCTCCTGTGACCGATAGGGCGATGTACTATCTACACGCGTGTAGGTAGTCAAAGCAAGTTATAAGCTCACAAAACATACAACTTGGCTGACAGCGAACCACCATCCGGTAATCCCAAATCGCTCAAAAATATCACTATGACGCTTTGATATACATATATAACCACTGCAGCTTTTTAGTTGACGTTACATGTAAGCCGTGGCAGCATACTAATTCATTAGATTGGAGTTGAGGCTTGACATATGAATACATGCCAAAAATAAGCCATGAACATGCTCAGGACGAAGAAACGATGATATAGCATTCATATCTTTTTCTTGAAGTTTTGAGCTGACTTAATCATACGGGCAGGTCACGTCTGAACATTTATAGTTCGAAGCTTCAGCAACTACACCTTCTGCGCAACATTTGCACATCTTTAGCCACGGCCCTTCGTACACCGTCTGGTCTCACCGTCTTCCACATCCTTGGCTTTTAGATTACCACATACTTCGTCTTTCAGCAACACGTGCTCAACAGCCGACCAAGTGGTTTTTACCAGGTTAAATGTAGCAGAAGAATACTACCTAGCGTATACACTCATGAATGTCACTTTCGTATTTTCCTTCACCTCGAACGTCGACTAACAACACAATAGGCCTCGCCTGAAAAACGACAGCGGTCGTCATACAATTCTTCAGGTTATGAGCCCAAACAATGCCGCTCCGACGACTTGCTCACGAAAGAAATTAATTTCCATTGGGAGTATAATGTCCGCATGGTGTCAGCGAAGAAGGGTCTGCTTGACAATGTGCTGTTCAAGCAAGACGCAGTCATTAATGAGTACGGACAACCAATCAGCCGGAAAAGCCTTGCGTGGAGGACTGCTGACACGAAGGTCCAGGCGACAATTGCAAAGTCGGTCAGCGTTAACTACCAAGCAATAATTCGGGACGAAATGTCTGCACGTGGAATGAGGGAGGTGCTCGAGGGGTTCTTGTATTGACGAACGATCCACAACCGCGTCGCGCTGAACCAGAAGAAAACTGAGTTCAAGCTAGCCAATAGTGGGAATTTACTTGGTAAACCTTGCACGATTCAAACACTTATGCACGGCCAAGCTTCTGCTGGCGACCCAATTTATGAGCAGCGACCACTCGTTGTCTTACTAGGTATTCTCCCGAGAGGATACCACGCGATGATCAAGATCGACGATAATTATGCTAGGGTCACAATGTTGCAAGCTGCAGAGATTGTAGCGGAGCTACGTATGTAGGCAAGAGCTGAATAAGCTGCCACGTCCTACTGGCAGATACCTTCAAGCACAAGCAAGGAAGCGATTAAATCGTCTTACCTCCGTGTGTGGTAGTGGGTCGGCGCCGAAGCGTCCGCATACAACTGTTGTCGGTCGCCTAAGCGAACCGCGTAACGACCTTTAGAACAAGTACCTATCTGCGTCGCGGAAGCCGTTGGAAAGAGGAACTTCGTATCGAGCCGTAGATGTACGCCGGTGAAGTCTGCTAGGTACTTTTAGAATAGTCTATTACTCGATAGTTCTAGAATGTTCGATGCATAGGTAAACGTGTGGCAGCGGCAATGGCGGCTGCATGGACGAGGATCACTTGCGATCGGTAAGCCACTGATAAGGCCCGCGGCAACGGGCCGAAATGCGCCTGGCGCGCGTCCGTAAGTAAATTCATTTTGTCATGCTTTCTTACTTTCCAACAAAAGCTGTTTCCAGTCTTACTGCCTGCAGTAACAATAATGTAGTAGATCAAGACAGGTTTACATTTAATCGCGATAACTAAATATAAATCTAACAGACGATTGATTAATATGTAATGATCGGATGCCATCTCTTTAGATGCATATCCCTATGTGCGAGCTTTAAGATACTTAAGCTCGCTTAATGACGTAAAATGGCGTAACTAACTGACGTCATGTGATGAAGCCTAGTCCCAGCTGGGCGTCATCTCAATCAATGTGACTATACCTAGTGTATATCACATACACAAAGGTCTGTCACATGGTGTGTTTTACCCAAGCGACACCAACGTACCTTATCAGACCTGATCGTTAAGTATCGCATACTTAACGGGTACGTGTAATGTCACCCCCCTCATACATTTGTGTGAAACATCGCAAAGGAAGTCAGAGAAACGGCGAGTCGTTTTAGACGTGCCGCTTTGTTCACTCGTAACCATTTCTTACACATGCCACTGAATCGGGGCCGAGATGATGGGTCGCCTGCAAAGGCGCCCATCGAAACAAGCACAAAGCGTATGCGCCGCAAGAATTCGCCGCCGTAGATCAGTGAGTCTGTTGCAACGTCGACATCTTATGTAGGGCCGTCAACAAAGCACAACGGTCCATCCCACTTACAAAGTGTAAATGAAGATCCGTCGCTCATTGTTGACTTCAAATGAAAGCTGTGCCACTGCCATCGACACATAGTGGTGATGAGTACAGTGCGTTAGTAAGGCAAATGTCCCCTCCCATTAAGGCGCCCAACCTTGAGGAAGCTTCCATGATTCCTGACAGTGAGAATCATGCCTAGTCTACTGCGCCAGCAAGCGCAGCGACTATGATTGAGCGCTTTGCCTCTAAGGGTACAGCAGCTAACCGACAGATATCACTAGCTCGCCGCCGCGAAGGCGGATAGGTGACTGGTATCATTTTGCCAATGCCACCGCCATCAGAGTGGCCAAGGTCGGATGGGAGTAGTGTGTCGCCCTACTATCGACGCTAGTAACTTCTTTAGCGTCCTTCCATCTTGTAAGCAACAGGGGAAAATGCTTGGATGCATTTCCACCATTCTCATTGTGTTGCGTTTGCAAGAAGCAACCTATGAAAACGAAGCAGATTTCAGTGCCGTATGAGCCGGATGCAAATGCAGCGAATTAACTTCGCCATGACGTGATCGAAAGATATATTGGGTGGTATTTTAGCGCTAATTCTTCTCGCCACGCTGTTCTTGCTGGTTCATCAGAACCTAACAAAGTGGTTGCAGCTGGTGCTTCTGATTCCAAGCAGACACCAGCTCACGAAAGCTGGCGCGCAACGCGTTAACATGTATCCAAGAGTCGAAACGCTTCGGTATTACTCTTACTGGACAAGGATTTAAAGCTTGTGCTTCACATAGCGGTGGACCAACATCTTTTCAGCAATAAAGCGAGTGTTCCACTCGTATCCACCAACGCAGGTAGTGCCCGATAGGAGCGGCGATTACGCCAACCTATTCGCGTCTACTTATTTTGCCTTCGTTCAGACGCAGGCACAGAGTGCTGCTGTGAATCGGCGGGTTTTAAATCTCGAGAGTCAGGTTTCGCGACCGAATTCTGAAGTCCAAGATGCGACGGCGAGAGACCGTCAGGGTTACTCCCACCTAAAGCTTCGTCTAGACCATCTCATGCTTTTTTAATGAGAGACCCGCGTCAAACGCAGATTATTCCTCGCTCGCCAAGCCCTTTTACGAGCTCTCGATCGTCGACGGGAAGATTTTCGCCTTCCCCATCGCCTCACCGGAACCGACGCTCGACTCACAGTCGACGAAAACATCGGTCTCGCTAGAATGATGCGGATATGTTATCTCTTGTTGATCCGTATACCGTTCTAGTTTAACCCGTATAATACGAAGTGCTTCTTCATATACGGTGGGACGGAAAGCCTATACTTTAGGCTTTCAACCTAGTAAATGGCCTAATAAATTGGGGCAATAGCTTAGTAGTGCCACCAGGTAATACAGAAATTGCACTTTTAGGTAGCGTAGCAGTACTTGATAGCACGTTGTCTCCAACTCTAAAGTGTTCATTGTTTTTGCGACAATGTTGTTCAGCATATTGTTTTTGCTTGGCCAGTGTGCTTGACATCGCGTCACGGACTTTACATGGGATGGCTAATCGCTCATCCTCGAAGTGCTGAGCGTTGCTCACGCTTTTCGCATCTATCTAGCCTATAACTCTCCAAGAGTTCGGGCATGGTTCGACGCTGCTAATAACGCTATAGTCTTATTGTAAAGAACCGCAGGCATTTCTTGCCGTGCCTCCTAATTGACACCTATAGGTGTCGTGACCACTGCTAAATTAGAAGTGTCACTAGGGCAACCTTGGCTCTCTTTGGCATTTACAACAAGCGAAGTGATAATCCCTCCCCCACTAAGACTAGGGATGAGCAAAAATGAGACTGGCGACCGAGGAGGACGAAGTCCGTTTATATAAAACGGTGTTGCACCCGTACTGGCATGAACAGTGTATTTAATAGCGAACTCCGCGAAGGGAAGTTGCTTGCTCCATTCAATGAGGAGTCGCTACTGTGCGCAATACATCCGCCAAGACTCAATTGGCTCGTTTCGTCTGGACACCGGTCTGGGAAGTGCAGCTTGCTTCCTAGTAACTAAAACACATGTCGACAAAAACTCGACGTTAATCACGGGTCCCGGTCCAACAATATAAACTCAGATATCTCGTGTATTCAACACACATGATTCATAAACAGAGAACAGCCTATTTACCTGATATCTTTGTGCTACATGGTGCTAAGTGTTTTATCTTGCTTAGTCTGTCTACAAAGACAACGGTCTCGTCCTGCCTTTATGTTCAGGCGTTAAGCCAAACATGAAGTATAAACTGACCGACTTCCAAAAATTTGTTGGAGTTGGTAGTGGTTTCAATGGCGCACTGTTAGAAGGCACTTACACTCTTTACAAGAGCGAATATAGCCGGCCACCCATCGATATAGATGGGGACACCGAAATTCTCTGACACTCGCAAAAATATTGTTTTACGGCCCAGATGATCACTAGATGGCGCATAATGGCACTCGTGAAGTATCATCAGCTTGAGATCTGTGTCATAAGGGGCATATATTCTCAAGGGATCACAAGATGGCTGATGCCATAATAGGCCATCACTGTAACTAAAGCGATTTAGTTTCGCTTTCAGGTGCGACGGAAGGGTAACCTTTCGCCCACTAATTTGATTAATAGCAGGTGACAATATTCGTCCTGACTGTAGAAATCCTTTATATCGGAGGCCATTGAGCTCGTCACATGGTAGACCTCTATGACTGCCAATGTTGACGACTTAACTTGTGCTTTCGCACGAGACACACTTCCTGGTGTCTTGTCTCGAAGTATGGTCTGCGCGATAACGCGTCAGCCATGACATTCGACTTACCCAGCTTATATTCACCTTTGAAATTAAATTCAGAGAAGAATGTTAGCCATCTCGCCATTCTCGGCAAGAGGTGCGGTGAATTTATAGCGGTTCGCAGAGATGCGTGATCAGTATAAACCACGTAAGGTCTGGTGCTCGAGAGGTGCACACGAAACTTGACAAGAGCATACTTAATGGAAAGTATCTCCTTGTCATACACAGGGTAATTCAGTTCTGCAGCTTTTAAAAGCCGAGGCTGATACAAAATGACACGGTGAACGCCTCTGTCATCCTTCTGCATGGGCGCGGTGCCGATTGCAAAAGTGCTTGCATCGCAGACGACGCTAAATGGCTTATTCGCGTCTGGCAATGCCAAGACCGGTGCCTCTACAAGAGATTACTTCAATGATGTGAGCGCATCTACTTGCTCCTTTGACCAAGTCCATGCTGCATCTTTTTTTAAACGGTCAGACAATAAATTGGTTTTATCCGCACAATTCTTGCTGTGCTTGTGCAAGTAACTATCGAGCCCAAGGAATTGGCGCAGATTCTTCATATGTCGTGGAACTGGCCATTCCTTGACAGCCTTTAACTTTTCTAAGTCTGCTCTTACACCATGTTCACCCACTTTGCAGACCGGCACAGGTATCTCGAGGACCCCTACGACGCACGTTGCAAGTTAAAGAAGAATAAGACGCCACTCAAAGTCTGCAACACAGCAATTAAATGAGGCTTGTGCAGTTCAATTTCGCTCATTCCGTCCTCGGCCATACTTTGAGCGAATACATCGTCAAAATAATGGGGTGCGCCAGGCCAACGGTCGGTCAGCTTTTGGTGTTTGCCTCTAAGCTGAGACACAAGTCGCTCAAGTGTCTATCCTAAAGCCTCTGAGATTTTGGATATCTATCGTCCTGCCCCCCACGGTGCATCGCGTAAGCTGTGTCCCCACCCCTGCACTTCGTGCAAGCTTAAATTGTTTGTATCTACCGTATGCATCCCATGTCGTTGTGCTACTTGACCATCCCGGAGCTCCAGCTGTCTGAGCCTTGGTGCCCTTAGTACATGCGAAGCCGCTGCTCCACGCGGTGCTCGAATGCCGATAAGACGAATTGCGCCACCGCGAACCATTCCACAGTGCTTTTAGTGACTTCATACGCTTCGCGATAGGGAATGATCGTCTTTAGCACTTCGAAATACCTCTGTAAACGGGATAGCACTCCCGATTCGTCACTTTACTCATGCACGGTAAAAACTCGAATCATCTTCTCGAAGATGACCGTACATATGATGTGTTGTGCCAATCGGAGTTTGTTGCCCCACGTCACACAATTTAGGACGGTTTCGCTACCGTAGCCACAGTTGCGCATTTGTTTCCAATCATCATTGTAATCAAGGAGAGAGATGGTAAACATATGCGGGGCTAAGAGTGTGAACTTAGCAGTCCAGGCATCCAGCCATTTCTGCGTACATTTATCCTTCGTCCTGCCACGGTAAGCTGTTAGCCGCCTCTGTATGCATATGCGCCTCCATAAGACCTAACATGCTTGTAACACCGTGTCACTCAACGAACCCAAGAGCTCTTCCGGAAATGGAAACTTCTGCACCATTTGAGTTACTTTTGTCGAATCCCGCTGCGCCGGCTGCATCCATACCTCGGTAGTGCTTCTTCCAAGCAGTAACACTGCTCGCGCTGAAGCACTCCAGGATGCCCCTTGCTTCTCCCAAAGTTTCGGCTATGAGTCGCGTGTATCAAGAAGATATGCAGTCAGTGCAGGGGAACCAGCGTCCTGCATGGCTGTCGCCCCTTCTGGCAACTCCTGCTGCGACTTAGTCCGCATGATTTGCCAGATCTGTCCCCCTTATGCTGGCGTTGTCGAGTGTGCTCGATTTTAACTTACTGGTGGCTGGGGACATCCAGCGAGCTGGAAGCTGCGGACGCTGGGTGCTAAAGCAGAGGAATTTCGAGTATCCAAGTCAGACATCAAAACCAGCTGCTGCTCCTGGTCGTTTTTCTCTTCTTTTAAGCCACTGATTTCCACTGTAGCAATGCCTCCGTGATAGCTGAAAAAGGTTAAGCAGCTGAATGTGTCCATGTTGCTGTAGTCATCTATTTTCACCTGAAGCACACAGTCTACCCCCTCGTATGAGAGCTATGATGCTGAGCAAATTAGAAATGCTAGTAGTTCGGCAAATTTGGCCGGTTCGGGCTCATCTTATATCATGCGAAATATGTCGATGCACATCGTCAGAAATAAGCATACCTGCCAAGCGATCACGTAACGCTGCTGCATCCTCGTTCCAATGACTTAAGCTCCATGCCTCAGGCGAGCTGATGCTCCCCACACCGTTGTTGCCTTGCACTTTAACCTTTTTCTGTAGTCATCAACACGTCTATATCCTCTTTTTCTCCTCTGTCGTCTCCATTTAGCGGATAGGCGACGGTCCCATGTGAACGAATGCCGAGTAGTGTATAGGAAGGCGGGATCGACGGTAATGATATCTTTGGATGCACAGGTACTTGATGCCACGACTGCAGCAATAGCACCTCCGATGCTGAGTTTTATACGAGTGGTGCTCTTCCCAGAACCTCAGCACGAGTGGTCGCTTAGATCCTTTTTGTTTTGCCTGCCTGATCGCTGCAATGTATTGGTCCAGTTGCATAGGAACTTGATGGTCGGTTTCGTACATTTTTTTTCACGCGTGGTGGTGAAGAGCAAGCAATGCAATTTTGCTGACCGTCCGTATTGTGCGCGAGTACGAAAATGTCATGTTGAAAGAAGTTCGCTACTATCGCCATGAGCTCGCTCCCCCCCCCCAATTCCAACGCGAAATGCAATCTTGGCGACCGGAGGGTGTGACCGCGTATTCTTCGAGGTACCATTAAATTGTTTCTTAATTATATGGGCATTCATTCCTCCTACCCCCTTTGCACATTGATTAGTGTTGCTTTCCGGACGTAATGATCGAACTGCTTTAAAAAAGCAGATGACCCGATCATCGGATGCCTCGTGTAATACTTGAAGTGATAGCCTCGAGGCTAACATCATGTGCTGATAGTTTGCGTTCTGTAATCTCTTTCGCTAATGCCATCGCCATACAATTCCCAGAAGATGGGGTGGTGACAGGCCGAATAACTAGTGCCTATTCAGTACCGGGAAAGTCCTTTGCGCAATTTCGGTCCAATGGTGCCATGGGCAGCTAAACTCCCCTATAATTGTCAATTGTTTTGACTGTCTGGCTCATTGCCGCTCGTTCTCGTTGCTTAAGGGTAACGAGCTTCGGGTTCGGAAGAAGTTTTGGCGGTTCGCTGGCACCAGGTGCAGTTTTGCCTTTTCCGTCTCAAATGTCTTGGGTCGTTCGTGATTCTCCAGGTGTCAGAAGCTAAGTGGGTGGAAGCTGACCCGTCATGGTTGGAAGGTGTAGCTTGTGCATCGTCCACCTCGTCCTCCTGTCCATCTGCTAGGTCCACGAACCTGAAGGATATACCCGGAGGTTGTTAATGGAATACCTCCGGCTTCTTGTTAATTTTTCGGAATTTATTGGGGGTCGTGACCCATTGGTTAGTTGGTACAGGTTCCACGCTGTAATTCTCCTGCATGGGCTGGTCGGTGTCTCTTACAGGACAATATGAATACTACTGCGGATCCCGTCAATGCGTCGTCGGTGCTTGCGGTCGCTCCGCTGATGGTGCCACTGCTTCTGCGCGCTCTTCTCATTTTCCAGCTGAAGTTGGAGGCACTGTGCCGCGACTTGTCTTATTTCCACCAGGCTGTAGAACGGGGTGGCCAAGTCTTCCAGTGCTGTGACCTCTTGCTCTGTATCCACTCGGCTACCCAGCCCGTGCAATTGTGCGTCGGTATAACGACACCGTGCCAATTTATGGCCGAGATTGCCACAGCGTAGGCATTGGAGTCGTGATTCTACGTCCGCGTGCTTCAAAATGATGGTCCGTCCGTACCAAATAATCCGCAAGATTCCTCGCAAAAATTCCGGGCACCCTGCTATGTTCACCGTAAATCTCTAGACGTTGGAGGTCCACAAGCTGGTCGTGCAAGTGCTCAAGTCTTCCAGCTCAAATTCCGCCGCAACATGCTTCTTCAAGTATGCAGTGAGACGTACGATGTCCGTTAATCTGGCTGACATTGTGCAATTCCACGTCGTACTCGGGATTAATGGCAATTCGCACCCCATCCCTTCCCAGCTGTCGTGCCCATACAGACCCTGTGTCCGGCTGATGCATGTTAGATAAGTGGTATCTTGCTCCTTGGATCTGTCACCAATTCATACTTGCGTGCTGTCGCTCAGTCAAAAAAGGGAATGGATACTTTGTTGCACGTTATTGAAGTTAATGTGCTTAGCAAAGTTAAGCATGGTCTAGAGCTCTGCATGTTGTACCTTCACTCCTTCCGCTACCAGCAGGATATAATTCTCAATAGAGCTGGTTTTCTGCCTGATCACCGGATGTCCGTCACGCTCCGAAGCTAAAAAAAGTTCACCCTCCACTTGTTGTTGCACTGTTCGCATTAGCCTGACCCGATTTTAGGAACAGAGCACACTTTTTACAAAATCTGGGAGTCTTCTGCTCACAATATGCCCTTCAGCAATTCCGTTGATGACCCTCACTCGTCCGTGGTGCCCTCTTGGAGCCGACACCCGCTTCTAGCGGCTTTCAATTGCTGGATGAGCGTGTGTGAAGCGTTTCGATATCCGTCTTGCTGAAGACCGCTGTATTAAACATGAGATCTTGGTAGGTGCCATGGGTTGCCGTAATACCATGCCTAGTTCCCTTGGATCCGGTGCCTGACTTGACTTTGGCTGCTCACTGGTTTAGTGCCTTTGCCCGCGCCAACTTGACCTTGCTAATTATGCTTTGAATGATATCTTTGAACGACCAGCTTGTATTGTAAAGATCATGAGTCACCGTCTGCGCGTACTGTTCCCACTTCACGAACGAGCCGTCGCTGACAATGCACGCCTTCTCAAAGAACCTGAATATGATAGCTTTCTCTTCGCTACGGAGTCTCGGAAAGCGTTGCTTTTCGGTCGGGACTAGTGCCACAGCTATGGTCACCGTATCATGCGCAATTATATATAGTTCTGCAACTGTTGCGATCCATGCATCGTGCGGAGGATCCTGCGGGGCTGCCTTCATCGCTTCCACCACCGCCTCAAACATTTTTTTCGGTCGTATTGCCTGCTCTTCACCTTCCTGACCTGGTACGCCTATGTACTGATCTTCACTCGATACCTGAGCGACTGGTGCTTCGATCATCGTAGCGGTGGGCTCCAATTAAGCAGAGTATGCGCCGTCCGGTAATGGCGGCGTGTCGGCCACCATCGCCTGTCCGTCGCTTGGGTCATTCCTGTCTCGTTGCTTGTGCCCATCGCCGTCGCCTGGATCCGGCGCTTTGGCTGGCCGCCCCTGGGACTCACGGCTCTGTCAAGCTCGCATATCGCTTGTCGGACGGGGGGGAGGGTTAATGCAGCTCAAAACGTAAAGAACGTGAGCTGATGACGTGTGCTCGAAATGTTCCAATTCTGCCAGCTGGTACGTGGCTAGCAAGGCTGTGCGGTCTGCGTTGCGAAATTTGGAAGTGTGTTTACGGTATAGTTTTTATGGTTATCATTTAGGGTTGATTAAACGAGAAGGTTGATTAGACGTCAGACATGATTTGTATGTGATCTCACGTATAAATCATGTAGTAGGTAGTAAGCGTTGACGAATCAAATACTTTTCAATCTTTAAACTTAAGCACAAGTGTCCTACGCTTTGCTTTCTTTGGTCCCTACGTCCCTCCGCTCGCGCTTTAAAAAAAACTTTGATTTTCTTAAGTTATTATTACATTTCATGTATGTCTAACTTTTGTCAAATATACAATACAATCCTTGGCTAAGCTCATGATTGCCGGATCGCATGCGTGTAAAGGCATACGACAACTAGACCATACAATTAGAAGAAAAAGATTACCCTAACCCAGCACATATACAGATGTAGTGTCATGTCTCAAAAAAGAGATTAAATGAATCGCGTAGAGGCCATGCGATCTTTCTTATTGTGGACATATGGACTGTCTTTATCCCCCCCGATGAGTCACCGGGGTCCACGACGGCAATCATTCTAGTTTATATTCAAGTATTGGTTTTGTTCTAGCAGTCGTCGTCTTTACCTCCCCCTTCGTCAGGTCGAAGGCATTCCATCGCCTAGGTCAAATTTATATGCGCCTTTTTGTGTGAATAGGACATGTTTCGGCGCGGGCTTCCACGTCAATTCCCTGGATTGTATTCCGTACAGTGCTTAGCATTTACTTCTCGGCGTTGTAAGCTCGACAATTGCGACCCTTTTTCTTCGGAGCGACTTCTTTCCGTTTGGACGCACAAAGAGGCTTCTGTTTGAACCAAATTGCCAAGGGCATACTGGAAGTGACTGATAAACCATCTAGACACTGAGACAAGTTCTTGTGTCGCGTAAAGAGCTCCTGAATATTGGATCAAGTCATTTTGGTCTTTACCTCATAGACTACAACTTCGACGAATTGTTTACCTCCGATTTCATAGTACAGAAGAAACAAATCGTATGCACGCTCTCTTGCATATTAGTAGACAGCCCTACTTCAGAATTCTTTAGATTTACCAAAGAGGCAGTTGCTGTAATATCTGATTTTTTATTATAGGGAGCATCAAAATGAGACGGACCTCAAGTGTTCTGTCTTACCACGAATAAGGTGGTACACACGGCACGTGCTGCAACGTGGAGTGTTTATACTAGACCTCCTATTCAAATGTTTTTACATGAATCACGTCTGATTCATGATTTAGATTCGTTTTCCCAGGGCTAATTCATGATTCAGATTCATGATTCAAATATACAGTTCGTCAACTGAATATTGAATTTATAAAAAGCCACTAATTGAGATAGACGAATTTGCTCCTTTGCCAACCGTGTTGTTCACAGCGGCTGTCTTTGAGATGCCACTAGGAGCAGAATAACAGCTACGGAACCTGCAGAAGCAATTTTTATGGTATCACTCTACCAGCACGGAGTCCAGTCGCCATGAGATTAGTTTAGCGCTTTTGAACACGCTCACAACGGACTAGTCCACGGGCCCTTGTCGGAGTGCCCCGCCGTGAAGTCTTGAGCCAGCAGAATGAAAAAGCGAGGCGTAAGAATATTGAGTCATGATAGATGTAACGAGTTACCACATAACCAGACACCTTAGTAGTGATAAGTAGCTATATTAGAGGATCTGTGCCTTTCTCGAAGACTCAGTGCAGGCACCATCACGGATCGTGATTTTGATTTAGCAGAAAATGACTGAAGCTGAAAGACAAGGACGGTGCAAAAGCACGAGCTAATGGTAGTTAGTGTGGAAAGTAGACGTATGCACTTGATGCAATAGAGGTAAAAGTGAAAGTAGAGAGAGAGAGCGAGACAAACAAGTCTATTGAACCTTTAGTAGTTGCAAGACGTCTGGTAGATCCTAAGCCCGGTTCCACGGTCAAGTCCGGTGGTTGTACGGGGCATGTCACCTGCGGTGACGGATCTCGAGGTTGTCTGACGATGGTACGTTGACATAGCATCAGACGAGTACCTTGTATTTTTGTGTCAATTCGTCGGCACTCTCGCTTCGCTATAGCACGAAGCTGCCTCATACCGGTCTCCCAAAATTCATGCACGCTGCCGGCGATCATCCCGTACGTTTGCTGGAACGTCACGCGATTGCGTTGCATCCACAAGCTGGCGATACAAACGCTGCTCAGGATATGCCGTATGCGTGTCCACACGGCGGTGTAAGTGGCTACCTCGTATTGTTCGCAGCAGTGCTTACGAATTCCTTGCTCTAGGGCGATGACGCGCTGCTGATGTTGAATTGAGTCCACCATTATGCTGTGACGCAGCCCGGTGTGGTATATTCCCCAACTGCATCGGATTGGGGTATCCAGCTTACTCCTTTGTCATTCCGACAGTAGGCGCTACCACGTATCAACAAGCCAAGCTGCGACGATGGGGCTTTGCAATTTTGCTAAGCGAAACGAGCTTAGATGTAGGTCAAGAGCTTCAAGTACAAAAGAACCCACTCCTGCGCCACCCCCGACAGCTGACATGGGATTATACCTCACTTCCGCTATAGCGCAGGGCTGAATCTTGACATACTGCCTTGACGTTCAGAAGTTCTCCTGCTGGTTCACAAATTATGGGTTTTCGGCCCAGGAGTGCGCGGGCTAGAATGCTTCCTCTTCTGGTGTCATTGTCCGAGGTAAGTGACAGGGTGGTCGGGAGAGCTCCACCACCCATTCCTCCTCTGTCGTCCGGCTGATCGCCTCCGATGCCAGTCCTTCGAGCTCCGTTACGTACTGATGCTGCCTACCCTCAGGGTCCGGTAGTGTCAGTAACAGGAGAGGTCCGATCAACTGCTGGAGAGTGTTTCCGGGGATCCTGCAATCCTTGAAGAGCTACCGTCCTCTCTGTTGGCGCTGATACACTTCTGCTATCCAGTCCTACATTGCTCCTTGGAGAGCCCATGCCTGCCAAGATGCGTGTTCAGACCGAAAAGAGTAGGAAGTGATCGATGTACAGGGCGATTCGATTCATCGTCGACGTGCCCCACACCTAGGATATTCTGCGGACCGCTTCTTTTTCAAGTCGCACGTTGCGCTGCCTACGTAGCGAGGAGAACCCCTCCCCCTTTACCTTGTCTCCACGATGGGGGGGGGGGGGTCTTCCCGTCCAAGGTAAGGGGATCAGTTTCTTGGCTTCCTAGAGGTCTCGTCTCTATCCGTTGTCGCTCTTGGCTGCCGATTTGGGAAGTGCCTGCATGGAATATTGTTTATGGGCGATCCGATCAAAGTGATGATCTTCTTGCGTCAGATGAGTGTGAGAGAGCCTTCATTTTTCAACTTGCAAGTTGGTCTCGCTCTCTCCTCGGAAGGCTTTACATGGGTAAGATTATCCAAACAACTGTGGTACTCGTACTTCTGTTGGTGCTAGAAAACGGCATTGGTGCATGGGGTGACGGCTTAGTCTCCTCAAACGGCAATGTCGGGTTAACATCAAGCCCCTCCTCTGTGGACACGGCTACAGAGGTGCCTGCAACAGCAGTACCACTTCTTGCACTTGGATCATCTTCGTTCGACAGCGCAGCGTTGCTGAAGAAATACGCCACACCTGCTACCGCCGTAAGCACAGTCAGATCAACATATCGGAACTGGGTCGGTCCCTATAGTCTCGCATCCGACACCTCGTGTTACCGTGAGGCCCATATTATGGACATTTGTCCGAGAAACTACGACCGCAACAGCCTGACCAATACTTGCTGGACAGAATGTCCAGTAGAATTTCCTCTCGAGTGTGGCATGGAATGTGTACGACAGAACAGTGACTGTACACTTGAGGTCTCGAGCAAAGTATCTGCAGTGGCCATGGCAGTTATTGGCACAGCCACCTTTGGTATAATGGGCGAATTGTTGAAAATGGGCAAGAAATTGACTTGGGCCGTGCAATGCACGAACCAGTTGCTGCTGGTAATGAGAGATATCATTCGGTACGTTCGTAACGTAAAGACGGAGGACCCACAGACGTCCCAAGCGAAGCTTCTGTTGATGCTGTATCAGACCAACGCCGTGGTGACCGACTTGCCCATGGCCATCATCGCGTGCATGGGGAAGAACATTCCTTCAAAGTTTCGGCTTACGCAAATTGTTATGGCTACATCGCAGTGGATGTTGCTACAGGCTCTCACCTACAAAGACGACATCATCTCGAGCTGGGGGAGGTTTCTGGCGTTCATCAAGGGCGCCAACTTCACGGAAGCTGTAGAAGAAATTACAGAGGGCGAGATTGAGTCGCTGGAAACGGCAATGAAGCAGAACTCCAGTTGTGGCGGTGACTTGAAATCTTTGACCAATCGTGTCTGGATGACGGTTAATGAGTACCGAGAAGACACGCCCGGCATCACGGATGACGAAATTCGCCTCAAGATCAGTGAGTCCAACCTTGTACTTTATGATGTCGCCACAGTAACCAACAATTGTATGCAGCACCTGACGAAAGAATCCAACGAGGAGACTGCGTATAAAACCCGTGAGACACTGCGCAAGAGTATTGGAGTGATAATCAACGATCTCATCAAGTCAGGAAAAAGTGACAATGGCACGTCGTTGGACGAGAAAGCAGCCGCGTACAAGTGGATCGACACGGGTCTTTCTACTATTTCTGCGTCGATGATTGACCCGACGGATATTTCGACATTGCTGTCCGAGTATATTCAGACAGTTTGTGGACCTACCCAATTCATGGGTGAGATCGATGATGGAACGCAAGATGCAACGCTGGGGCTAAATGCGCTACAAAAAGCTTTTCAAGGTAGCTCCAGCTCGTGGAAAAGGGTGGGTGATGGTGCAGTTATTATTAACTTTGCAAGTACCGATACAAAGGACGTGTTGGTGGACATTATGTCGGGAGGCGATAAAATTGACAAGGTGTATGTCGCTGCGGGTGGAACTGCCCGGTGGATGTCAAACACCACAGCGTTGGGTGGCAAAACATTGTATCTCGACCGCTGGCGATCCGGTTGGTTTGGTTTGCCCGGTACGGGAGGTGGTTCGCTAGTACTGTGGGTTCCGATAGCGTCTAAAGGAGGCCACCTGGAGATCGAAGCGAAGCTTAATGTAAGCTAGCATACACGTGAAGATTGCAATAAAGTAGAACTATTCATATTTGTTTGCTTCATTTGGCTTCCGCAAGACACATGTCTATTGTCAGCTATCCATCGTAGCCGATACTGATCATGATTCTTTTGCAAACCCAATGCGTTAATGGCCTAACCAAAACAATTTACATGACATAAGGTAAAAGTAAGTATCAGCACACAGCAACTACTGTCGCTTCTGTTTCCATCGCTGCAACGAAGTTTCCAAGCGCTCGATAAAGTACGTATCGCGTTGGATAACATCTAGCGGCTCAACGCGCATGAGATGCAGCTCACGCGTGTCCTCAAAATCCAAGGCAACATCATTATGTGCAAACCGCGCATCAATAATGTGTGCATCATGTGACAAGATGTTGTCGTCGAAGAACATGGCATGGACATTTTCAGTGTCATCCGTTGGGTCCAACGTCAACAATTTTCCGGCGGTAGCATCTGTCATATTGAAAAACCAATGCGGGTAAAAATCACGCAGCGCTAACGTCTCTTGCGTGTGTCGCCAACGCCGAGTAAGAAAATCGTGGATTTTTGGCAGTCCTTGTACGATCCGAACGGATTCCATTCGAGAAGCGTAGAATGCCAAAGGCTCCGCTTTATTAACGGTTTTGGGCTGCTTGAAGGTGCCCATAATCAGCGCCGTCGTTCCCTCCGCTCGCAAAAAGGTTCCGAATCGAGGCATTTCTCCATTTGACATTTCCTTAAGATGCATTCGACGGTCAACGCCTCCACCCGATCCATCCATAGGTTTAGCCAGCGGGAAGAACGGATGTCGTCCTTCACAGAAGCTGTTGAACTCTTTTGCCACAGAATGCAAGTCATCACCAAATGTCCTGAAAATGAGGTTGAATGACACCTCGCGTTTTTGAAGATACTGCAATAATCTAAAGAATGCCGGTACAATGAAACAGTAGGGTGATTCACTGAGCCCCACTTCTTCCAACTGCGCTTCACTTGCTGCTGTACTAGGTAGCAGCAGGTGTTGCAGTAGGGAATCATACTCCGTTATCAAACCCTGTCCTGGGTTTCCTACTACCGTAAACTTTTGACGTAACATCTTCCTCTTATGTTTGTTGTTCTCGGCCACCTTCGGGTCGCCTGAAATAGGGAACTGGGCTCTTAAAAAGTGTCCGTACGATACGCAATTATCATCACCACTTTCTCGGATTTTATCCAAAACTCGTTCCCCATTCCAGCTCCAAACCCGCTGAGACTCTTTATCGATGTGCCCCAAGGCTCGTTCCGTCAATAGGTCGTTCAGGATATGGGGCAGAGTCTTGCCCTGCACCGGGTCGTGCATAATTACGGTCTACAAATATACAAATCACATATTAGAGTGAAATGTCCTTATAGCCACTTCAAAAATATCTACAAACCTTGTTCACATCAAAGTATAGCAGCAAATGGGGCTCACTCATATCCGATAATATCTCGAGTGTTTGGATAATATCCCACAATAAAATACCGCATACCAATCGGCCCAAAAGGAAAAAAACCTCATTCAGATTATCCACCATGTCCCAAATTTCAGAAATAACGTACCCAATTTGAGTCACTTCATAAATGGCGTCCACGACCATCACTCCTCTTGCCGCGCTGCGCGCACTGCGCGAGCATTTGATCGCTGGAAAAACTGTGTCCGTTGAAGACGAATTCCTCGTGTTCCATGACGTTGGCGGTGCAGAGATTAATCGTCTGCCCAAGCACAGCGCCACTGCGTATTACTCAAAGAAGCTGGACAAGAGCTACGACCTCTTGGCCGTGTACACGTGCTTCAAGCACGAAACGTTGAGCTTCAGTGACTATGTGCTGAAATGTCGAGAAGATAAGGCGGCAATGGTGTCTACTGTGGACAAGAAGGAGATTGTCGCGTACTTGAAAGGGGACATTGAGAGCAGTCCACAGATTTTGGACGCTAATGGTCAACCTACGACGAAACGAGGTGAAAAAGACCGTCGAAATGGGGTCAAGAAGACAAGAGACGAGGCAGAAGATATCAGATCGGTCAAAAAGAGAAAAATGGTGCAAGAAAAAGAGCAACAGCAATCGAGACCACAGAAACAGGACAAGACACCGCAACAAGTGGAGACGGAAGCGGAAATGAAGAGAATTATGGACAAGGGATACGTCATTAGGACAAGAACGACGGTATTGGATGCCCATAAGACCAAGTTTGATAATGTAATCAAGACATTGGAGCTGGTGAATGCAGAGACAAAAGAGAAGATTGAAAAAGCGACGAAAGCTTCGGCTTTAGTGGCGACGACGACAGCGAGAAAAGAACAATTGCCGATGCATCGACTTGTGAAGGAGAAACTTCTGGGTACACCAATTATTGTGGTGCCTGCGGGTTTCTCGGACTTGTTTACAATGCTGAATGTTAAGGATTTTCTAGAAGAAGGCGTGTATGTGCCGAATATGCAGAAGAAAGCAGAAGGAAACCGGAAACAACAGTCAATAATGATCACACATGAAGAGGATGGACATGTTTACAAGTTTAAGGTGGTGGACACTGTCAGTCGCTTTCGGGACAAGGACTGGTGCGTTGTGTCTAGTTTATCGATGATTTTTGTGCTAGAGTATTGAGTGTTTTGGTACTGGATGTATGGACTAGGCGCTCTGTTGTTGGGGTCATTGTGTCGGGACAGTCATGGCAGTTTAAGGGGTGGAAGTGGAAATTTCCGCTTGAGTTATTCAAGAAAGGTAGGCATTTTCGTAGTGGCGTGCAAGGGTATGACTTGCTAATTGGTGCGTGTTGCGATGCTGTAGTGTGCGGAGTTTACATTTACAATCAGGGCTCCCAGCTAAATGCTGAGATCAAGCAGTGGGATGTGAAAGTGCTTATGGTATGTTGTAGTTGTTTTGTTTTGTTTGTATATCGCCTAACGTTATATGTGCTGATATTTGACAGATCCATCCAGACAAGCGGCATTTGGACAAGGTGGCAGCCAAAGAGTTCTGGCGCTACTTATTTGCTTTCATGAAGGTGAAGTTGCAGTAAGAAGGACACGACGCGCTGATCGGTCCACACGTCCAGTTTGTTGCCGCTTCGATATCTCGCGCAGTAGCATTTCCAGTCCTACTGCAAAGTGTCATACCACGCTGCCACAGGGAACTATAAACAATTACAGGCAAACCACAAGCGTGAGAGACAGGACGCTGGACGATTCGAACTGCACGGTAGTACGACTCGATACATTTGCTGAGGCTTCAAAATGTTCAAATATTGCCTAGACCTTTTTAGACAACAGCAGAGCACGTGTGAACATGACGGAGATTGGAGGGTGAATCGAATTTTGTTAATAGCACTATTAATTTGGCTCATTTGTATCACAATGTTGAGTAGATAGTCGCGAAAAAATTGTCGATGAATGGCTACGTGATGTCGTTGACCCCAAATTGTAGCGGCTGCTTAGTGATCAGTTCTATGGCCAACGCTAGACGGTCGTTCTCGTTAGCTGAGCTTCATTAATTTGAGATGAGATTACGATGTGTTTCAGACGATCGCTGCAGCTGAAACAATTTTATGAGTAATATAGTGCGATTGCCTGTGGGACGATAGATCAAACATCTTCACGTTCGGCCGCAATCCCGTACACCGAATTCTCAGCATATGTGCCACGCTGCATCACCGTAAGCGAATGCGCAAGAAAGATCTATCTGTAGTGGACACACTTCGGACTTCGCTCCTACTTACTTCGATGACATCGTTGTCGCGCTGATGGCAACCTCAGCGATGTTCAAGTTCGCCATCAACACTTGAAACAGGTGTTTCAAGTCATGCGAGACAACAAGTTGTATGCGAATTTAAGAAACTGCGTCTTTTGTGCACAGGAGATTCCGGTGCTGGGTTTTTATGTGGGTTACTTGGGAGTTCGAGCTGATCCCGAGAAGGTGTCGTCAATCTGTTCTTAGCCCACGCCCAAAAACTTTACAGAGTGCGTCAGTGGCTCGGCTTGGCTAATTACTTGCATAATTTCAAATGATAGCCGACATCAAAAAGTAGTAGACCGAGTTAAGAGCGTGGGACCTCTGACGCTCAGCCAGCGTGTGAACAGATTGAGTCAGTTGAAGCACTTTCTGACAGTAATAAGAGTGCTGGTTCTAATCGCGTTCTAAGGCAGACACTGAAGTTTAATCAAGGGACCTTCGGCAAGATGAATGAAGCTCCTGTGTGACGCACAAACCCTTAGGTCGGTAGTTATGATGTTTTCTTTCGATACAACAATTAATGCATAAGCCAATGTTGACGGTCGTGATAAAGTTTAAGCTATCGTTTGCAATAGCGCTACCACGATTGCCATACTCCATCGTTATGCTCCAAAGTTGTCGGTCTTCCTCGGTGCTTTTGGCTTTCTCCTTCTGTCTTGTCTTACTGTGTAGGCTTCGTGTATATGTTCACCAAGTTATGCGTAGGAATCCGCCAGCGGTTGTAACTGTTTGTCTTCTTTGTCTTTAGTGCTCGGGGCGGTAGTAGAGCGAGCAAGGTCCTTCATTATCTTCCTAGACACACCGTCATGCGGAAAGTTTGGCTAAGTTACCTGCCATATCGATTATCGTAGTCTTGGAGAAAGATGCACCGGTGCCAGGCAGCCCTTGCCTAGCTGATACTGTAGCCGTAGCAATAGTACGCTTTTTGTACAGCTCATGTTTTTAGTAATCCGTATAGCTCTCTCTCGTCGTGGCCATATGGGAACGATGGATCAGCTTGAAGTACGCTGAGCCTACAATTTTCAGTTACAGCTAATGTAGTTTCTCTAGTCTTGCTGTTGCTGATTGACTATCATGATACCTCATAAAAATACCATACAAGCATAGAAAACGACATAAATCACTATTGTTTATTATTTTCTGAATCTGTTTTTATAAAGCAGGTCTTGAGACAATAATTAGAAAATGTAAATCCGTGAAACCAGGTGGAAAGGCAGGGCGATCAATTACGTTCTATCTTTGCGCACCGTCAACATCAAACTGAACAATCTAGTGGCTCTTTAATCGATGTCTTAGTAGAGACTCATGCACTACTGCATTGCGTGGATTTTTGCACGGTATCAAAGCTGAGGTATTTTTTATAGCTTTTCATCTGGTCGCTACCTCATTATTCGCCGAAGCCAGCGACCGGTCAGATATGTATAATCGTACAAGCACTTGCTGCACTCAACCGAATCGGACACGCACTTTCTCAGAGCCTTGGGTATGATTGGTGTTGGGTCTACAACACCGGGCCAATCAGTCAATAGATCACCACCCATCCTGCGGTTTTGACTTGACCAGTTTAAAACTTGCATACAACTTTTGAAGAGGAAGTGCCTCCAAGATGTTGAGGCTGTGGCTCATGTTCTGCATACTTATAGCGTGTACTATTTGTGTGGTGGCACTCGATTTTGATACCATCACATCATCCAGCAGCACTTCCAGCAATGACGTCAAAACATCATCCAGCAACTCCTTCAGTAGTAACGTTGACACATCGTATCCAAAGACCACACATTCTTCAATATCGGCACCGACACCTGCACCGGTAAAAGAGGAAGACGAGTCCATTTTCACATTTACTGCGGCTCCAAAGGTTAAGCTAAACTTTCCGATTGACGGCTCTATACCTCCTAATTGGGTAGGTCCAAGTATCGGAGACTTTTTCGATACAGCGTGCTATCGAAAGATACATCAGCAGAACTCACAGGGTGCGTGTCCTTTAGGCTACGACGCAAGCAAAAGCATGTGCTGGACACAATGTCCGATCGCGTATCCTGTCAAGTGTTTTGCTGAGTGTATTCCTCAAAATGACCAGTGTACTCTGGAAATCATGGCCAAAGTTACAAATCCGGGCTACGTTGTACTCAATATTGCTACTGCTGGTGTATTTAACGCGATTAGCAGGTCATTAAAGACGGTCAAGAAAGAAGTATTGTGTGCTTTCAACATATTTAATATTGCGGAAGGAATTTCTCGTTTCATGCGATTTCAACGAGTCGTGCCTCCGAACGGGACAAAAGAGGAGATTCTTGCTGTAGTATATCAAACGGACCTGTTCCTCGTCGATCTGCCAGTTGCTATTACGGCCTGTATGGGATACCCTGTTCCGCGATATGCTTACTTTGCTGATGCAGTCGTGACCGCTGCGGAAACAATTGTCAAGCAAGTGGTTTTAAACCATAACGTGATCATGAGCTCAATCGATGCTTTCATGGCGTTCTTTAGAAACACCACAGCAGGAAAGTCGGTGAGGGAGCTTGATTCGGTGAGTGTGGCGAACCTCACGTCCATGATAAAGTCTAGCTCTTCTTGCGGGTTCAACCTTAAACGTCTCACAGACCGAGTCATTACCAAAATTGCCGACATGCGTGACTACAATCCATTCATTACCAACGAAGACCTTCGAATCGAGCTGAGCAAGTCGTCTATTGTGCTGGAGGATGTTCCGATCGTCACCAACAACTGCATGGCCGAGTTGCTAAAAACCAAGAAGCCTTATATCGCTTACCAGACGCGAGATACTCTGAGAAAAACGTTCGGGGTGATCATCGATCAACTGATTGAGACATCCACCACCGATATGGGTGAGGCTATGGCAAGGGAAGATTACATGGTGTTAACAGCCAATATGGGATTTCTCGGCCTCTCAGCTTTCGATCCCACAGGCATTGCTTACATGGCATTCAACTACGTGCAGTCTATTTGCGGTCCGACGGAATTCATCGGTGAAATCGACGACGGGAATCTCACAGATGCACTAGGACTTACAACCGTAGATGATGCTTTCCACGGCAGCGAAGGAACGTGGACCAAGAAGGGTGACGGTGTGGTGAAAATTATCTTTGTTAGCTCTGACACCGAGAACGTGAATGTGATTATTCGCTCGGGAGGTGAAAAAGTTGCTACAGTCTATGTTGGAAGCGGGGAGACGGTGACTTGGACAACGACCGTGAAGGCACTGCAGGACAAGACTTTGTACTTGACACGTAAGCGCCCGGGTCTTCTGAATATTCCTCGTTCAAGTGGCGGCTCTCTTCTGCTATGGCTACCGAGGTCCTCAGAAGGCGGTCACCTCAAACTGAACGCGAAGATCAACGTAAGCTAGAATAGATAGAACTTAATAATTTATAAGCGTGTGCGCGTGAATGCGTCCACGTTTGTGTAAACTCTTCAAGCAAAAGTTTTGTACGTGCTTGAAATCTTGACAGTAAACAATGAATTGCGTTGTTAGCATGGCAAGAATATGCAACGCTTCCTTGTAGGGATGATTATAAAAGTTTCCGGGCTACTGGCACCTTTTGGACTAGTGCTTGTAGAAAGCTATCATCATGGATAAAAAGTGATATCGTTATGCACAACGTCAGCTTTTTCATCTCCTGGGCATTAGAGATATTATTGTACTGCAAGACTTGTGATTTGAAAACAGTGCATAACTCATGCCCCTGTCAAACGTAGCAGCTAGAATAGTGAGCGAAGATTCATTTAGGTGACTTCGAAGCACGTTGTTCCGCCGACTTTACGACGCAGGTACTAGCTGGGTGAGGATCAAAAGCGAGGGGCTGAGCAGCAAGCCCGGCCACGATAACATCACGTGGGCCCCTGGTTATCTAACGACAACTTGCTGTCACGCAAGAACGTTGCGACACTTCGAACTTTGGCTCACAGCGAAGATGCAGCCAGCAGCCAGTTCATACGATCCTAATCTTTTCATATCAATGTCAACTTTGACGTTTTTACTTGGTGTCATGTGCTACTTGACCAACTCGGTTGCGAGACACGGCCGTCAAGCAGCAGCTGGATGTCAGCTTTTCGTTTGATGGTATCAGTAATGGCCCCTCGATCTCTATAACAATGTAGCAAAGAATGAAGACACGCTGCTGCGTCGTTAAGTCATACAGAGTGCTGGAATCCATTTGGTGCTAGCGAGATCGTCTTCTTATGATCATGGCTGGAATGGGGGCCACAAAAGTTTCTGACACTGAAAATCGCTCATGTTGAGTAAGCTGTCGCTTTGACGCCGAAGGCCAACAAACTGGTCAACCAGAGAGAAAATGGAGACGTGACTTTCTGTTTCAGCGTCGTAGGCTTGAGTGGCAACACCAGAATACGCTTATAGCTCGCTAGACTCAAACTATTCTACAAATTCTTCAATGGATTGGAGCGTAACCACATCATAACATCGGCGGTGTTCTGCTGATGGTTGCAGCTGACTTTGCCTCGTGTAGTAGCGTTTAATCGTCTTCAGGCTTAGCCGGCCTTGTAACAGCTTATCATGCTGTTGTACAACGTGTGATGCGGAAGCAGACGACGGATCAGGTCGCAGATTCGGCATCTTTGTAAACTCTACATCGATATGCCACCTCTTCCATGCTAGTGGGTATGTTACGTTGTCGCTATCCGCGTTGAAGACGTAATCTAAAACATGCGATGCGACCGTCAATCCAATTGCAGAAGCTGTCGAGTCGTGGAGACGCTTCATGAATTAGTCCGTGCATGAGCTAGATTACCGATAAAAACATACCAGAAGCTGATCCATAAGGACATCATGAATATGACCAAATTTCTGGTAGCCTTAGTCACATCTAGTGTTGCATCTCAATCATATCGCCAAAACCGAGAGCGCAGTATTGCACACATCGAACTGACATGCTGTTGGTGTGACCCGACATGCTGCTTATCACAAAGCCAAGTTTCAAAGTAGGCCGTGACGTTACTATCTTCACACATAGCTGTTGTATTCATGTTCGAAGTCTCAGTCCTTCAGTATCGCTGCTGCTCACCTTTTTTGCCTATACGTTACCCTTGGCATTTTTACAATTATCTCTGAGTCGTCGTCTTGGTGCCGAGAACCCCGTCGCTTCTGCTGACACCTCTTATACTTTCAATCTTAGCGTAACCCGTGACACCCTCAAATTCCATGAAAAATACGAAAAGGAATTTGTCACGAGAAAAGCGTTAAAAGGGCACATCAATAGCGAGACAGCGTTTATATGATAAGGCAAGCAAAGTGCTCAACAAAGAGGTGCCCCCTCGTTAAACCCCATCTAGCAAAAAGACCATTTCTACACAACTGCACCACCCTACGCGTTGTAGTAAAAATGCTGAGGATGGCAGCCATCTTCGCCATTGCAACTATGAATTTCATATGAATTTATTTTTTGTATCCTAAAAACAGCCTTTTCTCAGATTAAGTGTCCATGACTCGCGTCGGGCTTGTGCCGCAACTGCAGAAGTGTAACAGGGCATCTAGTTACACGTAAACATTAAGTAATATACTTAATGTTTGGTCTAAAAGTATCCATGATTACTTTTGACCTGTCACTTGGGTGCGATACACAAATGTGATCCACCCTCTTGAATGTGATATCCATTGATGGATTCACATGAGAAGGGATGACGCTAGTTGAAGCTAGGGATCGCGACGTCTCAGAAGGACGTCAGTTGCGATCTTAAATCTAGATTTAAGATCATGCGACAGGATACGCTTCTAAAGAGTCGCGTATCCGATCTATATATATATATAGCCAATCAGTAGTTAAGTATATATTTAGTTATAATTAATTAAATATAGCTCAGTCTTGAATTTGCTAAACACCAAAGCACCACGCACGAGAAGCCGAAAAGCTTCTACGTGACGTCGGTGTCTTCTTGTCTTAGAAGTTCGTTGCACTCTCGCTTAAGTGAGAGGCAACTGGTGGTACGACTGCGTAAGCAGCCGACCAACCTCCTAACCACCCTCGCACGCGAAGGTAAGACGGTCTAACCGCTTCCTCGCTTGTGCTGAAGGTGTGTGCTAGTAGTACGAGGCAATTTCGTAGAAGTGCCCGTCTACAAGAAGAGTCAATCTTGTTGTCAACTCGTATTGTGCCAAATAAAAAGAGGCTAGTGGATATCTGAGGAACCATTAACACTTTGTTTTTGTGTGCAACGATACGAATGAAGTAGGCCTCCTATTCAGATTCATTTATCATTTTGTTATTTTATTTACTAGAGCATTTTGATCACCACATTTTGACTCTCAACAAAAACAAATGATGTATTTAAGAACCATTTAAAAGGATAATCTAAATGGAAGGAAGCTGTAACGGGGTTACACGACGGTTGTAGCGTCTTTCCGAGAGTTTACGGTTAAACTCTCCTTTGTATTGCATATAATGCATTATTATACTTCTCTTTAGAGAGGTATTAAGTATGAGCGTTGTAATACGGTATTCGGTAATACCGTATCTTATCGATTGAGATTCGATAAATCACTAACGCTGTATTAAGTACATCATACACAGATGTTTAGACGATACGTCGTCCAATAGCAAAGTCTGCATATAATAATTACTATTATAGTAATTAATCTAGTGTAGTGTACTTAGAGTAGGACTATTCATAAAAGCTCAAAGCATAAATAAAATCAGTTCTCCTTTTGAGTTTAAGATCGCAAGTCGTTCTGACTTGCTCTCTTGTGCACTTCGTGCGTTGGTTCCTTGAACTTTTAAGCTTCTAGCTTTTTCTTGCACTCTGTGCGTTGGTTCTCTGAACCTTAAGTTTATTGCTTGCTGACTAAAAATCTCTCCTACTTCCTTAGAAGAGGGTGACTTTAAAGTCGTTTAATTAGTTCCTTAGCGCTAAGTGGCTTCAAGCCGTAGATTTATTTAGTTCTCTCGAACTAAGAGGCTTTCAGCCTAAAAAGTCTTCCTCTGACTAAAGGCTGTGCAGCTCGGCTACAGCCAAGCCACCGCTGAGTCCATCACTAAGACTCAGGATGAGCTTAGGCTTGAGCAGGCACGTAATGAGGCGCTCAACAGAACTGTTGAGACGCTCTCTGCCCGGCCTAGTCAACCGAGGCCCATTCGGATGGACCCTCCGAAGTTCGATGGAACTATCCCTCACACGATTGTTCACTGGCTATTAGCAGTGGAGCAATGTGGAGTGGCTCAGCTCATCGAAGACGACACCAGAATGGTGTCGTATGCCATGTCCAACTTGCGTGGCAAAGCGTCAGAGTGGGCATACTCTGCGCTGATGGCAAATGCTGATGCGTTTCCATCGTGGGCGATCGTTAAGGCAAAGATTCGCGCCATGTATCAGCCGCCTAACAACGAAGTGTTGCTTATGGCGCGCTTCTTTGGAGCACGACAGGCGAAATGCTCTCTGAAAGAGTTTGTGCAGGAGATGCGTTCGCTGTCGACGTCCATTAATGGGGAACCGATACCAGAGCGTATCAAGGTGACCACGTTCATGAATGGACTTAGGCACGGCCCATCGCGTCAGGCCCTTTTCAGAAAGGTGCCACCGACGATGGAAGAGGCAATTGACATTGCCTTGGTTGAGGAGCAATCCTACAACAGCGCTTCGGCGACAGCCTATTACAGGCCGTCGTCCGAGAAGTCTGATGCCACTCCTATGGAGTTAGGCAATGCAGATGTGATCTGCTACAAGTGCGGCAAGCGCGGCTATAATGATGGCTCGCTGCTAGGCGAAAGTAGCTGCTGGTGCTAAGGCAGCCAGCAAAAGGTCTCCCAACCCGAAGGGAGGTGCAAAAAGCCAGCGTGCACGACGCACGGGTTCAGCACCTGCCCAAGATGGGTCGGGAAATGCGGGAGCTCAGTAGGGGCGGGATGCCCTACTGTCGCGGACTCTGAAGCTACCCCTATGTTCAAAGCTATCGAACAAATGGGTAGCATAGTCCATGAGGTACCGAAAGGTCGGACTTCAACTCGTTTTGGTCTATAGCGCTCGAGTACGAGGCTATGACCAAGTGATGACCCTTATCGTGGATTCGGGTGCATCACAAAACTTCATGAAACTCGCGGCTCTGAAAAAGAGGCCGGCGAGTTATGAGTCGCTTTGCCAGGATGGCAAGCAAGAAGAGGCGCTCGTTCGTTTAGCGAACGGCGCGCTCGTTAAATCGGAGGGAGTTCAAGTTGAGCTTGCCTTCCGTTTCAGTGACTTCTCCTGTAAAGAGAAGTTCACAGTGCTAGGTATGGAGAGTCCGTATGACCTCATCCT
This sequence comes from Peronospora farinosa, assembly GCA_947646735.1. Classification (NCBI taxonomy): domain Eukaryota; phylum Oomycota; class Peronosporomycetes; order Peronosporales; family Peronosporaceae; genus Peronospora; species Peronospora farinosa. The sequence continues at coordinate 661,151 of CANTFK010000961.1, read as the reverse complement.
AGGCATGCCTTGGTTGGCTAAACACCAACCATGGATAGACTGGCGTACACGCACAGTCGCTAACTCTGCGCAAGACACCGGAAAGGATGTGCTCTTGCGAGAGGCTTATGTGGCTGATGCTGTGTCCAACACAGTCGAGGGTGCGATGACGGTATGTCAATCGACACCATGAACTACCCAGCTCAAAAAGAGTGGTGTAGTTGGAAGTGCACTGGCGGAAAGCCAGGTGACACATATTCCTACTCATGTCGAAAAGACTGGTGTTAGTGAATGGGGCGATGACAGGTAGTCATGCGTCCAATAGTCCTGCACAGAGCCGAGAGCATGTGGCAGTTGATAGTGGGCTGACAGGAAGTCAAGCGTCACGAGAACAGGCACAGAGCCAAGAGCCTGGTGCGGTTGGAAGGAGTGCGTTGGATAAAATAGCAACGACACCTTCTTCCAGGTCAAAGGTCGTGGTGACTCGAGCAATGAGCACCAGACGTATTAAGACGATTAAGGGCACGTCGAAACGAGTGACCCTTGGATCAGTCTCGGCCCAAGAGGACGGACCTACGAACGAGTTGTTCGAGGCCGTCGAAGACAAAATGCCGGAGGCATCGTCAGTTGAGGTGCTCCAACTTGTCTTGGCATCTACCGAGGAGATAGTAAATCTCTCGGAGATGACGTGGGATCTGTTCCTGTCTGAACGAAAAGGAAGGAAAGATCCACGAGATAGTCGCACCAGTTCCAGAAGAGAACGTGGTGGACTGTTGCTCTTCATCCACAATGGATGAGAGCGTCTTGGAGACCGACAAAAAGAAACGGTTTGCTTCTCAAGGATGGGAAGCCTTGAAGGAAAGCCCAATTTATGATGTTCTGTGGAAACACCGTGATGTGTTTCCAGCAGAAGTGACGAGCCGCCTACCAGCCGATAGGGGCATCAGGCACGAGATTGACCTGGAGCCTGGCATGTGACCAGGCAATGGCCGTTGCCGAAGTAACAAGTCGATTACATCGATGAGTTCTTCGACAAGCGAGCCAAGGCGGGACATGTACGTGAGAGCAAGTCGCCTCATTGCAGCCCGACCTTCTGTATGCGTAAAGCCACGAGTGGATGGCGCGTGGTTCATGCTTGTAATAAGCTGAACACGGCCACCATTCCAGCTCAAACGCCGATCCCGCGGTAAGATGTTTTGTTGAATTCCATGGCAAAGTCAACTATCTTTTCCGCGCTGGATCTGAAGGATGGCTACTATCAGGTTCTCATGAGAGATATAGATGTAACCAAAACGGCAGTAAGCACCCCAAGCAGTATGCTGTGGGAGTGGCTTGTGATGCCACAAGGATTGAAAAATGCTCCAGCAACATTCAATCGATTGGTGGCTCACGTGATGCGTCAGCATCGTGCCTACGCGCCCCATTTCTTTGACGATGTATTCGTGCATAGTAGGGCGGAGGACGGTCTGAGCGCGATAGAGTCGCACAAGCGTCATTTAGACGCTGTGTTGCAGACTCTGGGTGACGCCCAATTATACGTGAACTTGCAAAAGTGCGTAATAGGGGTCCCCGAGATACCTGTGCTGGGCTGCATCGTAGGTGCACATGGTGTACGAGCAGACCCAGAAAAGGTAAAGGCTATCAAGGAATGGCCAGTACCACGACACTGCGCCAATTTCTTGAGCTCACTAATTACTTGCATAAGTACAGCAAGAATTATGCGGAGCAGACTAAGCCATTGTCTGATCTTTTGAAAAAGGATACAGAATGGACTTGGTCAAAGGAACAAGAAGATGCGTTCACATCAGTGAAGCAATCTCTTGTAGAGGCACCGGTCTTGGCATTGCCAGACGCGGATAAGCTCTTTAGCGTTGTCTGCGATGCAAGCAATTTTGCAATCGGCAGCGCGCTCATGCAGAAGGATGACAATGGCGTTTACCGTGTCATTTCGTATCAGTATCGGCTTTTGAAAGCCTCAGAACTGAATTACACTGTGCATGACAAGGATCTGCTTTCCATTAAGTATGCTCTTGTTAAGTTTCGGGTGCACCTTTTGGGTACCGAACCTTTTGTGGTTTATACGGATCACGCATCACTGCGGACCGCTATAAATTCACCGCAACTCTTGCCGAGAATGGATAGATGGCTAACTTTCTTCTCTGAATTTAACTTCAAAGTTGAATATAAGCCGGGTAAGTCGAATGTCTTGGCTGAAGCGTTATCGCGCAGACCAGACTTCGAGGCAAGACACCAGGATAGTGTGTCTCGTGCGAAAGCACAAGTTGAGTCGTCAACACTGGCAGCCATGAAGGTCTACCATGTGACGAGCTCAATGGCCTCCGATATCAAGGAGTGTTACAGTCAGGACGAACATTGTCGCCTGCTGTTGGATCATTTTGGTGGACGAAAGGTTACCCTTCCGTCGCACCTCAAAGCGAAACTAAATCGCTTTAGCTACAGTGATGGCCTGTTATGGCATCAACTGTCACCCTGTGATCCCTTGAGAATCTATGTCCCTCATGACACAGATCTCAAGCTGATGATACTTCACGAGTGCCATGATGCGCCATCTAGTGGGCATCTGGGCCGTGAAAAGACATTCTTACGAGTGTCAGAGGAATTTTGGTGGCCCCACCTATATCGGTGGGTGGCCAACTATATTCGCTCTTGCGAAGAGTGTCAGCGCATTAAGCCTGCACCTTCGAACAGTGCGCCATTGAAGCCACTACCAACTCCAACGGATTGTTGGAAGTCGGTCAGTTTGGACTTCATGTTTGGCTTACCGCCTGACCATAAAGGCAGGACGGGGCTCGTCGTCTTTGTAGACAGACTGAGAAAGATGGTGCATTGAGCACCATGTAGCACCAAGATCTCATAAAAAGAGAATGCCCTCTTGTTTCTGGATCACGTGTATCGACTACACGGGATGCCCGGGTCCATATTATCGAGCCGGGATCCGCGTTTTACGTCGGGTTTTTGGCGACATGTGTTTGAGCTGCTGGGTAGCAAGCTTCACATGTCAACCGCTGATCATCTCCAGACCGATGGCCAAACCGAACGGGCCAATCAAGTCGTGGCGGATGTGTTGCGTACAGTAGCGACTCCCAAGAATGGAGCAAGCAATTGCCATTCGTGGAGTTTGCTATCAATAACAGTGTTCACGCCAGTACGGGTGAAACACCGTTTTACATTAACGGACTGCGTCATCCTCGAACGCCAGTCTCGTTTGTACGCAGCCCGAGTCTTAGTGGGGGAGGGACCCTCACTTCGCTCGGTGCGAATGCCAAAGAGGGCCAAGGTTGCCCTAGTGACACTGCTAATTTAGCAGTGGTCACGACACCTATAGGTGTCACAGAGGAGGCACGGCAAGAAATGACAGTGCTCCTTGATGATGACACTATAGTGTTATCAACAGCGTCGACCCATGAACGACCTCTTGAAAGCGTCATCGGCGAGCTGGATGCTAAAAGCGTGAGCGAAGCTTAGCGATTTGTGGATGAGCGATTATCCATCACACGTAAAGTCCGTGATGCGATGGCAAGCACACAGGACAAGCAAAAACAATATGCAGACCAGCATGGTCGCAAAAACAATGAACACTTTAGTGTGGGGGACAAAGTGTTATTAAGTACTGCTACCCTACCTAAACATGCAATTTATGTACTACCTGGTGGTACTACTAAGCTATTGTCCCGGTTCATTGGGTCCTTTACAGTGGTTGAAGAAGTTGGAGACCTAAATTGTAGGCTCACTCTCCCACCGTATATGAAGACGCACTCCGTATTTTACGTGGGTCGTCTGAGACGGTATGTTGATCCAGAAGAGATCACATATCCGCATCGGTCTAACGAGACCGACGGTGACGTCGACTGTGAGTCGAGCGTCGCGACCGATCAGGCGACGAGGAAGACGATAGGCTCCCCGTATACGAACGAGGCGATAGAGGACTCGGCGATCGAGGAGGACTCCGCGCTTGACGCGGGTCTCTCATCACCAGTCGCTCTAGGATGTCCAAACGGGTCTTCAGGCGGTCATACCCCTGACGGTCCCTCGTCCTCACATCGCGCAGGTCCGAGTTCAATCGCGAGACTTGACTCTTGAGATCTGTCACCTGCCTCTTCAGCGCAGCGGACTCAGCCTGCGACTGAACAGCAGCAGGGTAGGCAGCCGCGAGTAGGTGGGCGTAATCGCCGCTCCTATCGGGCGCCACCTGTGTTGGTGGAAACGGAAGGGAATACCCGCTTCATTGTTGGAAGGCTGTTGGCCCACCGGTTTGTGAAGCGAAAGCTCCAAATCTTTGTCCAGTGGAAGGGTTACCCAGCGAGCTTTGACTCGTGGGAGCCTGTGGACGCTTTGCGCGTCGACGTGCCTGGGCTGGTGGCTGCTTATGTGAAGCAGCACCAGCTGTCGTCTTTCTGCTAGGTCCGGAAGGACTAGCAGAAGAAGCGTGGCGATAATTAATTGGGGGTCGCTTACCACCCAAAATTTCATGCGCACGCTTCATGGCGAAGCTGATTCGCTGCGACCGTTGTTTCGTTGCATTTTCCTGCAACGTTACACGGCGCCGAAGTTCAGCTTCATATTCGTCGGCTGTTTCGCTAGAACGCAGCACGACTGGAATTGGGAAAGCACGACCAAATGCTTTGCCCTGCTTTTTCCACAAGGGAATGACGCTATAAAATTTATGAGCGTCTATAGTTGCACGCTGCAAAAGCGCTGCGCTAGACCCATCCGAGTTCATCCACTCAGATGGAGGTGGCATTGGTGGCAAACCACCGCTCACGTAGCCGCCCTCGCGACGTCGGGCTTGTGAGGCAGAAGGTGTACATGGTGGAGCTTTTAGCTCACACTCACCTGAGTCTGACTCTCCATTATGGATTGTCAAGACATCAGCTTGAAGAGCCACATCTGACTGAGTCGCGACTACTCCTTTCGAAGTAGCGTGCTCAGTCTTAGTCGCTGCGCTCGTAGGCGCAGACGACGGGGTTTTACCTTCGCTTGTAGGAAGCATAGATGCTTCCTCAAAGACGGGTGCCTCAAATGATGGGGACATATGTCCCATCAATGCACTATGCTCATCGCCACTTTATGGTGATGGCAGTGGTGTAGTCTCATTGTAGTCTACAATGAGAGATGGATTTTCATCCACATTATCGTGAGATGGAAGATTCTCCCCAGTGCCTGACGCACTTTGCGACGGCTGCGATAAATCGCGGCGCGTGCGCTTAGTACTGGACTGCATGGGTGCCTTTGCAGGCGACCCATCAGCCTTACCACGTTTCGGTGTCATGAGAGTTGAGTAGACTAAAGCGGCGCGTTTATAAACGGCTCGCAAGTCTCTCTACCTCTTAGGCGATGTTTTACAAAATGTAAACATCGTTCTAAAACGGGGGAGGTGTAAGAAGACATCTAGTTACACGTAAACATTAAGTAATATACTTAATGTTTGGTCTAAAAGTATCCATGATTACTTTTGACCTGTCACTTGGGTGCGATACACAAATGTGATCCACCCTCTTGAATGTGATATCCATTGATGGATTCACATGAGAAGGGATGACGCTAGTTGAAGCTAGGGATCGCGACGTCTCAGAAGGACGTCAGTTGCGATCTTAAATCTAGATTTAAGATCATGCGACAGGATACGCTTCTAAAGAGTCGCGTATCCGATCTATATCTATATATAGCCAATCAGTAGTTAAGTATATATTTAGTTATAATTAATTAAATATAGCTCAGTCTTGAATTTGCTAAACACCAAAGCACCACGCACGAGAAGCCGAAAAGCTTCTACGTGACGTCGGTGTCTTCTTGTCTTAGAAGTTCGTTGCACTCTCGCTTAAGTGAGAGGCAACTGGTGGTACGACTGCGTAAGCAGCCGACCAACCTCCTAACCACCCTCGCACGCGAAGGTAAGACGGTCTAACCGCTTCCTCGCTTGTGCTGAAGGTGTGTGCTAGTAGTACGAGGCAATTTCGTAGAAGTGCCCGTCTACAAGAAGAGTCAATCTTGTTGTCAACTCGTATTGTGCCAAATAAAAAGAGGCTAGTGGATATCTGAAGAACCATTAACACTTTGTTTTTGTGTGCAACGATACGAATGAAGTAGGCCTCCTATTCAGATTCATTTATCATTTTGTTATTTTATTTACTAGAGCATTTTGATCACCACATTTTGACTCTCAACAAAAACAAATGATGTATTTAAGAACCATTTAAAAGGATAATCTAAATGGAAGGAAGCTGTAACGGGGTTACACGACGGTTGTAGCGTCTTTCCGAGAGTTTACGGTTAAACTCTCCTTTGTATTGCATATAATGCATTATTATACTTCTCTTTAGAGAGGTATTAAGTATGAGCGTTGTAATACGGTATTCGGTAATACCGTATCTTATCGATTGAGATTCGATAAATCACTAACGCTGTATTAAGTACATCATACACAGATGTTTAGACGATACGTCGTCCAATAGCAAAGTCTGCATATAATAATTACTATTATAGTAATTAATCTAGTGTAGTGTACTTAGAGTAGGACTATTCATAAAAGCTCAAAGCATAAATAAAATCAGTTCTCCTTTTGAGTTTAAGATCGCAAGTCGTTCTGACTTGCTCTCTTGTGCACTTCGTGCGTTGGTTCCTTGAACTTTTAAGCTTCTAGCTTCTTCTTGCACTCTGTGCGTTGGTTCTCTGAACCTTAAGTTTATTGCTTGCTGACTAAAAATCTCTCCTACTTCCTTAGAAGAGGGTGACTTTAAAGTCGTTTAATTAGTTCCTTAGCGCTAAGTGGCTTCAAGCCGTAGATTTATTTAGTTCTCTCGAACTAAGAGGCTTTCAGCCTAAAAAGTCTTCCTCTGACTAAAGAGCTGTGTAGCTCCGCTACACTTGGTAGCACTTGTAGTCAATCCTACACCTGAGTCTTTAAAGACTGACCCTCTGTGAGGATGGAGAATCAAAATCACCTCTCTGAGACGCAACGACTCGCACTAAATGAATTATCTGCGTTCGTTGGGCCCGATCAAATCGAGGCCCTTTTGGCCCAAGGCCCGGAGGTCCTTAATGTTCGCCATGAGGCCTTTATGCGTTATGAGGCAACGCTACTCGGGCATGTCCACGACCAGGCAGCGTCAGCTGCGCCTACGCAGTATATTCCGGTACCTGTGACCGATGCAGAGCCAAAGGCTCGCTCACTCGTTTCAAACGTAAAGATCTTTGTGGGGAAGGAGGAAGAGAATCTTCTCCTCTGGATCCGAGAAGTTGAAATGGCAATGGATGCCGCCATACTTGTGTCAGAAAAGCAACGAGTTGGCTTGGCCATTTGGAAGCTCGGTGGAAGAGCTAGAGAGTGGACTCACGAGCGATGTCTCTGTAAACGCTGCATTTCCCATTTGGGAAATGCTTAAAAAGCAATTAACTTGCGTGCTTGCACCGCCTAATAATGATTACTCATGTGCGCTCACGCTTCTTAGATACCTGACAGGGTAAGAAAGAATTGTCGGACTATGTCCAAGAGTTAAGAACTCTCATTGCTGCTATGCAGCAGGACCCTCTGGCAGAGGAAGTCCGAGTAACCATTTTTATGGAAGGACTTCGTACTGGGGTCGCCAGGACAGACGTTTTCCGTGTCCAGCCTTCGACTTTCGAAGAGGCAGTGATCATAGTGTTTAACGCTGAGTTGAATTTCAAATATGCTCGCTATGGTCTGCCATGGTATAATTCAAATGCCTCTAATAGGGCAAAAATGATGGATCTCAGTCATGCTGAAGAAGCTGAGCTTCAAGCTGCAGAGCAGCAAGGTAACATTCGTAGATGTTACATGTGCGGAAGCACTAGGCACCTCCGCCCTAGCTTCCCGTTGAGAAAGCAACGTCAGAATCGGCAGAGCCGAAACCCTGCTCTTAGCCAAAAGGCGAGCACGGCAGGGGAAAATATCAGCGTCCAGTAGGGCGCCCCGCACCTACTGGGAAAGAAATAAGATCTGTTGAACCTCAAGGAGATGAAGGTAAACAGGGCTTAGCCCCAGGTGGTTATGTGGATGCTTTCATGGGACAGGAATGCAAGCCATGCTTGTTGGTTGTGTCGGCAACCGTTAAAGGCTTTGAGAAACCATTTCATTTCTAACTGACTCAGGGGCTTCGGGTAATTATGTCCGACGTCGTTCCCTTGGGGGGAGTCATCTGTATGCTGAGGCGCTAGAAGCGCAAGAGGGTGACAATATAACTGTTCGTCTAGCGACAGGTGTATGTGTCGCCGTGCCTAAAGTTCCGTTAAACTTAGGTGTGAAGTTCTTAGACTTCAATAGCGTTGAACTTGTCCTAGATTTGGACTCGAGATATGATCTCATTCTTGGTATGGCCTGGATGGAACGCCATGATCCATGGATCGATTAGAGATCCAATAACTTAGGCGCAACGTGCAATGTTCCTAGCGAAGCTTTGGAGAGTCATGAACCCACCTTCGCTAAGAAACAGAAGCGCAATTGGCGCGAGCCATTGACCGAGTCAGTTAGTGTGCTGGATATTGGAGTGTCTGAGTTGATAAACTCGATCGCCTTCCACCCTAACACAATCAAGTTCAACATCGATACAAGTCCACCGAGAAGAGAGCAACCCACCCAACCGACGGGTACACAAGGTGAGGAAGGCTTTATACACAAAATTGGGGTGCACCCTCCGTTAGTCGGTCGTCCGGGAGCCAGTGGAGAGCCGGAATCGCATCAGCACTTTTGCGAATCCTACTCCACTACAATAATGCGCGTGTCCGGATCTTCTGGTTACTCGGGGATTCTCCGTGCGTTCCTGAGAGAAGATGTAAAGGTCAAAATTCAACCTGGGATTGAAGCCTCAGCGGCAGAGGGATCACCTCAGACGTGTAGAGAAAAAGGATCTTCCGATCATCAGCGTTTAGGAGGGGCGCAGATGAAAAGAAAATCAAAGAGGAAGATCAAGAGATTGATTTGGAAGAAAACCTCTACCCCCTCCCCAGGTCCTTTCGAGGACCCCTGCGGATCGCGATGCAAAATTCGATCCGCTGGATTTAAAATCCTTCGGTTATAAACGAGGTAAGTTTATCCAAACCCACTCCGAATTCAAAGAAGAAGAAGAAAAAGCCGTCAAGAGTGAGGATGAAAGCGCCTGAATTGGATCCCGATGATACCGACATAAGGCCGGCACATAAGAAAGACAAGACGGAAAGGTGGCAATTAAACCAGAAAGAATGGTGTTTTTTTAGGAAGGCGCTTGAAGATTTGTTGTAAAGCGATCCCGTCCTAAAGATTCTAAAACCAGATTGTTTGGATCGCTGCGAAGACCAATTTCAGCTCCCATTCCGACACCGAACCAGTTGAAAGCGATTTGCCGGCTTATGGAGTTGCTCCAAAACGCTGGATTCACCGCTGGAGCTTTTAACGCACAGGTGCTGTTGAAATGCGTTCATGATCGAGTGATCCAAGCAGGGCGATCTCTTTTTTCGAAACTAGTTCCACTTACTGGAGAGTGCGATCCGGTGGACCAGGCGATCCAGCCGATCGTAGATATTCCAAAATGATATCACACAATATATGTCAGCGGAATTCGAAGGGAAGTGGGATGACTTGATTAGTATTTAGCGGATGTCACTTGGGCCGGATGGTGCAGCACACATTCGCGACGACTTGTACCGACCAAGACCGAAGTTCGATCGACAACGGCACCAGCTGATGATAAGAATGTGGCTGGATCAGGTTAGCTGCAGTCCTACTTTGAAGCTGCTATGAGAAAAGTATGAAAAGGACCAAGCTCGCATGATTACTAGTCGATCCGCGATCTCCATAAATACCCCAAAAGCTTGCATTTCGGATGTGGATATGGAATCGGCCGGATCGATTCCATTGAAATCCAAAAATTACGATTCAGATGATTGGAGGATGAACGATCTAAGAAGGCCACAAGTGGCAAGTGCAGGCACTGTACCCAATGGTGGACTGATCACTCAACGAATTCTAATGTCTGCGATTGGAGATCTGAAAGAATTTACAGGACGGGATAAGGATGAAGATTGGGCGAGAAGCTGGATTAACAAGGCTAGGTCTGCGTTCTTACGCGATCAAGCCCCGGATGATGCACAATGTCTGTTATTTGGTGATTTACTCACGGGGCCGGCGCAAAATTGGTACAGCCAGTTAAGTCGATCCACTCGGAATTCATGAAAGTCGTTGCTGGAAACCTTCATGATGTAGTATTTGGATATGGTATGTCTGTCGGGAGACAATATTACCATGCGAAGAAGCGATCGAATGAAACGCCATTGGAATATTTGTATCGGCTGAACGTAGCCGCAATCCGAGCAAAATTCTTGTTTGGGAAGAATTGCCTTCAACTCGCCAAGAAAAAGTGGAGCATTTCATTGGTACACTTGATGATCGCGATCTGGCGAAGCAGTTGACGTTGCTACGCCTCGGAGACGCCGACGATGTGGAAGAAACTCTGCGAACATATCAACGTATGAAAGGACGGTAATATCAGAGTTCAATGGGGTCCAGCAAGTTTCGACAGCGATCCACGTCGGCTTTCACTCCGGTACCCTCTAAACCAACTCGTGCCATGAGAGCGATTCGCCTGGAAAGCAATAGCAGTGATTCAGACTAGGACCTTAGTGGATCAAACGCAGAAACAGATCGACGTAACCTTTGTGTGGATACAGTACCGGATCGCGTGAATAAATTCAGTGATCAACGCGCGGGATCGGACCATTTGGATTCAGATCGCGGTCCAGATCGCGTGGTGAATCAGAAGGCTTGTACCCATTGTGGTTCGAAGAAACACGATGATCGTGGATGCTGGAAGAGATTAACGTGTCAGAAGTGTGGTCGTAAGGGACATCCTTTGGACAAGTGTTTTTTACACCTGTGCTGCCTGCGGAGATATCCATGAGCATGGAAAATGTCGAATGGAAGAATTTTACAGCATGATACGCAAGTGGTATGTCCCAACCAAGCTTGCTGGAATGCTCCCGCCGAAGGCTGAAGAAAGGTTAAGCTAGGACGCTCGCCAGGTTGGAATCTGGTACGAGCCGAGCGTTCTAGGCTCTGCATTTATGCATTTGTGGAAAGAAGATCGACAGATCAAGGTGTTAACACTCGGATCGACCCGACTAATACATGTGAAGATTCAAAAATTCTGCGTTCAATATCAAGTGTCGTAAGAGTCGTAAGAGTTGATAAATATGCCCGATCGCCTGCGAAAATGGATCTCGACTTATCAATAGGTGAATCACGGGGATGTTGGAAATACCATAACCCAGGAAAATGGTTCTAGCACGCCAAGGCAACGGGCAAGATCAACAATGAAAAAGCGACTATGTTATTTGATTCTGGAGCCGAAGTCTCGATCGTCGACACTACCTTTGCTCGTAAGGTAGGATGTGTCATTGATGAGAGTCAGAGGCAAGAATGTGTCGGGATTGGTGAAAACACATATATGACGGATGGTCGTACAAGAATTTAGATTACACTATATGGATCACTAGTCTATTATTTCGATGATTGGGTAGGACATCAAGTAGGTCAAGACGCGATCCTAGGAATAGAAGCCCATCCTAAGGATCTGGGTTCACTGGTGAATATTCCGTTGCCTAAGACGTTGCGATCGATGCAATCGTTTTAGGGAAGCTTGAATTACTACAGTCGATTTGTCAAAAACTTTGCGATTTATGCGTCAGTGCCATATGACTTTCGAAAAGCAGATTTCTACGAGATCCGCCGTTCGGGTAAGGTGGATGCACTGTCCTTGAATATCGATACCAGGTGAGACACACATCTAAATTTCGATATTCAGGGCGATCCAGATCCGGAAGATAGGACTCGTTGGGAAAAGGCGACGATCGCGTTTACGATTTTGAAAGCCAAGATCGCTAATACCCCGATCCTCAAACACTTCGGTCCAGATAGACCTCCGATAGTTGTCGTATACGCGAGTATATGGGCAGTTTCAGCAGCTTTGTTGCAGGAGTATGACGGCACATACTGACCAGTTACGCTTACAGGCCGAACGCTAAAGCCGAATGAGATTAATTACGGAATGGTCGAGAAGGAGATACTAGCTTACTTCGGATTTTGGATTTATATTATTGCATGCTAGTCTCGCGATAAATTAAGGTGTTTACGCGTTTCTCGACGATGGCCTGGTTGGTGCAGTCTTCCGGTCTTAATGGCAGGCTAGGAAGGTGAGCCGCATTATTATCGACTTGGACGTTGGAGATCAAGAAATGTGAAAAGGGCAAAGATAAGATACTCGGTGCCCTGGCTGCAATTGTAACTCCACGTGAAGAAGTTTATGAAGTGTTGATCGCGATCGCTACCCGAAAACAGCCAAGGCAGACCTTAAGTATGCCACCGCCTACGGTGGAAGAAAATGAAAGTCTTCTGGTTGCCAGTTTCGGTGGATTGGCAAAAAAACAAGCGAAAAGGTGTATCATACAGTGCGATAATATGGAAGCTTCCCGCGTGGACTATTGTGGCTGCTGCGTCGGAATATGCAACGGACTTAACAGTGAACGAAGTCGAATATCGGGGTTTACTATTAAGTTTTGATCTGTTGGAGGTTCAGACTAGGGGACGAGTTATCATTTGTGGCGACTCCAACCTAGTGATTCGGCAGATGCGGGGTGAAATCGATTGCAAAGCTCCGGGACTGCAGTTGTTGCGACAGAAGGCAATGGAGAAGCTTCGATCATGGACGATCCATGAGTTCTTACATATGAAACGCGACTGGAACCAAAGTGCAGATCGACTGGCGAGTACTGCTTTACAGAAGGAACAAGGTGTGGTCATCACTTCGGAAGGAGATCACCAAGATCTCATTACTCTTAATAGGCTGGATGAGTTGTTGAAGTCAAAACGGACCGAATCTGTGGTCAAAGTTGATGCGATTACCAAATCAGCTAAAAGAAGACTTCAACCACCCGAAATTTTGCAAGAGGAATTTGTGCAGCAAATGCGAAGTGACCGCATACGACTAGCTCAGGATAACAAATGTTGGATCTCTAACCTACAATTTTTTTCTGATTGGTGATATAACGAATCTCAGTATAGAAGACGCGAAGTCATGCGCCAAGATCGCAATCAATTACGAAGTGGATGAAAGCGATCTTCTAATTTTCTGCCCGAGAGCTGTGAGAAATTGTGAAGATCATGATGGAATTGCTCGTTTGGTGGTGCCAGAAACTCTCCAGCAAGATTTTCTGCATCACTACCATGCCAGTTTGGAAGGAGTTTACCAGGGAATTGGCAGTACGTATCAACGGATCAGATCTCGTTTTCATTGGAAAGGCTTGTATCACAGTGTGCAGCGATATGTGAGCGAGTGCACTGGCTGCGAGAATGGAAAAAGACGTCCTGTTATTAATGGAGAGTCGCCGGGAAATTTACAAGCTACCTATCCATTCCAGATTATTGCCATGGATCACATTCCATCGCTGCCCAAATCTTTTAAAGGCAACACTGAATTATTGGTCTGGGTCGATCTATTTTCGGGCTACGTGGTTGCCAAGGCGAGCAAGTCCAGAACGGCTCATACGATAGCCGAAAATTACGAGGAGTGTGTCTTTCGACGATTCGGTGCGAGTGAAGCGATACGGCACGATCGAGAACCTGGATTTATGTCAGATTTTTTCCGTGGGTTCAATCGACTTATTGAGCAAAAGCAAAGAGCGACTATGGCATATCTCCCTTAAGCAAATGGGACCGCTGAACGTATGGTCCAGACCTTAACCCGAGCGCTGAAAATGTACGTCTCGGACGTCAATCAACAAGATTGGGACGAATATGCTGAGCGGCTGACATTCGCGATAAATACTGCACAAGATCGAGTTCGTGGGGACACGCCTTTTTACTTGATCCACGGATCGGCTCCTCGATCTACGTTGGAAGCTACGTTGCCACTGGGAAGTACTCAGCCACGAGATCGAGAAACTCGCAGATGGCGATATCATGTACAATGACACTACCAGCGAGACCGGGCTTTAGTCAACGAATGACTTAAAATGGCTATCCAGACTCGAGCGGATCAGCATAACGAAGACTTACGATCCCAAGAGATCGAGACCGGTACCCAAGTTTGGTTACACCTAGATCGAGCGAAGGAAGGATTTGCTTGAAAATTAGCGCATTTGTGGCACGGACCTTTTCGAGTGAGTGGTATGTGTGGTGATCACGCTGTTCGCCTGGAGATAGCTGGCAAGCCGTATCGGTGATTCCCGATCGTGCATATATACAAGCTGAAATGTGTAAATATATTCCCCGACCGCCCGAAGCAGTTGATGACGGTGGAAGAAGAAGATCGTTTTAATTTTGACGAGGCACTTCTGCCGGAGGATATTTGGGAGCGGCAACTTGGAGATAACGAGTTCGAAGTGAAAAAAATTGAGGACATGCGATCCGATAGAAAAGCTCTTTTTGGTCGGGTGCATCTTCAATTTAAGGTTTACTGGAAGGGTTTCACCAATCCATCGTGGTTTGATGAGGCTGATCTGAATTGTGGAGCACTGTTGCAAGAATTTGAGCGTGAAAAAGCTCGCTGTAATCGTTTCAAAGCTATGCAGTCTCATGAAGAGGAAGAAGCTGAGATAGTGAATGGGTTAATTCGTTTACGAAGAGTGTAAATGGCTGTAGAAGATGATTGTATACGCCAGTGGAAAAGAAAATATATGTGAATTTGTGTACCGATCGAAGGTCTGAGAGACCCGATCGCGGCTGAAAAAGCCCAATAAAATAGAAGACAATTTCAAGGATGAACAGAAGAATGAAACGAAAAAAGTGAAATTGAATGCTAGAGAGAAGTAACGAGACGGTGCACAGCTAGACCAACACTGTATGTCGGCTAACGGTGTAGGGACGATTGTGGCGAAGCGAAAGAATGAATTTTGCAACGTGAGATCGCGCATTTTCGATTACATTTGAAATGGGTAAAATGGATGAATCGCGATCCAGCACAAGGAGTTCTCGAGACGTTACAAATGGAATGTACAACAGTGAATGGTGGTGCTTGCAGCTCTTTGTTGGATCAACTACAGCCTAGAACTACGCAACTGCGATCCCAGTATTTTTCGAATGGCGATCTGCGTGAGCGCGATCGCTAAGATAGAGAATGAGTATGTTCAAGTATGTGAAACACGGTCTGGTGTAAACTACATCACTCTAGAAGACTGGACTGACTGAGGTGGACATGACGTATCATGTAGATGAAACATTTTACATGATCCGGTGAATTGGAAAGATGACAGCGACAAGCCGTGATCCGGCGGACCGCGATCATATACAAACTAAAAGTACCGCGATCCGATACAAACTATAAGTATCGCGATCCGATACCAAAATTAGTACCGCGATCTGACATTAATATTAGTACTGCGAATCGACATTAATTTTCATTACCGCGATCCGATACTAACTATTTGTACCGCGATCCGATACTAAAATGAGTGTCGCGGTTTTATATTAATATCGTATTAGATCCGATCGAGGCAGCGATCCAGATCGCGGTGATATTGGAGTGGTCCACATGACAAGATCTGATTTTTCCGAAAAGGGTGATACGTGGCAATAGATCCTGGACTACAGATAGGCAGAATCGTAGGTTTTGGCATTTGATTGGTTAACATTAAAGAGATTTCAATTTACTTCAAAAGGAACACGTGTTAGCTTCTCCTCCGGGTGGAATTTTTTGGCCACCCGACGTCTCGAGAAGCTCGCCCCCCTCGCAAGTGTACGCCCTGGATTGTTTGGCCAGGTACGTCAAGACACCCCCAATCTGCGATTGGACGCAGAGTACAGATACAAGATCGCGAGACGGCTTAAGTGGTCAGAAGGCAAGCGGATCAAGTATCTAGTAATTGGACAAGGCGAGCTTAAAGGGAGATCAGGGCGACTCAAATAGAGCACCCCAAAGAACAACTGGGATCGTGTGAGGAATTCCACTAGATCGCCCCCCTCCCCACCCTAACACAATCAAGTTCAACATCGATACAAGTCCACCTAGAAAAAAGAAACCCGCCCATCCGACGAATACACAAGGTGGGGAAGGCTTTATACACGAAATCGGAGTGCCTCCTCCGTTAGTCGGTCGTCCGGGAGCCAGTGGAGAGTCGGAATCGCACCAGCAATTTTGCGAATCCCACTCCACCACAGAAGCAGCCAGTGAAGAAGTTTTGGAGGCTTGCCCAAAGAGCGACAGGCCTAAATCAGCGCGGAAAGAACACTTCGCTGCACAATTTTGAATTGCTCTTCGTGCTTCGGGAAACCCTAATTACGATATCGTTAGTGGATACGCCGATTTTTTTACAGAGAAAATTCCTGCTGAGCTTCCAGAGGATCGTGGAGTGTGGCACGAGATAGATCTCGTGCCAGGATAAAAGTATTGCATGAAGCGGGAGTGGTCGTTACTGAGGTGGAGTGAGTTCTCAAAATTGTATGATGAGACCCCAAACCACTCACTGCGCCGGACTGCCGACTGTCGGAGTTGATACCCCGATGCCGCGTATGGACCTTCTCTCACCTTGTGTACCCGTCGGCTGGCGGGTTGCACTCTTCGGAGGACTTGGTGAAGATGTAGACGTCTGCCTTGAGGGAGGTAGACCTGGGGGGCCTCGAGTGGATATGCTTCACTCGGTGGGCCGGTAGGTGGCCACTCGATCGACCTTGTCGAGAGTGAGCTTGAAGCCAAATTCTTCAGGGAGCTTATCCCTGGCCTTTTCCTTCTTGTTTCAGGGGTATCAACCACCTGACCTTTACTTTGCTCCCGATACGTGAGGTAAGGGAGGCCGCTTCCGATAGCGGGTCTTGTGGGGGGGGGGGGGTTGCTACTCGAACGAGCTCGCAGGCCAAATATATCCTGAAGCTCTATTCACACTTAAACTTCGCTACACAACTGTCTTCGACGGGGAGCCAAAATGTATCGCTTCTCGGAACAGTGAGTAACTATGAGCAATTTACTTTTGGTGCCACGTAGATCTCAAATTGAGTATTAGTTAATATAGTCCTATCCTTTTAACTCCTTTACTCTATCCTTGCCTGAAGCTCTGATTCCTTGCGTCGACTGGTCTGATTCTTGTGTTAACTGGTCAGGAGTGGCTGAACCCCGAGGGGCCGAGGTCGACTGACGAGGATTCCAGGTCGGCCGATGAGGGACCCAGGTCGACCATTGAGGGACCCAGGTCGACCATTGAGGGACCCAGGTCGACCATTGAGGTACCGGGTCGACCAATGAGGGACCGGGTCTACCGATGAGGAACCAGGTCTACCAATGAGGGACCGGGTCGACCACTGAGGGACCCAGGTCGACCGATGAGAGGCCTGGGCCTACCAACGAGGGGCTGGTTCAATCAATGGAAGGCCATGGTCCACTCCCTTCGGCAACGGTTAACCGGTACCTTGATACTGATATTTCTTCTGTCGGTCCTGCAGATTGTTCTCCGCCAACGGTCGCTCCCCTTCGAGGCTCCTGTCTCTCTGGTCTCCTGTCCCTGACCCACGGTCTATACTCCGAATTCAACTAGATTATGGGGTACCCACATCGCATAAACAGCCTCCCCCTGCACTTGCTCAGCCGTACAACGGATTGAGCACGCGAATGTCTTCAATTTCTTCGTCACGTGAGTCCTTTACTGTGCCCTTTGTTGATCGTTTATCTCTATCTCGTGTCGTTCCAGCCATGTCTTCCCCCGGTTCTGACCCATGGTCTGCTGACCCACCGTCCGCTGACCCACCGTCTGAAGAGCCGACCTCGATCGTGTAATTTACTGGTACCCTAGTCGTGAGGAGGGGTCGGACCCATCGAGGCCCTTCAGGTGTCGGATTCCACGTGGCCATGGCTTACCCAATATCGGTTGTCTTCCGTACTCCATCCTGGAGCTTTAGTCCCACGCCTTAAGGATAAGTTTGGGCCGCCCGTTTAGGGTCTTCCTTTGAACACGAACCTTCGTTCTCTTCGATCCTAATTTTGTGCGTCTGTCCATCTTCCATCTTCTCTGCCATACTTTCTTCTGTTCCAGGTGATCTGGAAATCTTCCTCCTTTGTTCTCCATTCTTCTATACATATCGGACTCGTGAAAGGTCGAGGTCTCCCAATAGGAGACCCAGGTCTAATAACGAGAGACGGGTCGACCAATGAGGGACCAGTTCTACCAATGAGGGACCAGGTCTACCAATGAGGGTCCAGGTCTACCTTTCAAGGATCTTGCTACAGTCTGCTAGTTTTCATGGATTTGCATTACTTTGAAGCGGTTATGGCTTGTCTTCTTGCGCTCAAAGTCCCGGAGTAAGGGTCCACAATTTAGATCCACTTCGTCCACCCACGAGGGGTCAGGGTGTCCCTTTCATTGCACAAGAAATTCTCGTTGTTGCCTCCCATACCGAGTCTTCTTGCCTGTGCGGCTCTCTAAAATTTCTTCGACTTCATACTCGCCTTCTTCCAATGTCCGCACCCAGCTGTCTTCTGGTAGCAGACATTCGTCGAAGTCGACTCGATCTGCTCCATCCACCTTCAGCTCGCTGTTAGGTCGATCGGGGAACTCTCTGATGGGCTTGAGATTGGAGATGTGCACGATTGGAAATAATCTATATTCTGTACCTCGGAATTCCAAACGTACTGCATGATCTCCGACTAGTTCCCGAACTCGGAACGTTCCGTGCCATAGGTGGGCCAATTTTTTGGCATACCCCTCCTTCACCCGGTCTAAGTATAGCCATAACCGGGCCCCTGGCTGAATTTTGTCCCTTCATTTTGCGCTTGCACCCGAGCCTGACTAGCCACCCGTAAATTCTCGTTGACTTGGTCTCTTGCTCGCTGATAGTGACTCTGAATCCGATATCTCCATCTCCGAGGTCCTGATTCTCGACGTCGGGTGTTCACCACCGGTAACATAGTCTCAAGAGTGGTCCTAGCATCCCATCCATGTACCAGATAGAACGGTGTTTCCTCCCGTACTCTGTCTTAAGCCGTGTTTAACGCGAACGTTAACCGTTCCGCGTATTCATCCCAGTCTCGCTGTCCCACGTCGGCTAAGTGCATCTTGAGCGATCTTGTTAGAGTCTGGACCATTCTCTCCGCAGTGCCGTTCGCTTTAGGTCGGTAGGCCATGGTCGCTCTCTGACGTTGACCCACCATGCGACTGAAAGCTCAAAAACAGTCTGACATAAATTCCGGTTCCCGATCGTGACTGATCGTCTCACAGGCGCCAAAACGGCGGAAAACGCATTCTTCAAACCCCTCAGCTACTGTCTGGGCTGTCCGTGACGCACTAGCCTTAGCCATCACATAACCTGTGAACAAGTCGGCCCAGATCAGTAGTTCCGTGTTTCCTTTATACGACTTGGGGAGAGATGGTACGTGGTCCATCGCGATTATTTTAAAAGGGTATGTTGCTCCAATATTCCCCGGAGACTTCCCTTGTAAAGTGGACCTCCCTTTTCCAGTCTCACAATCCATGCACTGACCCACATATTTCTGGACGCTTCGGAATAGACCCCTCCAATGACAATATCGTCGAATCCGATGATAGGTACGCCCGATTCCCTGATGGCCGCCTTCCAAAATCGTATGATAGTGACGGAGGACGTCGGCCTGGAGACTCTCAGGTATCACCAACCTGGCAGTTATGTCTCGGTCGTCTCCCTTTATCCTCTGGCCGGGGAAGTACACCAGCAGTCCTTCTTCACTTAACTCGTAGTCTCCCGACATTTTGCTGCAGGTTCTGGCCGATTCTACTGACAAGTCCTTCCAGTCTCCATTCAAATATGCCTTCAACTCGCGTACCCAGCTCTCCTACAATTGATAATACAATCCAATTTGAGCTTACTCTTCTGGCGCATTTCGAATCCTATCCATCCCGAGTTGTTGTACCACATCTTCTTGCATGACCTCTCCAGATATTCTGACGGGGAACCGTGACCTCGTCAACGCGGATACTTTGACCAACTGACCCCGGTTTCTAGGGACCAACACCTCTGGCAGCCGATTGATTGCTTCTAGACCTGGCCACTCTCCTTTCGGCATCGATTCGTCCCCTTGCTGCTGATGTAAAGCCGCACTGGCCAACTGGTCTGCGCTCTGATTTCAGTCTCGTTTCACATGTAGGACTGCATGGGTGGGCCACGACTGGAGCTTACTCAACGCCTTGGCCCGCAAGGAGGATGCACCCGAAGCTATGCATTCAATCTATCCACGCATCTGTCTTACAACCAAATTGGAATCTTCACAGATAATCAAACGCCGTCGCTCCATTGACTCCAACAGGTCAAAACCCAGTAACATGCTCTCATGTTCGGCCTCTTTCACTGTAGACTTGTCGAGATATCTCGACGCCGCTTCGACTATAGTCCACGCAGGGAGTCTCCACACAATAGCGCTGCAAGCACCTCCCCCTTGCTTCACCCGGGCCGACCCATCGAAACTCATCACATACAGTTCTTCATTTAGTTCCACTGTAGGCGTCGGTAGGTCGGCCACTTGCCTGGATTGCTTCTTGGGAGCAATTGACGACAGAATGGAGTTCACACTCTCTCGGGGCGTGATGCTGGCTGCTAGCGCCCCCAGTACCTGGTCTTCGCCTTTCTTGCATTTCACAATCTCCAAAGTCCACTGTGACAACAGAGCGGCCCAATTACCTAAGCGACCTTGCAACCCCGAAGACTTCACTAACTAGGCTAGTGTGGATTGCCTCGTCAGAACCTTGTGGGGCCGGGTGACCAACATCGTGAAGCAAGTCTCCAATATTCGTAGCAACGCCAGCACTTCCTTTTCCACTGTGCTATAGTTCAGCTCGTTTGACTTGAGGGTTCGGCTCGTAAACATTAATGACATATACAGGCCGTCGTAATTCTGCACCAACGACGCCGAGATAGCCCATTCACTTGCGTAGACAATGATGACCGCCTCTCTAGCCGGGTCGAAATGTCGTAGGATGGGCGCCGTAGCAATCTTGTTCTTGAGCATGGCAAACGCTACTTGTACCTTCGACCATTTTCCTTCGTCGTCTTCCTGGGCCGCCACTTCATCGTTAGCCTTCAATTTTGCACCTCCAAGCGTGTAAATACACCTCTCTCAGTTCATAAAGGATTGACGCGTATACGGCATAATTTTCGATGTACCTGCTGTAGTAATTTAGGCTTCCTAGAAAGAATTGCATAGCCTTCAGCGTTGTCGGTAGAGGTAGTTCGACCAAAGACTGAAGACCCTTTGGGTGGGCCTCTAGCCCTTCCTTAGAAACTCGATGGCCAAGATACTCGACCTTCCGACACCCCCACGTACTCTTGACGGCACTGACCGACAAATTCCAATAATCACACACGTCTAGCAGCCGCTCCACTTTCTGGCATAATAAGTCCCACGATTCGGAAGGAACAAGTATATCGACAATGTATAATCGTCGACCCAATATCGAGGGAACCGACTTTGCATCTGGTCCCCCTGCTGCAAACAAATCCTCTGTTTCCTCTGAGGCAGTCTACCTGGCGAAATCCGTAAAAATCCATATAACGCATTATTCAGCAACCTTTGATATATCTGAGACGCATTCTTAAGCCCAAAAGACATCCGAAGCCATTCAAATGATCCCAATGGCGTGACAAACGTCGAAATTAGTCTCGCCCTTTCGGTCATACTGACGACCCAAAAACCACTCGCCATGTCAAGAGAACAGTACCGCAAAGCTTTGTCCAGGTCCACCAGTAATTCATTAATCAATTGCATATGTAAGACCATAAGTTGAGTGAGATCATTAACCAACCGATATTCGGTACACAACCGAATATCGACCTCATTCTTCTTCATGATAATCACAATTGGGCTGGCCCATGGCGAGGTGGAAGGCTGAATGATCTATGCCGATAACAGCCCCTTGATAAGGTCGGCCAACTTCTCTCTGAATTGAGGGGCCACCTTTCGTACACGTTGCGCGATCGGCTTTGCGCTACACACATCGATATCGCATATCGCTCCTCGGGCGGCCGGGGGTAAGGCGTTACCTTTGCCCATCAGCAGATGTCGTTTCTTCCATATCATTTGTCGTAATCGTTCCACCTCTTCAGGAGTGTTCTCATCTGAGTCAGGAATCTATATATTTTCTAACTCAATACCTTTGGATGAGGGGTCCACTTCCGGTATGAATGCCCATCCTTTCTTATGTCCTCGGCCCAAAGTTCCCCACTCTCAAAAGAACACACCTGGTCATCTGCCTGTCACAAGTCTACCAGTTTGGCTTCCTTCTCATTGGTGGTGGTCACTGCAGGTAGGTCTTCTTTAGCTACACTCCGCTCCTGGATAGACCCCTCCTGCCAATTCACCTCTTCTTCACACGGTTGTTCTTCTCTGTCGGGTATTGGTTGGTGTGTCATGTTCATCATTGAGGCTGGGGCCGCTGGTCGCTGTAAGATGTGTGACGGAGTCTTATACTTTGGTCTATCCACTAGTGGCCCCTCTTCCTCTTCCGTTGGGTCGACCTGATGTTCGACTTGGTCAGTGGTAGATTCATAAGCCAGATTTAGCCATTCCGAATATCTTCGAGAGCCCGCCGATACAAACCTTGGCGTTCTCGGAACTTGATCCTCGGTCAACTACATACCTATCTTGGTATCTTCGTGCAATGTTAAGAGGTGAGGGCTGACATTGGTTATCTTCAAAATCGGTCGACGCCAAGGGCCCTTCGATCAAGGTGGTCACCCATCGTTCGCCTCTCGTGACCCACAATTTCTACTGTTCTGAGGTCGACCTTTTGAGAGGCACTTCCGTACATCCTCTAACAGGTATCTGTACATACCGACCCAGCTTCACATCCGATACTCGGGTATTGTAAAGCGTCCTTCGCCCGGTCAATTGTACTCGAACTTCATCGAGGAGACAGAGAGTATCGTCTGCCAAGTCTGACCGGATACCGGCTAGGACCATGAAGTTTATCCCCAAAATTGCATCTTGACCCACCATATGGCCTACCCACACCTAAAGATGTACACCAAGTTCCCATTCAGAGTGACCTTGATGCGAGAGCGTCCATCCGTAGTATATACAGATTCCCCAATACCAATGCAGTCTTGTCGTTCACTTTCATCAATTTGGCAGCCTACCTTACGAGCAAAGGCGATATCCAGGATGGATATCTCGGCACCGTATCGAACAACAAATTTGCATGGTCATTGTTGACCTTTCCAGAGGCTTTCGCTTGCCTGGGCCATTTAGTGGGGGCGTAGTATTCCTAGTACCCCCTAGACTCGCCTGACAATAAGTCCAGCTCCATCACTGCATTTTCTCGAATAAAATTATTAGGCTCATTCAAAGAAGCAACATGGACCACAGGGTAACTTCCAATCTTCGATATATTTCCAATCTTAAATGGAATACCCGTCTTCTCCTTGGGCTTTTTTTCCACATATGCAAAGATACAACAATTAGAACGCTCGGCTCGTACCAGATTCAAACCTGGCGAGCGTCCTAATTTGCCATCTTCTCGAGTTTCTCCGGGAACATCCCTGCATGCTTGGATGGGTTGTACCATTGACGGAACAAGTTGTAGAACTCCTCCATCTGGCACCAATCTCGTGAATCTCTTTACAACCTCGGCATACAAACAGGCAGCGATCTGATGGGTGACCCTTCCTTCCACAGCGGTCGCAGGTCAATCTTTTCCAGCAATTCAGATCTCCATGTTTCTTGGACCCGAAATAAGCACATCTCGTATTTGGGGTCGCTGATGACGGGCCGGGTCGCTGTTTTAATGCCTGGTGATGTTGGTCGGCCTCCCTGGTCGGTATATTCTTTGAGCACCTCACACTTGGGTCCCTCCCTGTTTCTTTCTCCATTAAAGGAACTTGCCTTAAATCCCCTTCGTTCTCTGAAGAGTCTGAGCTGGAGTCTTCCACGGGCGCCCGCACTGCATTTATGGAGCGGCGGTTAATATCTCTCGGCCTGTCTGGTAGTGCCGGTGCCTTCTGAAGAAACTTGTTTGATTCAAACAACATCTTGCCTCGTCGTGCCTTCGTCCGCTGACATGCTGTCAATACTTCCTCCAATTCTTCAACATCCACCAGACGCAACATAGTCAACTTGTCTGCTATCTCCAGGTCGTCCACGGTGAAAATGTAGTGGTCGACATGATCCTTCTGAGCCTTGGGCGACCCATCCTTAATCTTCATCTTCGCCCTGAGTCCAGGCACATTCAGGGTACAGATAACCCAGTGGGGTCTCTTCCGACCATTTCTTCGCATGGTAGTACTGAAGGGCGACAGGTTTCCCCATGCCACAGAACCGAATTATAAATCCTTGCATTAGGTCCTTCCAGTTCTTCGGACTGAGCGACCCAGTTGACGTTACCAATTCTGTGCCGGACCAGTCAGCAAACCTCTAAAAACAAGACATCGTTCGTCATCTGGTGCTTGGTCTCTTATAAATGCTGTCTTGACCGTCGATACCCAGCTGCGCCCTCTGTCTTCGTCTTGGTCTCTTCCATGAAATTCTTTAAGATCCGAGGTCGCCGCGAGTTTAATGCGAGGGACCATATTTGGTATCTGTCCCAACGCTTCATTCGCCATCATCGACTGAGGTCCCCTCAAATCCATGTTGTCAGGGTCGAACTCATAAGAACCGACGGATTTCAAGTCGACGTCGGTCATCGTGTGACCTCTTGGCATTTGTATGCCTAATTTATGGTCATAATGAGCGGTCGTCCTTTGCGCCTCTGGCCTTCCTCCTGCTACACTCCCGTTAGGGTGTGCTCGTGGTCCTTGTCGTTCATTCAAAAAAAATTTCATCGCCACGTCAAAGAGGGTCTGCAGATCACCTACCGGATAGGTAGGCCCTTCATCCCTAGCATCTTCGTCACAGGGCAGAGCAAATTTTAATTTTTTCTCTTGCTGATTTTCCATTGGCTGAAAATCGGAATGATTTTCATTCTTGCTACGCGTCGCCGTTTCGAAACCACGTGGTTCCTGCTCCGCGCTGCGCTCTCGGGCCTGGAGCAGCGCCGCCCCAGTTGGGCCTAGGGGCATCTTAGTGACTGATCCAGTAGAGGACTATCCTGGGGACCATGGGGTTGCTGCCATTTGGCCGCTTAACGTCAGGTGTTGGGATGGGCCTTGATTCGCCCCTGGGTGGACGGCGGCTCCGTACATGTGAGGATACACCGTGATGTCTTGAAGCGTCATCTGGCTGTTCTTGGACCGTGTATGTGTAGGTGTCGTCAGAGGTGGGTGTTCCTTTGCTGGCGTGGTACCAACTTGGATTGACAGACGCTTGTGCATATGCTTTAACGTTGTTGTGATTCTGTCGAATCCCAGGGATAGCAGGTCGTCCGGGTCGAACCGTCCGGCGACCATGTTCGCTTCACGAAGAAGGGTGACCAGCGCTGTGATCGCGTCCGTGACGGTTTGCAGCCGTGGTAGGGTCGACACCGGCCCAGTATGTTAACCCAGCTGTCAGATCTCCAGTGTCTTCGCGACGGGGTCGCTCTCCAGGAACGCGTTCATCTTGCGTTGGTGGTAGGCCCTCGTGACGTCAGCGTCTGACCATGATGCCAGTCCTGACTTCTCGAGGCATATCGACTTGGTGTTTCCGGGCGCCTTCATCCGGTACTTTGTCGGCTTGGATTGCGCAATCTTTGTTTTTTGTTTGTTTGGGGACCTTAGCCTCTCGGTTTTCACCGTCGGCTGATGGTCCTCTGGGTCATGATAGGCATCATGACCCAAGGTGTCCTCTACGAGGACATAGGGAGGGTATTTAGGTTCATCTTCAATAAGTTCAACCTCAATCATGTTGACCGGGCCCCTCCCAAGGTCCGGTCGGTCCTTCGATCCTTTGCTTTTTTCTTCTTGAGTCACTGGCGTTCGGTCTTCCAGTGGCTCTTCGGTCTTGTGCTCCTTATTGACATGAACATCTTTATCATCTTGGGACTCGCGGTGAAATCCCGCGTCTTCCGAAGATCCGGGCACGCGCACAATTGTGGTGGAGTGGGTTCCTAAAATTGTATGATGAGACCCCAAACCACTCACTGCGCCGGACTGCCGACTGTCGGAGGTGATACCCCGATGCCGCGTATGGACTTTCTCTCACCTTGTGTACCCGTCGGCTGGCGGGTTGCACTCTTCGGAGGACTTGGTGAAGATGTAGACGTCTGCCTTGAGGGAGGTAGACCTGGGGGCCTCG
This sequence comes from Peronospora farinosa, assembly GCA_947646735.1. Taxonomy (NCBI): domain Eukaryota; phylum Oomycota; class Peronosporomycetes; order Peronosporales; family Peronosporaceae; genus Peronospora; species Peronospora farinosa. Next base: position 635,010 of record CANTFK010000961.1, on the reverse strand, counting down.
AGTGGATATGCTTCACTCGGTGGGCCGGTAGGTGGCCACTCGATCGACCTTGTCGAGAGTGAGCTTGAAGCCAAATTCTTCAGGGAGCTTATCCCTGGCCTTTTCCTTCTTGTTTCAGGGGTATCAACCACCTGACCTTTACTTTGCTCCCGATACGTGAGGTAAGGGAGGCCGCTTCCGATAGCGGGTCTTGTGGGGGGGGGGGGGTTGCTACTCGAACGAGCTCGCAGGCCAAATATATCCTGAAGCTCTATTCACACTTAAACTTCGCTACACAACTGTCTTCGACGGGGAGCCAAAATGTATCGCTTCTCGGAACAGTGAGTAACTATGAGCAATTTACTTTTGGTGCCACGTAGATCTCAAATTGAGTATTAGTTAATATAGTCCTATCCTTTTAACTCCTTTACTCTATCCTTGCCTGAAGCTCTGATTCCTTGCGTCGACTGGTCTGATTCTTGTGTTAACTGGTCAGGAGTGGCTGAACCCCGAGGGGCCGAGGTCGACTGACGAGGATTCCAGGTCGGCCGATGAGGGACCCAGGTCGACCATTGAGGGACCCAGGTCGACCATTGAGGTACCGGGTCGACCAATGAGGGACCGGGTCTACCGATGAGGAACCAGGTCTACCAATGAGGGACCGGGTCGACCACTGAGGGACCCAGGTCGACCGATGAGGGGCCTGGGCCTACCAACGAGGGGCTGGTTCAATCAATGGAAGGCCATGGTCCACTCCCTTCGGCAACGGTTAACCGGTACCTTGATACTGATATTTCTTCTGTCGGTCCTGCAGATTGTTCTCCGCCAACGGTCGCTCCCCTTCGAGGCTCCTGTCTCTCTGGTCTCCTGTCCCTGACCCACGGTCTATACTCCGAATTCAACTAGATTATGGGGTACCCATATCGCATAAACAGCACTTAACCACATTACCGCGTGATCAATTCATCGATTGATAAGTTATTCGAGGGGCGTCGTAAGGCTAGCCATGTCCGTGAGATTATCTCGCCGCATTCGAGACCGAATTTTTGTGCGAAGAAAGCCGCCGGCGGTTGGCGCATTGTGCACGCTTTCAACAAGATGAATGACGCCACGATACCGGCTCAAACGCCTATCCCATAAAAGACATGGTATTGAATACCATGTCAGGGAGCGAGATCTACAGCGCCATAGATCAGACGGACGGTTTCTATCAAATCCTCATGAGGGACAGTGACATTCCGTTCACTGCGGTCAGCACCCCAAGCGGGATGCTTTGGGAGTGGTTAATTATGCCACAAGGTCTTAAGAACGATCCAGCTATTTTCAATAGGATAGTGACACAAGTACTTTGTCCACTTCGCGATTTTGCACCTAGCCACTTTGATGACACTTTTGTTTACATCCGCGCTAAGCAAAAGCTCAGCGCTACGGAGGTACACCTTCGACAATTGAAGCAGGTGTTTCAAGTGATGCGCGAGAATAAATTGTATGCGAATTTGAAGAAATGTGTCTTCAGCACTCCCAAGATTCCAGTACTCGGTTGCTACGTTAGCAAGGAAGGTGTCCGCGCTGATCCTGAGAAGATCTCATCGATCTGTTCCTGGCCAACGCCCAGGAACCAGGCTGAATTACGTCAATGGCTCGGTCTGGCGAATTACTTGCATAAGTATACGAAGAATTATGCTGAGCTAATTCAGCCATTATCGGCATTGCTTAAGAAAGATGCAGTATGGTTATGGAAGGCAGATGATCAATCTGCCTTCGACTCTGTGAAGAAGAGCTTGTCCGAGGAACCTGGGATGATGCTACCTGATGATTCCAAGCCATTACACGCTTGAGACGAGAGCAACTTTGCTATAGAATGTGCCCTCATGCAATTATGACGAGGGTCGAGAGCGCGTCGTAAGTTTTCAATCACGACAGATGAAAACTGCAGAGAGAATTATCCGGTACATGACAAGGAGCTTTTGGCTATGCGTTACGCGCTAATCAAGTTCAGAGTATATTTGCTCGGCAAAAAGATGTTTTCTATCTACACAGATCACGCATCATTGCGTACCGCCGTCAAGAGTCCTCACTTGTCCCAGCATATGGTCATTCTTCGCCGAGTATAATTTTTTGCTGCATTATAAGCCTGGCAAGAATAAGATTCTCTCTGACGCGCTTTATTGTCCACCTGATTACGATCCTCGGCGCGACACAGGTCATCAAACAGAGATTGGTGATGACGATGACGATGACGATATATGTGCGTGTTGTGTTGAGCTGGGGCTCAATGCTATGTTTTGGACACCCGTGCTGTCGATACGAAATCAGATCGCTGAATCCTACGCGAATGATTCCTTCTATGCGGGAATAATCAAAAAATCTCATACACCCTAGTGAGGGTTCACTCGCGAAGCTGACGAAACCACACGCGCTTGATGGATCGTTGCTGACGTAAACGATGGACGTCTTTAATTCACCGCGTGTCGTCATCCCTGCAGATGACGACCTTCGAGACTGATGAGTTCATGAGTTTCACGACAGCCCATCCGGCGGACACCTGGGTCGCGTAAAGACGTTTGCGGCTATCTCTCGAGTGTTTTTATGGCCGCAAATGTACAAGTACATCTAGAAATGGATGCGCTTCAGTGAAACCTGTCAGCGTGTGAAGCCTGCGCCGTCTTCACAAGCCCCATTGCGTCCGCTTCCGATTGCTACGGAAGCCTGGCGCTCGGTCAGCATGGATTTTATCTTTGAACTTCCACCGGATGAACAGAAACGCACGGGCGTACTGGTTCTAGTGGATCGATTCAGCAAAAAGGTGCTCCGGTCTCCGTCCACATTACGGCGGAGACGACAGCAAAGATCTTCATTTATCTTATCTTCAGGCATCACGGCTTGCCAGAATCTATTGTCTCGGACCGTGACCCGCGTTTCACTTCGGCTTTCTGGGCCGAATGATTTCAGCTATTAGACACGCGGTTGCTTATGTCTACAGCGGCCCATCCAGAGACGGATGGGCAAACGGAACGTGTGAACAGAGTGCTCGAAGATGCCTTGCACAGTTATGCAACATCGTCTTCGTCATGAAGTTCGTTTCTTCAACTTGCAGAGTTTCAGTTAACAATGCTGTACATGCGTCAACAGGATTAACGCCTTTTTTCGTGAACAACTCGAGGCCTCCTCGCGTTCCGGCGCTACTTGCTCTCTCAGCTTTAGAGCACCCAGTCTCACAGCTTGGTGGGAAAGATTTACCGATAAAATTGTGCATAAACTATTGACGATTGATTACGATGAGGATAAGGTTGCTGCCGATGCAACCAATGCAAATAATTTTGTGGCCAACGGCATATCGACTCCTGACGCGATGCATTCCATCGCGTCTCCCGTTGCTAAATTTGCTCCTAACAGAGAATTCTTCGCCTGTCAGTTCGGCTGCAGTAACCAAATTTCTGCTATTACGACAAGGAATCACGCTATTTGTGCGTGATGTATTACAAGAGGCAGTAGACAAGCAAAAAGCGAACGCAGAACGAAGAGGTCGAAAGAATATGTTAGCATTTCGAGAAGGTGACAGAGTATGATCATCAACAAGTGGATTTCCGAACACCTCAGTGACTAATTTGGGTGCTAATAAGTTAGCGCCAAGACATATTGGCCCATTTCGGGTTGTTAAGGTGCATGGTGACGCTTACACGCTAGACATCTATGCGTTGCACCTGACATTATACGTCGGGCGCCTCAAGGCCTACCTACCGGCGAATCTCTCTTCTAATCTTCCCCGCTCTTCTTTGCCAGCTCAAAATCCGTCATCCCTTGACGACGACGCTGACGACGATTAAGACAAAGTCCTGCCTGAACGCGTGCAGACTCGATCTGATGGGGCCCTCCGAACGCAGCCGTCTCAAGTCGGCGTAGGCGCTCAACCAATCCATGCTGTTCCCGTCGAGTCCACTCAGCAGTCTCAGTTGCAGCAGTCATACGACCGCGATCAATCTCCGTCATCCAGCGAGAATCAAGTAGGGCATTCTTCGACTCTTCGACTTCAGCGCGAAGAAGACGCATCTCGTCTTTCGACTGTACAGGCGCCCTATTACGAGAATCGGCGCTCATCGCCAGAGGTCTTCCGTCGTGATGCTCCTCCTCCCTTAGTCGATGCATCGGGTGCGCGACGCTGGATTGTCTACCGTATTGTCGATCACGAGGATCACAAGCCCCAGGCGCCAAGTAATAACTCGGCGCCCATGAAGAAGCGTGTCGAGAAACATTACAGGGTTTTCTGGTTGGAGTATTCCCCGGCGGACGATACATGGGAGCCATCGATTACGATGTCCCAAGATGTCCCGGACGTGGTCGAGGATTATAAGCCGCGTAGTAAGACGACGATAGCGAGCGATGCTGCCGATTCCAGTTCCAATCTCGCGAGCCGTGATGCGAACTTTGACGTTGAGTCCCCGAGCGATTCCGAGATTTATTATGAGGCTCGAGAAAACTTGGGTGGCATTTGCAATTGTGCGAAGTGCCACAGCGATTTGAATTCGGCGCACGTGGGGGTCGAACCAGCGACATCACGATCAAGAACTCAGAGGTAAATCACTGCACCAACGGAATGATAGCGAATGAAGAGTTTTGTTCTGAGCTCTAGCAATTCTGGATGATTATCGCCGATATAGCTGTATAGCGTCCACGGGATCAAGTTAGCGTTCGTGACTCGCGTTGTCTGCTCCCTGTAGATCGTATGGTTGTTGTCGTCAGATTTATCCTTGCGCGCTCGGCCAGGGTCATGCTGCTCCGTTGTGTGTCACTGAGAAGGTTCGAAGTTGTGTCGCTGAATTTTTAGTGAAAGGAATCATTATTATGTTATGTGCTTACGTCGTAGTCAGCAAAACTTAAAGAGGGGGGGGGGTGATGTAATGAGGCAGCCTATTACATAAGTAGTTATAGGGCTAGTACATAATCACATAAGTGGGTATTGGGCAGTATCCGATTTGCGGATACTGCGCGTCATTCTATTATTGGTTTATTATTGAGGTGCCAGACACACTAGTTAGCCAATAAAAAAATTGACTTCCATATGGAGTGGTCCCTATGAGCTAGGGAACCTATTCGCACTTACTGCGAATCAAAACAAAACAAAAATAATAATGAGCTATAATTACGAGTAAATTAAAAGCGCTTCCTCAACGCTCTTTTAGTGTAAGACGAAAACGGGTCCTTAGCCCGTTACAACTAAGGCGCTTGCGCTGAGCTCATCGGTACTGCCGCAGGGCGTATCACCTGAACCAAAGATGTGAAGCTGCCCCTCCACTCGGGTCCGCATCTTCTCCAGCGACTCGAGGCAAGTATTCGTCTTCTGCGCAGTCTCACGGAGACACTTTATCTCCTGAAGTAGCTCGGCATGAGCTTGCGCCGATACACCAACCTCCTCCGGCATTGCTCGATAAGCAGGAAAATCGTCAGTTCCATGTGAAACGGCTTCTGCAGAAGCGCCGTCGCCACATTCAAAACCCGTATCTATTGAATTGGCGGGGATACCCGAGTCGGGTAACTCATGGGAGTTCGAGGTTTCCCTGTGGCAGGATTCCCGTACGTCGTGAATGTTTTTGAACGTCGTGCGCAGGGCCAACCTGTTGGCGATGGCACTTCTCACCATTAGTGATGAGGATAGGCGATCGCACGGCCTCGTACTGTCGTGAACTCGCGGCTACAGGTGTAGCCGAAACACTGGAGTGCTGATTAGTGACGCATATTGCGTTCGTTGAGACTTCAACTTGCATCGGGCCTTCAGTTTAGTGTAATCGTCACTCATTTTTCGTTCGAGACGAACATCTGCCACGTTGGCACTTGCTCGTAGAGCTTACATTCTTCTTTAGCGTCGTGTGTTGAAGCGCTTCTTGAAAAATGGGAAAACCAGAGGCCAGTTAGATTCGGGGTTTCAGAGACCGTGTAATAGGGAGAGGATAACAGAGTGACAGGGGGCCTCGAGGTGAAGCGACCGTTGGCGGAGAACTATTTGGAGGTCCCATAAAAGCGAAATAATTACCAGGGTATCGTTTAACCGGTACCGAAAGAGGTCGACCACGGTTCCCTTTGGAAGACCCGGTCCAACATTAATCGACCTCGGTACCTTATCGGTCGACCAGGGCCTCTCAGTGGTAGACCTGGGTCTCTCATCGGTTGACCTGGTTCCCTCATCGGCTGACCTAGGTCCCTCAAGGTTCAGCCACTCTTAACCAGTTAGCACAACAAATCAGAATCACTTAGCACAAGGAATCAGGGCTGTAGGCAAGGATAAAGTAGAGGAGTTAAAAGGATAGGACTATATTAAATACTACTTAATTTTACAATCTACGTGGCACGACTTCGTCATCCCTAAAAAAACCTGTTCTAAGCTATTTACTTGTTCCGGTGTGGATTTATTTGGCCTCCCGTTAAAGACAGTCGTATATCCAAGTTCAAGTGTGAATAGAGCTCCAGGATATATTTGGCCTGCGAGCTCGTTCGAGTAGCAACCTCCCCCAAGACCCGCTATCGGAAGCGTTCTCTCTCCATTCACGGTCCGGGAGTAAAGTACAAGTTCAGGTGGTTGATACCCCTGAAACAAGAAGGAAAAGGCCAGGGATAAGCTCCCTGAAGGATTTGGCTTCAAGCTCACTCTCGACAAGGTCGATCGAGTGGCCACCTACCGGCCCACCGAGTGAAGCATATCCACTCAAGGCCCCCCAGGTCTACCTCTCTCAAGGCAGACGTCTACATCTTCACCAAGTCCTCCGAAGAGTGCAACCCGCCAGCCGACGGGTACACAAGGTGAGAGAAGGTCCATACGCGGCATCGGAGTACCCCCTCCAACAGTCGGCAGTTCGGCACAGAGAATGGTTTGGGATCTCATCATACAATTTTGAGAACCCACTCCACCACAGTCGCGCATAGTGCGCACAGCGGCTAAAAGCCGTATCCTCTTCCTCCTCGGTGTCTCCCGCAAATAGAAGGATGGGAACACCCTTTATAGTAGGGAATGGTGCACCACGTACTTGCCTAGTGAGGTGCGCCAAGTATTGGCTTTTTGTGGTGGTGGGGGTTTTAGATTCCGTTATCGATGAGCCGTTCGCGTAGCGACATCCTCGGGTAAATTGGCCTTAGGCCCAATGCACCAGCCAGAGAGTGAATGGCCAGATGCTTCCTTAAGGCGTTTTTCCACTGTAGATGGCTTGAACATATACTGTCGGTGGCCCTAAAGCCTAGCAATATTCTTCGTCCGGCGCTTTGCGCCTTCCTCTTGATCAATGGTCTTCTGCTGTTGTTTGTCGAGTTGGTTGGTAACCGTCAGCGTTGACGATACGTTAGGCGGGTCACGTAACGCTGTTAGCGCCTCAACAGCACCACTTTCAGGGAACGGATTTTGGTGCTTGACTAATGACATCTCTACACGTAAGTGTACTCCATCGGGTCCCACGAAGACGGTGTCAGTTTCGTAATTAACCGCTTCATCAAGGTCTCCTTCAATGAGTTCCCGTAGAGTCTGTGACTCATTGCCATGAGGCGCCATGTGTGCAGTGAACATCCGTAAGGTTTAACGCTCGGCTAAAGCACTACCTCAAAAGGGGAAAGGTGTCGAATAGCATTCTATGGGAACGTCAGTCTGGTGGGGGAGAGTGTAACGGGGTTGCACGACGGTTGTAACATCATTCCAAAAGTTAACGGTTGAAATTTCCCTTTATTGCATATAATGCATTTTTGATACATCTCTTTAGAGAGGTAGCGTTAAAGATACGGTATTCGGTAATACCGTATCTTATCGATTAAAATTCGATAATCGATAACGCTGTACTAAGTACATCATACACAGATGTTTAGACGACCCATCGTCCAATAACAAAGTCTGCATATTATAATTACTATTATAGTAATTAATCTAGTGTAGGGGTACTTAGAGTAAGATTATTCATAAAATCTTAAAGCATAAATAAAATCAGTTCTCCTTTTAAGTTTAAGATCGCAAGTCGTTCTGACTTGTTCTCTTGTGCACTTCGTGTGTTGGTTCTTTGAACCTTAAGCTTCTAGCTTGTTCTTGCACTCTGTGCGTTGGTTCTCTGAACCTTCAGCTTATTGCTTGTAGACTACAAGTCTTTCCTAGTTCCTTAGAACAGGGTGACTTTAAAGTCGTTTAATTAGTTCCTCAGAACTAAGTGGCTTTTAGCCTTCACTCTATTTAGTTCTCTCGAACTAAGAGGCTTTCAGCCTAAAAAGTCTTCCTCTGACTAAAGGCTGTGCAGCTCCGCTACACCCAGCGCCATAATTGTAATGGGGCACCCTCCTACTAGTATAGTCTACCTTCAATGATGACAGTGAAAGCAGGTGCCTCAAAACCTCTATTACTCAAGATGCAGAGGAAGCTGTACTTCTAAACGACACGCTTAAAAGTAGAGGAAAAGAGAACTGTATTTGATATAGCTAACGATCTAATAAAGCTAATCTGTTATAACCTATGTTAACTATATTAAACTACAACTATGTATGTTGACAACTTGCTCTCCACTCATTGCGCGCGTCCATCGGTCATTAGCCAGCGCGTTGGTTAATATGATGGCCCACATCAACCAATTAGAAGGCATCTCCAACTTCAAGGAGATTTTAGGAACAATGTTATAGGAAAAGATAATATTGTCAAATATAAGAAGTTATAATAATATTCTTATTGACACTTCATATAAGTGTCAATATTATGTAACGGGCTCACCCCGTTACATCCCCCCCCTCAACCAACAGTCACATTAGTGACGGTTTAGTAACTACGGGAAAGGAGCACTTGATGGGTTTTCTTATAATTCCAGCAATTTTCACGCTATGACCAAGTCAATGCGCATCGCTTCCAAGGCAGCCAAGAGCTCGGCTGCACGCCTGTGTGCAGCCGCTACTGAGGCTTCACAGCCTCAGCCAGCAGACACTAATGTGTCTGCTGGATGTCAACATCAGCCTGCAACGCCTGTTGCAGGTTCACGTAGCGCTTCACCACGTGAAGATGTTGACCCAGAGCTAGTCGTTGACTACTCTGGTGAGTCGGATGACGCATCCGGCTCAAAGTCACCTGTTTCACTCCCGGGCTCTCCCTGGGGTGATACCTCGTCGTCAAATGTTACGAAGAGGTATCGTGGTACATTGAGTGAATCAATATACCGTGAAATGTTCGGGTCGTCTGATGAATCAGACGACTCGCCAAACGATTCAAGGGATAGTTACTCGGGTGGGGACGGTAAGGGTGATGTCAGCTCTTCTACTGACATCAATGCACGTGGTGTCGGTACTTCTGTTGACACTAATGCTCGTGGTGTCGGTACTTCTATTGACACCACGCAGGAGGCTTTAGACCGCAACGTATTGCGTCTTGCTCCTGATCGCAAGCCATGGATGCTACCTAAGCATCTGCTTGATCGTTGGTCTGGAAAGACCAACGAACGGTTTCCCATACCGTTGTTTAAGTGCGTCAAAGCTTCATGGCCTTGACGCCAGTGCGAAGATCTTTCGCACTGAGAACGATTATTACGTCGATGTGTTCCTTGAACATCGATGGTTTGGCCCACACAAGAAGCGTGAGGCTGACGCGTTCCTCCAATCTTGGAACGCGTTTATCACCAACGTTTTAAACGTTGGGAAAGAGGCTTGGTTTCAAAGACTTTTTGCTATCCGCAATAAGTTTGAGAAACGAAGTACGTCCGGTGCATGCTATCGTTTGCACCGGTTATCTAGAGAGGCAGGCCTGTTATGCCTCTCTTGGGGCGACCCATTGCCCGGGGTGCCTGAGCACCTTGTCAAGAGTGCCTAAGGAGGCGTACCTCCTTACTGAGCCCTGATGGAGGGCTCGCATCTCTTCTGAGATGTGTGAAGGGATTGCTACTTTGCAATCCCATTACGAGCGCGCTGGGCGCTCGTTTTCCGATGGTCCTTCACCATCGGGTGTCCCTTGTTGTACTATTCGACAAGGCCGGGAACGTCGGCCATCAGGTTCCCAGCTATCCGCCGAAGGCGGATAGCCACGCCACCGGACGAGATAACTCGTCCGACGTCCCTTCACCTCGCGGTGATTTAGTAAGCGTTCCACGAGAAAGCGCTTCCCACCATGGGAGTCCACCAGCGGATGCGGTGGTGGAGGGAAACCCCTGTACGATTTTTTCATCGGACTTGTCTGCTGAGTTAGACGGGTTTGCCCGTGTAACTCGTGAGCTCCGTTGTGATGTTGATCACGAACGGGATAAGCGTCGCCGCTTAGAGGACATTGTGCGACAGCTTGGGTTTGACCATGAGAAGTCTCGGGCAGACAATGCTGTCGCACTATTGGAGAATAAACGGCGCCTTCATTCTCTAAGTATCGAGCTGGCGACAGCTCGTCAGGAGATTGTCCAATATGATGGGACGATTTTTCATCTCTACACGACCAGGTATCGAATCTGGTTTGTGACAACAAGAATCTGAAGGGGGTTCTTAAAGATGGTGGCTATTTTGTCAATCAAAAAAACCGCGTATTGAACGTACGGACGAAGACGTCCCACGTAAATCGTAGGATGCTTACGCATCCTGCGTGGCAGCTCGATCGTGTATGCGTTGCCTAGGCGGCGCAATACACGAAACGGACCGATGTACTTGGGCAACAATTTATTGCTGCCCACGTTTGTCATAACGTGCTTACGTCAATTTACTGTTAAAAGTACATCCAAGTCACCTTCAATAAATGTCTGAGCGTTTGCCCTTCCATTATTGTCTGCTTTTCGCTTTTGCTTGTCCACCGCTTCTGCGATGGATTCTTGCACGAAATGGACTACCGCTTCACGAGTCAGCAGGAAATACTCAGCTCTCTCGTTACTTTTGGCTGCAGTGCATTGTGAATGCACTGCAGAGATATTTGTTACTAATTCAGCAAGAACATTACTGTTCTCACTTGTGATACCTCGAACGATGCTGACATCTTCAGCATCGTTATCAGTAAGAGCTTCATCGCTCTTAATTTCTTCTTCTTCACCGAAGTCGAATGGTACGACTTCGGTTACTTTAGCGTCGACCATAACGTCGTCGCGTGATGAGCAAGAGCCAGATTGGTTCTCGCTCGAGCGAGTCTCTCTCCCCCCTTAAACTAGAGTCACCCTTTACTAAGGTAGGGGGACACGTGGATGGCGAAGGCCATTCACGTAGAACGGTGTATGCGTCGTGGAAGAATGCACTGAGTTGTTGATGGCGAATTCGACCATCGACAAAAAGTCACTCCAACTCGTAAACGAGTGAACGTACCCTCGAATAATCTCTTCGAGGACGCGATGGGCGCGTTTAGTCTGACCATCGGTTTCTGGATGGTCAGAAGTAGATATTGTGAGACGTGTTCCAAGTCTTCGGAACACGGAACGCCAATATTCAGCCGTGAACCGGGGGTCCCTATCGTACACAAGTTCACGGGGTAAACCGTGCAGTTGAAAAATTGTATCGATAAACACTCGAGCACAGCCCTCTGCTGTGATCGACTCAGGTATGGCAACAAGATGTAACATCTTGCTGAACCTGCCCACAAACACGAGAATAACATTATTTCCGTGAGCGTCTTTGGGAAACCCAAAGACGAAGTCCATTGATACGGACTCCCAGAACTCTGCCGGAACAGGTAGAGGCTGCAATGGTGCACGGAGTGAAGGAATAGGCTTCACTCGTTGACACACCTCGCAAGCACGCACGTACTTGCGCACAAACTTATACTGGCGTGGCCAGTAAAAGTCGCGACTGACCGTGAGGTAAGTCTTCTCACGGCCGCGATGCCCACTTATTGGTGCATCGTGACATTCAAACATGATCCGTAACCTGAGATCATGTTGTGGCGGTACAATGACACGAGGCGAGTCGTTGTTGATGGCTGTGTAATACAGTAAGCCGTTCAGCTGGGTGTATCAATCTATAGAATATCGAAACATGGCAGGCAAACGCTGCTTAGCTTGCTTGGATGGGTCCTTGAGGTACTCCATCAGGCGCACAAGATCATCATCTTGTGCGCATGTCATTCTAATGTCGTCGAGTTTACTCGACGACAAGACGCTGGTACTCAGCGTGGCGACAGTGGTGTTCACATCACTGTCGGGTTGCACTGTCGGCTATAGGCCAGGCCGACGTGAAAGAGCATCGGCGACGACGTTAAGTCGTCCCGGTTTTTACTCCACGGAGAAGTTGTACTCCGCGAAGAACGACAACCATCTCGCCATTCGTTGCGAGAGTTGTGGACTGTTTACAGCCGTGCGTAATGACGCATGGTCTGTATACACAATGAACGGTCTATATCCTAAGAGATAGACGCGAAACTTATCCAGTGCATATTCCATGGCAAGGAGTTCCTTGTCATGCACGAGGTAGTTGTGCTCAGCCGGTTGCAGCTGACGCTATTGATAACAGACGACACGCTCTGCACCGTCTATATCATATTGCATCAGAGCACAGCCGATTGCAAAATCGCTGGCATCACAGATCACATGAAATGGTCTATCTTGATCTTCAATCGCCAATACTGGCGATTGCATCAAGCTTTGCTTGATACGTTCAAAAGAACGCTGACAGTCAACGTATCAATTCCACTTTACATTTTTCTTGAGTAAACAAGAAAGATGTACTGTCATGTCGGCGTAATTGCGCGAGTACTTGTGCAAGTACGCCGCTAGCCCAAGGAAGTTCCTTAGTCCCTTGAGATCGCCTTGATCTTCTCTGGATCAGGGCGTACGCCGTTCTTTCCGACGATGCACCCAAGAAGTGGTATTTCGCTAGCTGTGAATATACACTTCTTGAGGTTGGCGTACAGCTTATGATCGCGCATAAGTGTAAGAACCTTACGGACGTGGAGTCTATGGATGTCCACGTCTGTTTTCCCGTCCATAGCTCGACTATGGACGAAACATCATCGAAGTAACTCGGTGCGAATTCGCACACCGGTCTCAATAGATGTGAAACACATCTATTGAATGTGGCTGGTGCACTACTGAGCCCTTGCGGCATCACCAACCATTACCAGAGCATACCACTGGGAGTGATCACTGCTGTGTACGGGATATCCCGTTCACGCATTAGGATCTGATAGAAACCATCCATTAGATCCATGGACGAAAAGATGGTACTCTTAGACATACCATCTATGATTACGTCCTTTCTTGGTATCGGCGTTTGGGCCGGTATCGTTGCAGCGTTCAACTTATTGAACGCGTGCACTATCCGCCACCCTCCTGTGGCCTTGCGCACACAGAAGGTCGGAGAGCTGTGAGGTGAAGTTGAATCCCTCACATGGCCCGCTGCTAGGCGATCGGCAAAGAACTTGTCGATCGCCTCGACCTGTTCCCGAGGCAGTGGCCACTGCTTCATGACACAATATTTTGTGCCAGGAACAAGGTCGATCTCGTGTCGAGTACCTTTATCCTTAGGCAACTCGCACAAAACGGATTTAGGGAATACATCCTTGAATTCGACCAAATCCTTATACAAAGGATTTGACTTCAGTAACTTCCATGATTGCGATGTATATCGCTCAATCCGAGTCTTCTCATCAAGGACACTTTCGTCCATTGATGAGCTGCTGAGAACCCGTTCTTTCTCGGCAAAACTGTTGCTGACCGAGTCTCAATTATGTACTCGTCCTCTGCGACGAGCACACAGATCTGCTTAAATTTGCCACTACGCAGATCACGCAAGAACCGTTTAGGTTCTAGCGTAGGCAACTGAGTTACCTACGAAGTTAATTTCGGTGGCGCGATCAGATCAAGCGTATAAGCGCCTACGTTTGATCCGTCATTAACCAAGACGTTCAACGTCTCGGTTTCCTCCTGGGGACTTATTCCCTCAGGGCACTGGGGACTTATTCCCTCAGTGATTATTTCCTGGGGACTTATTCCCGCAGGCTCGATGAAACTTGTTCCATCGACTTCATCTAGCTGTGGTGGCGCAACCACAGCGAGATCCTCTACGATCAACTATGCAATTGATCTAGGACTACCGTGTTGCCGCTTCTGGGCAACCGGCTTGCTCTTCGGTGAATGATGCCCTCTAGGCGAGCTTTCATGTCCCGGTCCACTTAACTTATTCGAGTAATGCAGCATCAACTTGAAGATCGAAGGACTAAGAACAGGTCACTTCGCGCCCTAGTTAATTGTGGGGCGTCGAGCAACTTAGTTCGACGTCAGTCGCTAGATGATCGTAGGCTCATATATATGTTGAGCGCGAGACCCCTCCAAAGAGGATGACGGTGCGCCTTGCAACTGGCGCATCCGTAACAGTAAAGAAACGTGTAGATCAATTACGATGAAATCATCATCGTACTTTTTTGCCTTCAAGTGTGTAGTGAATTCCCACTACACGTTTCTTTACTGTTACGGATGCGCCAGTTGCAAGGCGCACCGTCATCCACGTTGAAGGGGTCTCGCGCTCAACATATTTGAGCCTACGATCATCTAGCGATTGGCGTCGAACAAATTTGTTCGAAGCCCCACAGTCAACTAGGGCTCGAAGTGACATGTTCTTTTTCACTTCGATATTCAAGGTTATGAGGGATACCTCATCACTGGGAGCGGCAACACACAGTGACTGTGTGTTGGGAGCAACCCTCGTCAAGAGTCCCGCGAACTCTCTTTACGTTGATGGGTCAGTAGAGCCCCTACAGACCCCGACCGTTTTTTGATGGTCCACCACGTTGTTGCGATTTTGCAGCAGCGTGGGACCCACGTCTCTGGCCCTTCTTGGCAGACGGTCGATCGTCACTCCCAGTGATACGAGACACTGGGCGTGGGGCACTACACTCATAAGCGTAGTGGCCCAGCTTTTGACAGCGATTGCACTTTTGCAATCGCTTGTACCCTGGAGAGCGAGGTCGCTCGCTCTCTACATAGGAGAGGCCATTTGGTTCTGGACCTCCGCCCTCCTGTCGTCTCGGTGGACGATAGGATCCCGAGTGGACGTGAGCCTGTTGTAGGCTAAAGTCCTCCTGTTCCGCTGCAGAGATCGCTTGATCCAGCGATTCTAGCTCCAAGCGGAACAGGTGGGTCTTAACAGGACGATCTGTCAGACCCTTGATGAATACAGTACTCTTCGTGTGTTCATCTATTGGGTTAAGCACGATACAACTAACGAGGTATCTTACGTGTTGGGCGTAAGCGTGTATGTCACGCTTACCCTGTTTCAAATCCAGGAGCTCAGCCCGAGCCCTGAATTTGACGCGAGGCGGTTCAAACGTGTGTTTGAGCCACGCCTTGAAGACCGTATACGCTGGTAAAACGTATGGGTCGTGCAGTTTGAGCCCTAAGGCCCAAGCTTTGGCACGTCCTGCTATGTTCGACATGGCGAACTTGACCTTCATCGCATCGTCATCGATGCGACGAGCCTCAATGGCATCGTCGAGCTCAACGAACCATCTTAACAAGGAGTCGCTTTCGACTGACTTGTACTTGGAGACATCAATCTTCAAGGACTCGGGTCGACGTGTATACGTCGACCCGGCAGCAACAGCACTAGCCTGCTGTTGTCTCAACAGTTCAGACTGTTAAGCACCCTGCTGCATCAACAAGTCAGCTTGTTGAGCACCTTGTTCTCTCAACAGGTCAACCTGCTGAGAACCTTGCTCCTGTAGCAAGGTGAGTTTCTTTACAACTTCGTCAAGCTCATGTTGTATGAACTTGACGATGGTTGCATGTTGGTCGTCTCCGCTAAGAGAGAGCAACATGGCACCAACGGCAGGGTTGCCGATGGTTTCAGCCATACGCTGAACCGCATTCCATTCGAGGTCACTCAAATGGCGGAAATGATCACGCGTTGCGTTATGACGTTCATCACCCGCTGACTCCATAGCGGGTGGTGCGGTGGTCGCTGAACGGACCACGAAGTGCTACCAGGTGTAATGGGGCACCCTCCGACTATAATGATTACAGTATAGTCTACTTTCACTGATTACAGTGAAAGCAGGTGCCTCAAAACCTCTATTACTCAAGATGCAGAGGAAGCTGTACTTCTAAACGACACGCTTAAAAGTAGAGGAAAAGAGAACTGTATTTAATATAGTTAATTATCTAATAAAACTAATCTGTTATAACCTATGTTAACTATATTAAACTACAACTATGTATGTTGACAACTTGCCCTCCACTCATTGCGCGCGTCCATCGGTCATTGGTCAGCGCGTTGGTTGATATGATGGCCCATATCAACCAATAAGAGGGCATCTCCAACTTCAAGGAGATCTAGGAACAATATTATAAGAAAAGATAATATTGTCAAATATTAGAAGTTATAATAATATTTTTATCGACACTTCATATAAGTGTCAATATTATGTAACGGGCTCACTCCGTTACAATAATGTACAAGCGCCGCGAATGTTGCAACAACAGTATGTCGTCCCGAAAAGAGACAGGGCCTGCCATAGCTCTAGATACATGGTCGAGAATTTTGAGCCAGCAGCCGCACTGCCTGAACGCTATGTTTTAAAGTATGAAATAAGTTGAAAGTGATCCGTTTACACTTGTGACTTCATATTGCTCATATGTAGCGGAGCTACACAGCTCTTTAGCCAGAGGAAGACTTTCGGCTGGAAGCCTCTTAGTTCTAGAGAACTAAATAGAGTGAAGGCTAAAAGCCACTTAGTTCTGAGGAACTAATTAAACGACTTAAAGTCACCCTGTTCTAAGGAACTAGGAAAGAGACTTTTAATCAATCAAGCAATATGCTTAAGGTTCAGAGAACCAACGCACAGAGTGCAAGAACAAGCTAGAAGCTTAGGGGTTCAGAGAACCAACGCACGAAGTGCACAAGAGAACAAGTCAGAACGACTTGCGATCTTAAACTCAAAAGGAGAACTGATTATATTTATGCTTTAAGATTTTATGAATAGTCCTACTCTAAGTACACTACACTAGATTAATTACTATAATAGTAATTATTATATGCAGACTTTGCTATTGGACGACGTATCGCCTAAACATCTGTGTATATGTACTTAATACAGCGTTAGTGATTTATCGAATCCCAATCGATAAGATACGGTATTACCGAATACCGTATTATAACGCTCATACTTAATACCTCTCTAACGAGAAGTATAATAATGCATTATATGCAATAGAAAGGAGAGTTTAAGCGTAAACTCTCGGAAAGACGCTACAACCGTCGTGTAACCCCGTTACACCCTCCCCCACCAGACTGACGTTCCCATAGAATGTCACTCGACATCTTTCCTCATAGAGGTAGTGCTTTAGCGAACTTTTAAAACCTCACGGTTTGTTCACGGCACACAACATGACGCCTCCCGGCAGTGAGTCACAGACTCTTAGGGACCTTATTGAGGACGACCTTGACGAAGCGGTTGATTACGAAAGTGACACCGTCTTTGTGGGACCCGATGGGTCCCCTTTAGCCACCCTCACGGGTGAAGATGACACTCGTCATGCACCGAATCCGTTCCCTGAACGTGGTGCAGCAGATGCGCTAACAGCGTTACGTGACCCGCCTGACGTATCATCAACGGTAACGGTTACCAATCCACTCGACGAGCAGCAACAGCGGTCCATCGACCAAGAGGAAGGCGCCAAGCGCCGAACGAAGAACATGACGCGGCTGCAGGACCACCGACAGTACAGGTTCAAGCCACCTACGGTGGAAGAACGTCTAAAGGAAGCATCTGGGCATTCCCTTTCTGGTTGGACCATTGGGCCTGAGGCCATTTCACCTGAGGATGTTGCCACACGCACGGCACTTCGACAACGATATCTGGAGCCCCATATCACTACTCAAAGCCAATACTTGGCACGCCTTAATAGGCAAGTGCGCGGTGCGCCAGTTCCTCCGATGAAGGGTGTTCCCATCCTTCTGTTCGCGGGGGAAACCGAGGAAGAAGAAGACACGGCTTTCAGCCGCTGGGCGCATTATGCGCGACGTTTAAGCAGCATGTGGGCCCTACGGGCAAGTGCCGATGTGGCAGATGTTCGACTTGAGCGGAAGATGCGTTATGATTACGCTAAATTGAAGGCCCGGGGAAAATTGAAATCCCAACGAACGCATTATGCGCCTGCTGCCCAGCAGCCCAATGTTTCGGCTACCCCTGTAGCCGCGAGTTCACGACAGCCCGAGGCCGCTAACCCGCCTACCCTCACCCTTACTGGTGAGAAGCGTCAGCGCCAACAGACAGACCCTGCGCACGACGCTCAAAAACGTCCACGGCGTACGGGCAATCCTGCCGAAGGGGAGTCTCAAATTCCCATGAATT
Source organism: Peronospora farinosa (assembly GCA_947646735.1). NCBI lineage: Eukaryota > Oomycota > Peronosporomycetes > Peronosporales > Peronosporaceae > Peronospora > Peronospora farinosa. Next base: position 616,793 of record CANTFK010000961.1, on the reverse strand, counting down.
CCATGATTCGGGATAACCCCGCCATTTCACCAGATACTGGTTTTGACCATGGCGGCGACGCTTCTGCAGTAGACGCTCCACATGGAACTGCAGGTTCCCCTGCGCATCGAGCAAAGGAGGAGGAGGTCGGTGTATCGGAACAAGCTCATGCCGAGCTTGTTCAGGAGGTGCGGACCCTTCGTGAGGAGAGGCAGACGATGAACTCCCGGCTTGAGTCCCTGGAAGAGAGTCGGACCCGAATGCAGGGTCAACTTGACTTGTTGGTGCAGATGCTCCGTCCCGCGACAATGCCAATGGGCCCGGCGCGAGCGCCTTAGCGTCTATTTGGGACGGATCCCGATAAGGTTTCAACATGGCGACATAGAACACAGGATGTGTACGCAATTTGCGCGGCAAGTTAAGCGTATACGCTGTGCCTTTCTTGGCAATGACCTTAAAGGGTCCGATAAAGCGCGGACGCAACTTCGTCTTAAAGACAGCGGATACTACATTGGTAGGTAGGTTTTTAGCATTAAGTAATACTTGGTCTCCGACCTCATAATCATTAATACAACCTCTGCCTTTCGCATCTGCATATTCCTTTTGTTTATCTTGACTATCAGCCATTGCATCTTGCACATGTCGTAAGACATTTAGTCGCGTTGCGAGAAACGCATTTACCTGTTTCCTAACAGTATTAGGGCTGACATCAGCAAGCCGATCGGCAACCTCTCCCCCACCAAGCCCTGAACCACTCGGTGGTAGCGTTAACGGAACGCGTGGGTGTGTGAGACCATTGACATAGAACGGAGTGTAGCCGGTGGAGGCGTGCACGGAATTATTGAGTGCAAACTCAACTACAGGGAGCATAGAGCTCCAACGCTTAGGCGTTTCAGCACAAACGCTGCGTAGGATATCTTCAACAACGCGATTTACGCGTTCGGTTTGACCATCGGTCTGCGGATGATCCGCCGTGGACATGTCCAAACGGGTGCCCAGCACCTGGAAGACGGACTTCCAAAATTTACTCGTAAAACGAGGATCACGATCAGAAACAATTGCCACTGGCAAGCCATGTTGGCGAAACACCCGATCGATAAACAGCTCCGCTGTACCCACACCATCGATCGAATCTGGCACAGCCGCTAAGTGAGCCATCTTGCTCAAACGGTCAACAAAGACCACAATACCTGTATTGCCATGCGAATCTTTCGGTAGGCCAAATACAAAGTCCATACTAATGGACTCCCAGCACCCAGTGGGAATAGGCAAACTAGCCAGCGGCGCTGCCGAATGGGGCGAGGGTTTCACCCGCTGACACATTTCACACGTACGCACATATGTGCTCACCCATTTGTATAATTTGGGCCACCAATAACTTTGGCATACTGCCCCATAGGTCTTTTCACGACCCAAATGACCACCGATGGCGGTGTCATGTACCTCATAGAGGATACGATGCTTCAGGTCCTCGTCATGAGGAACTACAATACGCGGAGGATCCGCTACATCTGTACGATAGTACAACAGCCCCTCATCGATAGAATATCGATGGAGGCTTGCACGCAATCGTGCCGACAATTTAATGTCCGAGTCTTTAAACTCCTCACTGCCAAGAGCATGTAGCAACGCTATACAGTGATCATCTTTAGCATACGCCGTACGAATGAGATCGGTGATAGAAGACGACAACATCGTCACATGAGCAAGCTCATAATCAGGTCTGCGTGACAACGCATCAGCCAAAGCATTTTGCTTGCCCGGCTTATATTTCACCTCGAAGTTATATTCGGCAAAGAATGACAGCCATCTGGCCATTCTCTGCGAGAGATGCGGCGACTGAGTCGCAGTGCGTAACGACGCATGATCGGTATAGATCACAAAAGGCTTTGAGCCCAGCAGATGAACTCTGAATTTGACCAGGGCATACTTCATCGCAAGTAGCTCTTTGTCGTGAACTGGATAGTTCTTTTCTGCAGCTTTCAGCTGGCGAGATTCAAAAGCGATTACACGCTCACGGCCTTCATCATCTGATTGTAACAGAGCACTGCCAATGGCAAAATCCGATGCGTCACAGACGACGCTAAACGGTCGGTCAGGGTCTGGCAAAGCCAAAATAGGAGCATGTAGAAGGCTTGCCTTCACTGCTTGAAAAGCATTTTCGTGTTCGGCATGCCAACACCATTCCACATCCTTTTTAAGGAGATTGGATAACGGCCGAGCCATATCAGCGTAATTTTCGCTATACTTGTGTAAGTAATTGGCAAGGCCAAGCCATTTACGCAAGTCCTTCTGAGATTGTGGAACAGGCCAATCGACTATGGCTTTGACTTTGGCGGGATCCGCTCGTAGTCCTCGCTTCCCAATGAAGCACCCTAGAAAGGGAATTTCTTCGGCCCCGAAGATGCACTTAGAGGCATTAGCATATAATTTATTAGTGCGCATGCACTCGAGCACTGCTCGTAAATGAACAATATGGTTCTCAATATCTGACCGCCCATGTTCAGCTCGGCTATGGACAAAAATGTCATCAAAATACGTCTGTGCATAACTTCGATGGGGTCGAAACAATTGCGTCACCAAACGGTTAAACGTAGCCGGAGCATTAGATAGCCCTTGGGGCATCACTAACCACTCCCAGAGCATACCGCTCGGAGTACTAACAGCAGTAAGCGGAATATCACTAGCTCGCATGAGCAATTGGTAATAACCATCGACTAAGTCGAGCGCACTGTACATGGTACAACCGACCATATTGTTCTGAAGAACATCCTTTCTAGGTATCGGTGTCTGTGCAGGTATAGTGGCCGCATTGAGCTTATTATAAGCATGAACAATACGCCATTTACCATTTGGTTTCTTAACACAGAAAGTGGGTGTCGAGTGCGGAGATTTACTTTCACGCACCATGCCCGCCGCGTGCTTTGCACGAAAGAACTCGTCAATGACGTCACACTGTTCTTTGGGTAAAGGCCACTGCCGTGTTACACAGTATTTGGTTCCGGGAACCAAGTCAATTTCATGACGTACGCCCCTATCAGGTGGTAGAACCGACGGTGGATCGTGACACACCACGTCCTGGAATTCTTTTACCAAAGGATAGTAGGGATCTGAAGGGTCCTTTAGAATAGATGCCCCACTACGTGCACTTAGTGCCGCTTTGGTATCTTCAAGGACTGTCTCATCGACAAGCGAGGATGAGTTCAGCTCGAGGTTAGGTCGAATGACCACCATATCGGATAGAGCACCTGCCTTCAAGGCCTGATGAAATTCATCCACAGACATTTCGTCTAGCTCTAAAAGAGCATTTAATGATGGGAGGGCCTCAAGGTCAACCTCACCATCTACATCACCTGTCACTCCGTTGACCAGGGTGTACAACTGGTCATTGACATTACTATGCGATAAAACAGACGCTTTGCGTCTCGCAGCCGCCATCTGGCGACGCTGCCGTCTCCTTGACGAGACCGTACTCTTCAAAGTACTTGGGATGTTATCGTCCCCAAGGTCAACAGACCCCTTGTCGTTTACCTGCCCTATGTAAGGGCCGATGTCATTACCGACACCCAATGGGTCACTAGTACCAGTGACTTCACTAACAAGGTCATTGACCTTCACTCGCTCTATACGAGAGCCGATGTCATTACCGACATCCAGTGAGTCGCTATTTCCAGCGACTATCACTAACAAGGTCATTGACCTTCACTCGCTCTATACGAGAGCCGATGTCATTACCGACATCCAGTGAATCGCATTTCCAGCCAATATCACTAACAAGGTCATCGACCTTAACTTGCTCTATACGAGAGCCGATGTCATTATCGACATCCAGTGAATCGCATTTACAGCCAATATCACTAACAAGGTCATTGACCTTAACTTGCTCTATACGAGAGCTGATGTCATTATCGACATCCAGTGAATCGCATTTACAGCCAATATCACTAACAAGGTCATCGACCTTCACTTGCTCTATACGAGAGCCGATGTCATTACCGACATCCAGTGTCTCAATATTACTTTGAGTATCACTCAACGGAGTACGTGCCGTTCCACTAAGTGTCATTGAGCTCTGCTCGACACTATTATTGTTGACATCGGAGTTTATCAACTCAGACACTCCAATGTCCAGCACATTAACTGAATCAGTTAATGGCTCGCGCCAATAGCACTTTTGTTTTCTAGCGAAGGTGGGTTCATGACTCTCCAAAGCTTCGCTAGGAACATTGCGCGTTGCGCCTAAAGTTTTGGATCTCCAATCGATCCACGGCTCATGGCGTTCCAGCCAGGCCATACCGAGAATGAGATCATATCTCGAGTCCAAATCTAGGACAAGACAGCGTTCAACGCTATTGAAATCTAAAAATTTCACACCTAAGTTCAACGGAACTTTAGGAACGGTGACACGTACACCAGTCGCGAGACGTACGGTTATACTGTCACCCTCTTGCGCTTCCAGCGCCTCAGCATACAGCTGACTCCCCTCAAGGGAGCGACGTCGGACATAATTACCTGACGCCCCTGAGTCAATTAAAATTGACCAGGGTTTCTCAAAACCCTTAACGGTTGCCGACACAACCAACAAGCCTGGCTTGTAATTTTGTTCTATGGGAGCATCCACAGAACCACCTGGGGCTAAGCCCTGTTTACCTTTACCTCCTAAAGATTCAACAGAACTTAGTTCTTTCCCAGTAGGGCGCCCCGCGCCTACTGGGAGTCGACATTTTCCCCTGCGGTGCTCGCCTTTTGGCTAGGAGCAGGGCTTCGGCTTTGCCGATTTGAACGTTGCTTTCGCAACGGACAGCTAGGGCGGAGATGCCTAGTGCTTCCGCACATGTAACATCTACGGATGCTACCTTGCTGCTCAGCAGCTTGAAGCTCAGCTTCTTCAGCATGGCTGAGGTCCATGGGTTCCGCCCTATTAGAGGTATTTGATTGATACCAGGGCAGACCATATCGAGCAGATTTAAAATTGAATTCAGCGTTAAATGCTACGCTTACTGCCTCCTCAAAAGTTGAAGGCTGGACACGGAAAACTTCCGTCCTGGCGACCCCAGTGCGAAGTCCCTCCATAAAAATGGTTACTCGGACTTCCTCTGCCAGTGGGTCCTGCTGCATAGCAGCAATGAGAGTTCTCAACTCTTGGACATAGTCCGACAATTCCTTCTTACCCTGTCGGGTAGCTAGGAAGCGTGAGCGCACACGATAAGCCTGATTAGGCGGTGCAAACACACAAGTTAATTGCTTTTTAAGCATCTCCCATGTGGGAAATGCAGCATTTACAGAGACACCGCTCGTTAGAGCCCACTCTCTAGCTCTTCCACCGAGCTTAGAAATGGCCAAGCCAACTCGTTGCTTATCGGATGCAAGCATGGCGGCATCCATTGCCATTTCAACTTCTCGGATCCAGAGGAGAAGGTTCTCTCCCTCCTTCCCTTCGAAGGTCTTGACACTTAAAACAAGTGGACGAGCCTTTGGCTCTGCATCGGTCACAGGTACCGGAATGTACTGTACAGGCGCGGCTGACGCTGCCTGGTCATGGACCTGCCCGAGGAGCGTTGCCTCATAACGCATAAAGGCCTCAAGACGAGCATTTAGAACCTCGGGGCCTTGGGCCAAAAGGGCCTCGATTTGATCGGGCCCGACGAACGCCGATAGTTTATCTAAGGCGAGTCGCTGTGCCTCAGAGAGGTGATTTTGATTCTCCATTCTCACAGAGGGTCAGTCTTTAAAGACTCAGGTGTAGGATTGACTACAAGTGCTACCAAGTGTAGCGGAGCTACACAGCTCTTTAGCCAGAGGAAGACTTTCGGCTGGAAGCCTCTTAGTTCTAGAGAACTAAATAGAGTGAAGGCTAAAAGCCACTTAGTTCTGAGGAACTAATTAAACGACTTAAAGTCACCCTGTTCTAAGGAACTAGGAAAGAGACTTTTAATCAATCAAGCAATATGCTTAAGGTTCAGAGAACCAACGCACAGAGTGCAAGAACAAGCTAGAAGCTTAGGGGTTCAGAGAACCAACGCACGAAGTGCACAAGAGAACAAGTCAGAACGACTTGCGATCTTAAACTCAAAAGGAGAACTGATTATATTTATGCTTTAAGATTTTATGAATAGTCCTACTCTAAGTACACTACACTAGATTAATTACTATAATAGTAATTATTATATGCAGACTTTGCTATTGGACGACGTATCGCCTAAACATCTGTGTATATGTACTTAATACAGCGTTAGTGATTTATCGAATCCCAATCGATAAGATACGGTATTACCGAATACCGTATTACAACGCTCATACTTAATACCTCTCTAAAGAGAAGTATAATAATGCATTATATGCAATACAAAGGAGAGTTTAACCGTAAACTCTCGGAAAGACGCTACAACCGTCGTGTAACCCCGTTACATCATAGGTATCTAGCATTCTGCTGAGTCCAAACTAATGCTGACGACACAAATGAACCTGTGAAGCCATCTTCGGACGTAGAACAAAAACCAAAAATCATTTTAGATTGTTATCGATAGATCCTCCTCATAGATGGATCGCTGCTTCAGTTTCGGATCGGAGCATGATTAGATAAATGTGACGCCAATTATGTCACCTAGCGTCCGAGCTCGAATTTCTCTAGTGCGCCAATGTGTAGGACCTTTTAAAGAGATTTTGGATGCATGCTTGATCGAGCTGAGCTTCTTGAATCGTTTTACGTTAGAACAAAAACGGCGTGAATGTCCGAGTGTGCATCGATTATCCAGTTTGTCAATCGGTTCATTCTATATTCGCTACTGATCACTGATCAAACCCCAGCTTCCCAAACTCACACTTAGGCAGGCTCGCGGTCGTTTTCAAGCCCGCTAATATCTCGAGAAAGTTAGTGTAGCTATATGTGCGATATCGTTGACGATACGAGCTGTGACCTAACATAGGGTCGTAGATCTTTACTGCATGTTCATATTGACCAAAGTTGTTTGTGAAATTAATGAAAGTCTTTGCAGCTATTCGAAGTATATATTGATCCACCCTATTGCAGTATTGAAAACTGAAGATGACACGGAAGCACACAATATCACAAGTGGCTGAGCAGTGAAAGCTTATGATAGGTATATTATCACACGATGCAGTCGTTTAGTACATTTTGCTAGATATCTGCTGATTAATAAAGACTTACCCAAATTTGAAACAAGTTTACTAAGTTTCAAATTTAGAGCTCAAAATTACTTTTTTTGGTCACTTAGTAAAAGGCTGATTGCTGCTACTTCATTACTTGAATTTTTACAAAACGGTACATGTAATTGTACAGAAATTGTTACCAAAGTTGGAGTAAGTTTAAAAAAACAGAATATATGTATTTTTATCGTTTGTATAATGGTGATCTCACTCGTCTACAATTGCTCTTGCGCCTTATGGCGACTTATCGTTAACACACACAAACATAAGTACTCTAGAATTTTAAGTAGGGTTCAGCTGGGCCTCGACTTCTAAGTGGCCCCCCTCACGTGCAATGGGCACCCACAACATCAATGAGCCACCTCCTGTATTAGAAATGCCTAGGATATTCGTATGCCACCGGTCTAAATACAACGTCTTCCCACCTAGTGCTTTGACGGTTGAACTCCACTGAGCTGTGCCTCCAGCTTTCACATTCACCTCGTCAATTTTGTTACCACCAGACATAATATTCACCGTAACATCTTCGATGTCATTGCTCTTAAAGTTGACGATGACAACGCCGTCCCCGATCCTAGTCCAAGAGCTCGAACTGTTCTTGAAGGCCTTCTTGAGTGCATTCAAGCCCAGGGTAGCGGCATCAGTGCCGTCGTCAATTTCACCCATGAACTGTGTCGGGCCACAGACGGTCTGGAGAAATTCGGAAAACACGACCGACAGATCCGCGGCTTCGAGTCCCGTGCATGAAATAAGAGTAAGAGCAGTGTCGACCCACAAGTAAGTGCTGTGCTTCGCGGCCATGGACGTTCCATTGTCACTCCTGCCATGCTTAATGAGGTCGTTAATAACAACTCCGAACGTCTTTCGAAGCGTTTCGCGCGTATTGTACGCGGTGGCCTCATTAGACTCGGAGATCATTTGACTCATGCAGTTGTTAGTCACCGTAGGGATGTCGTACAACATGAGATCGGACTGGCTTATTTTGAGACGGACTTCTGCCTCACTGATATCAGGATTCTTCTCTCTATACTCACTAATAGTCATCCAGACAAGATTCATCGCTGAACTCAAGTCATCGCTGCAAGTCGATTTCTGCTTCATAGCCGTTTCAAGACTCGAGATCTCGCCCTCTGTAATTTTAGAAGCAGCCTCCGTGAAATTGGCGCTAGTCATGAAAGCCTTGAAATGTTTCCAGTCGGAAATGATGGTATCGCTATAGCCGAGCACCAATAGAAGAATGTACTGAACAGTGGGCATCAGTTGTCGTGCCAGCAAAAGGTTTGGTGGCACCGGCCTTCCCGTGCACCTGTAGATAGTAGCAGGCAGATCGGCAACGACCCAATTTGTCTGGTACAGTAGCAGAAGAAGCTTCTCTTGCGACGTTTGTGGGTCCAAGACCATTTGGTTACGCGTAAAACGAATGATAGCTCGTGTCGCCGTCATCAGCATGTTGACACACCTGATAGCCCACCCCGCTTTCCTTCCCAGGTTTTCTATCTCGCCAAACACACCGAGGGTGGCCATACTCAAGGTAGACATGGCTATAGCGGAAATCTTCGCAGCATTTTCACGAGCACAGTCGTTATTCTGTTGAATACACTGCATGTCACACTCGACAGGGTAATCCATCGGACACTCCGTCCAACAAGTATTCGTTAAATCGTTGCGGTCGTAGTTACTCGGACAGGTCGTCATGATGTGAGCTTCACGGTAACATGCCGAGCTGGCGGATTGACTCCAAGGTCCCACCCAGTTACGGTAGCTTGATCTAAAATTTCTCGTGACAGTTGCAGGCGTTGCAATCGCATTATCAGGAGGCATGCGAGATGACAATGTTGAGTGTGGCAGAGCTCGCGATGGGGCCACGACCGTCCCAATCATCGAAGGTAACGATGAAGAAGTGTCTGTGGAAGGAGGCTTCGTGGTAGGCGAGTTGTCGGTTGCAGCCGATGGGGCCACGACAGTCTTAATCATCGAAGGTGATAATGAAGAAGTGTCTGTGGAAGGAGGCTTCGTGGTAGGCGAGTTGTCGGTGGCAGCCGATGGGGCCACGACAGTCTTAATCATCGAAGGTGACAATGGCGAAGAGTCTGTGGAAGGAGGCATCGTGGTAGGCGAGTTGTCGGTTGCAGCCGACGAGTCCTTCGATGCAAAAACTAATGCCTTGACGCGGTCCATGTAGTCGGATCCCATCATATTCGTAAGTGTTTCAGGCGACAGTATCTCAGTATCAGTGCTTGTGTCCACGTCGTTGTCGTCGTTCCAAAAGCTCCAGTCGATAGCTCGTGTGGTGGTGGTAATGACTGCAAAAAGGATGAGCACAATTCTTGAGCGAACCATGGGAAAAGGCAACAAGATTGGAGCTCAAATTCAACTTTGCGTCGAGGCTGCAAAAAGCAGAATGAGAAAATATTGGTAATTGAACTTCCTGGGTCCTGTTGCTGGGAAAATTGTATGTAATAACTTATGGGTCCTCTTGCAGGGAGCTGGGCGATTTGTGGAAGATAGGTGATGCACACAATCGTGCCTGAAGCTACGGCTAGCGCATTTTCTGGTGCTTGTTGTTGACACAATGCGTTTATTGGCGGAATAAAATGGTCTGGATGGGAGAATTAGATGATGATGATGATGGCCAGACTGTTTATTAAATGCTTATGATTATCTCAGATATGTCGGTGAGGAAAATCTCCTGATCTTCTGCCATGACTACGTCGTTCTTCTCTGCACTAGCTCATTCTGCTGGCTCAACCCGACGTGCGTCACGTGGGACACTCCAAAGGGCACGTTGGACCGTTTGAACAAATTTGAGCACATGCAGGGGGCAAGTGGCGCCTTGAAACTAAGGCCGGGCATGAGACCGGCTGTTCCAGACGAGCCAGCCTAACTGATCCCTGACATGCAGCTCCGGTTTTGAATTAAAACGGAAACACGTTGTACCGGAAATCGCGCTCGGCGAACGGGTCGGCGACTAGGAGGCGAAATGGAGAATGGCAGGAACTTGTTAATGCCTGGGTGGAGGGTGTTCGCTGCTTTGTCAACGTGCCCCACACCTCTGGACTTCGTGCCTATTGCTCCTCGTTAGGTTCGCACACTTCGCATTCTCCCGTGGCACACGCAACGGAGAGAAGGCCTCTAATGATGGAAAACTCCCATCTAAGGTAAGAGGACTGATATGTCGGCTCGTTGGAAGCCTTCGTCGCTTGGCCGTTGTTGCAATAAGCCCACATTGGGTAGTGAATGGGGGAATCAGATGAGTACAACATGCAATCAATTCGAGAATATATCAAAGGCAAGTTTTTGGCCAACCAACTGTTGTTATACCCCTACAAGGGGGCGGCCGTTAAGAAAACGCGGACATAGACAATCTTTCTTTATCAAAATCGTCGTCCACATTGTACATAGAGTCGAGGTAAATTAATATAGCAGGTTCAGCGCAAATTAGTTGCTCGCCAAAGTAACTTTGGCATCCTACGAACATCCCTCCAGCGTGAACACATCACGATACCCTGCGCCAATGAGGAAACTCTATTGCCTCGTGAATGCTGCGTCACAAGGGAAAAGTTCCAAAGATATCTACTTTCCGATTTGCAGTTGATGTCTAGGTTACAAAGCCCCTATCCGTGCCAGGTAATCAGTCCCCAACAATGGTGTTTGCGATCTACTGTTACGTTTACATGCTGCACTGATAATAATGTTCTACATGTGACCATTGCAATAGTACATACACGGGAAAAAGGTCGAACTGCTTCAAACATCTAGGCTTCTACGAACCGGCACATACATTGCTTCCCAGCTTATCCTTCGCCTCATCTGGAAACGTTCTAGCAGAGCTTGTTGGGAGCACGTATCTCACAACGAGAGCCACTTACGTCCTGGTATTCAGCTCTTTAACGAAGTATTGGAGCCACAGTTTGAGCTTGACTCAATGCAATTCCTCAAGCCACTTTACGCAGAGTGCGCCCGCTCAGATACACCGCGAGAGTGTCACCGAATGATCGTTATTACATGTGCATCGGGAATTCCACTCGGGATGTGTTCGTCGATTACCACGTCTTTGTTTGTCGACAACGCGTGGCCTCATCTGACGCTGTGGGTGTCGACAAATTTATCGCGAGCGCATTGGCTACGGCGATGTTGAAGGTGAACAAACACAGAAGTTTTGACGAAACAGACATAAATTATCCTGCTTGACTGAACATTGAGTATGCGAAATGACCACATAACTTGAACCCAATTCGTAGGGCCAGTAGCTGAATTTCGAAAGAGTTGCACGAATGTACTCGGTAACTATAATAATGTGCTCGTATGTGACGACAGAATTTTTCGCAGAGCAGGTTAAGCAACTTACAAGGATCTACTTCGCTGAGCTCCACCGCTATTAGATCAGCAATCGTGTCGACAATGCCCAAAGCAAGCGCGTGCTCACAAATAATCCCATTGCTTAAACGACGCATTTGTTTGATTCGCGTAAAATGTTAGCGTTTGCGCCAGTCGCTAGGTGCCAAGTGATTGTAGACAAGGTGTGCATATTAGCTAGACATAGTAGCAACTACCACCAAGCTGTACACGAGGCTCCCGGCCGATTAGGGAAAACTATTAGCTTAAAGGGGTTAAACACCTTGGACCGCAGCGCTATTCTGGCTTTCTCGCGATCTACACCTTTTTCGTGCATCGCAACCGTCGTAGAAACAATGGTGCATCTCTTTGCCTTGTATGAGCACGACTCAGTGTTTAAACTGATCTCATACATCAGATACGTGTGCCGTGTTTCCAAACTCAAATGTGTAGCTAGACAGAATGTAATTACAAACTTACACGTACTTGAACGTATATTCACTCCAGTGATGATGGTCTATTTGCTTGTCTTTGTCATCCCTTCTAGAATATTAGCTATTGTGGCAGCGAATAATTGATTAAGTCAATCCTTCCGACTCAGCAGGGTTTGGATTTTATGGTTGAGGGCGACAGCAACTTGTCTTTCAAAACGTGACACGTGAATTTCTTTTGACGGTGAAGCCTCGAACTAAAAAAGCTTGGAATACATGAAAAGTAATATACAGATTTCTCCACCAGGTCGGCAGCCACAACAGCTCAGATACGCGTTTAGTTCACAGCAAAAGATAAGGACTATCGGGTGGCCGTCAAGCCTACAGAACTCCTTGCTTTCAACTTTGAACACATTGATCGTTTATAATGGTAATAGAGATTTTTTTCCTACCACCACAATATGTGTTTCTTGCGTGACAAACCCAACCCATACAACTTAATACAGAATCCAATATGTTTCTACAATTATCAACTCCATGTTGTCTATCATTCAGTCTCTCGTATCTCGCAACCAGGCTTGGCTACGATATAGTAGGTCGTACCGAAGTGGAAACGGTGTACAGTCTCCACTTCCAAACCCGCCTCATCCACCAGTTTCAAAATATCTCGATTCCAGTGACAGCCCCACTTTTGCGCGTGCAGATCGGCAAACTTATCCAAAATGCTCGACAGCCACGTGTAGCTACTCTGACCGTGCTCCAGCAACAAAATGTGGCCGCCGTCTTTCTTGCACACACGTTGCATCTCTCGCAACGTCTGCAATGAGTCGTCCATGCTACAAAGTCCAAAAGTATCCACCACTGTATCAAAGTGATTGTCTGGAAACTCGAGCTCATGTGCGCTCATCACACGTAACTCACAGCTCGTCAGTCGTTGCTGTTGCATTTTTGACACTTGGTTCAGCATTCCACGACTCAAATCTGTCAAAATTACCCGAGAGGTCTCCGGATAAAAAAACAAATTGCGGCCTGTACCGGCTGCGACCTCAAGCACATGACCCTTTGCTTGTTGTAATAGAAAACGTCGCATGAGTGAAATGCCCATGAGTCGTTCGTCCCAGTTCACCTCCTTATCGTATTTTGACGCATTCGTGTCAAAAATAGAAACTCGCTTGGCATCGGTCATAGAAGTTGCAATAGGATGATTAATGCTGTCCTTCCTAGGATCGTACAGCGTGACGTATGTAGCAAAGGTCACACCGGCGTAGAGCGTTGCGCCACCGAGGAGCACACCTGGTCGACGCCATAACGGAGTCATTTTTGACATGCTACAAGGAAATAAATGACAAATCGGGTTTAAAAGGGTTGTATTGTGTTACTAGAAATTTATTTCTCATTTGAAATGTAAACTTGGATTAGACCAAGAAAAAGTCGAGTATAAATTCTCGAAATAATAGGAAGCTGAAATACCGTACTTTTATCGGCTATTCAAGCACAGTCCATTCTACCCATTTTTACAAGAGATATGAGCCGGCCGTATACTTTTTGTATACTGACCCATTTAAGTGTAAATCGGACAAATTATCAGTGATCACACGATCACTGGAGACGTTGTCGATCCAGTAGCAATAGCCTATACACACGCTTGCAAACAAATTGTAATGAATGGGGCTTAGTCAAGTCTCCCTTTAACGTACGATCTGCACCATATGGCTGAGTAGATACCAAATTCTGAGGAGATTTCATATGAAATTCAATTGGTGCAGATATTTACAAGTCTAGTTCTGGAATGCAGCAATCTGCATTTGAATGAAAGGGCGCGTATGCCCGTCCACACATTGACAGCGTGATGTTGCGTTCTGTCGGTATCATACATCAGAACGTAAGGTTCTAGATTCATATTAGCCACCCGACATTTGTAGTGGAGTCGCCTCAGCATGCCCATCGTTCTTTTTACTAAATCCACATATCCGAAGTGTCAAAAACACTTAGACGCATCATAAATCACACGGGTGTAAAGGGTTTTGTGATCGCAAACCACGACAAAATGAGTTGTGCGTCATCACCAGATACGAGCGCAAAAGAGCTCACCACGATTGACGCGGTAAGTCATGCGTTGCTGCAATGTTAGTTTTCTGAGCTCACGTTGTCAAGCTGTCATGGACGTCGTCACCATCCAGAGTTGGACAATGACATAACGTTGACATGTACGTTCGGTGTGGCCACGTCCAAAATCATAGATTTACTCCAAAGTTGTCTCAATGATGCGACAATTTATAATTTATGTCCAATCGAAGTTCATTTGGCATTTTCAATGGGGAGACGAGCAAGTCGTTCAGTCTCCAGCACCAGCATTGCGTTCCATGAGTCCTTGGAGATGTGTCCTTCCCCTCGACTAAGCGTAACAAGACGAGCAAGCCGCAGCCACCGATGAAGATCTTCCAGCTGTAGTCATACACACAAATGTTTGTCAGCTTTACTTGATTCGTTCCTTTCGATAATACAGTACCACTTTAAGACTTACCGCCACTTTTTGCTGGGATTTGCGGCACTCTACGTAATACTTCTCGGCCATCTCAGCTTCTTCGTTTCCAATCGTGACTACAAACGAGCGAAGAACGCTTAAGAACACGCGAAAGCACTCTAGTATCTGTTCCTCTGGCAGTAAAAGAGATCGCATCTTGGTAGTTGCACTAGCTGCAGATGAGATGGGTACGGCTACAGTGACGGGCAAGATGCTTTTGCCTTCTGACACTGTAACAATTGCCACATCTTGCGGAAAATCCACGTTGTAGTAGTGGAAGTCATACGGCAGAAGCATCTTGTTAATCAGCGATTGTAAAGCCGCGATATTCTTTACACCTTGGTCATTCAGCTGCCCTGCAGTCAACGTGGTTTCATTGACAAGCATTGTCGTCCCGTTTGCCACCTGCAGTACACCACTCAACAACATTTCTCGCTCATAGTCCTTATGCGGCATAAACTTGGTCGAGTTTAACTCTTCCAGTGACAGATCCACTCGCGATACCATAGGCATCAACGACGTCAACGTCTGTTGAATTCGAGCAACGAATTCTCTCTTCTGTTCTTCCGTAAGCGACTTGTCAAGGGATAAATTAAGCGGTAAGTTGCCAAGCGGTGTCGACAAGTCCGCTCGTGAATACACATGCGAAACTAGGCCCAGTAATAAGTACTCTGCTGCAAGCATGTCTCCGCCCACTGCTTGCGTCAAATAGCCAACAAGCTGGTTACGCATTATAGCCACATCGGCTGTTTGACCTAATTTCATCCACTCGTTCTGGCAAAATTTCGTCCTCGAGTTATTGCTCACATGAATCTGCTTGTAAAACTCATTCGATTCATGAGGACGCACATGGTGCACACCTTCCAATCTGCTGACATGAGAGCAGTGCAATACAACGCCCGAGCGACCTTTGCGTTGCACTTCTTCGAGACAGTCAGAGATTTTAAGCTCCTCCAATTGCTTAACAGTAAGCACACTCTCAGCAGCATCTTTCTTTGTTGCTGTACCGGACACCATCAAGTCCAAGATGCCTACAAACTCGAAAGCCTCATTCACCTTGAAGATGTCCAGCGGCATGTCCTTGTATTGGCCATCATAGACATAGATGCTGACGGCTTGAGATATTATTCGAGTATCTTTTTGGTTCTCTGTCTCCATAGCCTTGTACTTTTTTACTTGCAGCTCATTCTGCTCCTGTCTAGAAATGCCGTTCATCTGCTCGTCTTCTACAGCACTGGGACGCTTTGTACCCTTAGAAGTTGCAGGACTTACATTCCCACTACAACGACCATCATTCTGATCGACTACCGCTTTGTTATCATATTTTTGTTTCGCCCAATCACTCGTATGCGGGGAAATAGTGACGACAAGAGGCAGTCGCTCGACCAAGTCCTGGGTTTTAGGGACGGACAGATCATCACCAAGTTGCACCAATTCGGGGTCCTGCACGTCGCACACTACACCCCGAAACTTGAGCACACTCCCATCTCGGTATTTACCTAAACGGAAGGACGCCTCGTCCAGCACGGGCACATTTGTGACGTCGCGTGAGGCTGATAGCAGCGAAGATATGTCCAATTTATCCATTAAATTGATTGTATCCAATTATCTCGGAGGCTAAAACTCCTCTAGCACATTATAGATAACCTTTGCTTTTTGATAATCAGAGAAGTAGCAGTAGCATATCTGACAAAATTAAAAAGAAGCTGAAAAAAATAGAAGTAACAAGTCTGACAAAATTTATAATTGGCAGAGGATTCTGTTAGGGATCGATAATTATCCTTAATAGGCAATACACGGTAATAAACTTGGTCTATCCTGGAATCACACATGCAGAACGGCAACAAACACCTTTGTCGATCTAAGGCCTCTCTTCTGTACGCAACTCGATAATGCGATGACTTGATTTAGTTGTAGTCAGTTGCGGTGCATGTGTTGTACATTGTCTATCCGTTAACTCAATTTAAGTGGCCTGGCAGAAACAAACTTCGCCGCGTGATGGTTACATTGCATTTAGCAACATAATAACGCAAGATATGCGATATCATGGACATCGTAACTTCGCGTCTTTTCAAAGAATGTGTCACCTTTCGAGTATTTTCCAATCTCTACGATGACGTGTTTAGCATGCTGTGGGTGCGCTTGCGCAGTCCGGTAGTACCTACATGGATTAAAACTTGCTGGCTTACGAGGCTAAGTAAAATTACCTTCATACACTTATACAACCCTTGCCGTGACGGTAATGCATATCGTCGTGCAAGTTAATTGCATATGATTTCTAATGAATGGCGCACGTCGCAAATTTGTAACGCTGCACCGTACTTGTAGTCATTCTCAATTTCGGTATCCGAAGCATA
>CANTFK010000953.1:0-14058 GCA_947646735.1 Peronospora farinosa | reverse complement strand
TGATCGTCGATTGTGATCGACAAGTGTGATCGACGATCGTGATCAACAAGTGTGATCAACAAGTGTGATCGACGATCGCGATCAACAAGTGTGATCGACGATTGTGATTAACAAGTGTGATCGACGATCGTGATCAGCAAGTGTGATCGACGATTGTAACCTCGATCCAGAAAGCCGATCGCGAGATGTAACCGGTTACAGATCGATCGTAACCTCGATCGACGGATCAAGGTCGCGATGGTACAGCAAGGGTGATCGTCGATCGTGATCGACAAGTGTGATCGACGATCGTGATCAACAAGTGTGATCGACGATCGTGATCAACAAGTGTGATCGACGATCGCGATCAACAAGTGTGATCGACGATTGTGATTAACAAGTGTGATCGACGATCGTGATCAGCAAGTGTGATCGACGATTGTAACCTCGATCTAGAAATCCGATCGCGAGATGTAACTGGTTACAGATCGATCGTAATTTCGATCGACGGATCAAGATCGCGATGGTACGACGATCGTGATCAGCAAGGGTAATCGTCGATCGTGATCAGCAAGTGTGATCGACGATCGTGATCGACAAGTGTGATCGACGATCGTGATCAACAAATGTGATCGACGATCGTAACCTTGATCTAGAAAGCCGATCGCGGGATGTAACCGATTACAGATCGATCGTAAGCTCGATCGACGGATTAAGATCGCGATGGTATCCGAAGTGGACCACATACCGAGATCTGATTTTCCTAAAAGAGACGACACGCGGCAGTAGGTACTGTCATACAGATAGGCATAATCGTAGGATTTGGTATTTGATTGGTTAACATTAAACAGAGTTTCTTTTACTTCTAAGCACGCACGCAGACTTCTCTTCCGGGCGGATAACTTTGGCCCCCGACGATCAAGAGCTTCTGTTACGCTAAGACAAGTGATATCCCTGGATTGTTTGGCCAGGGATTACAAGAAATCTCAACCCAAGAAAAAAAACCTGCGATCGGACGCAGTATACAACGTAAAGGACAAGGCACAAGATTGAGACGGCTCAAGTGGTCAGAAGATCAAGTGGAATCAAGTGGATCAAGTATCTACATTTGCATAAGGCGGTCTCAAGGCAGACCAGGGTGACTCATAGAGCACCCCCCATACAACTTTCGATCGCGTGAGGATTTTCCACGTGATCGACCCCCCCCCACCAATCCTTAACCCTGGTCAATTTCAGCATCGACTCAAGTCCACCGAGAAGAGTGCAGCCCGCCCTACCGACGGGGACACAAGGTGAGGAAGAAAAGTTACACGGATACGGGGTACCCCCTCCGTTAGTAGGTCGTCTGGGCGCCAGTGGAGAGTCGGGATCACATCAGAAATTTTGTGATCGCCACTTCACCACACATCCCATCCATGTACCAGATAGAACGGTATTTCCTCCTGCACTCTGTCTTGAGCCGTGTTTAACGCGAACGTTAACCGTTCTGCGTATTCATCCCAGTCTCGCTGCCCCACGTCGGATACGTACATCTTGAGCGATCTTGTTAGAGTATGGACCATTCTCTCCGCAGTGCCGTTCGCTTGAGGTCGGTAGGCCATGGTCGCTCTCTGACGTTGACCCACCATGCGACTGAAAGCTAGGAAGAAGTCCGACATAAACCCCGGTTCCCGATCGTGACGGATCGTCTCACTGGCACCAAAACGGCGTAAAACGCATTCTTCATATCCTTCAGCTACGGTCTGGGCTGTCCGTGACGCACTTGCTTTAGCCATCACATAACCTGTGAACAGGTCGACCCAGATCAGTAGTTCCGTATTTCCTTTATGTGACTTGGGGAGAGATGGTATGTGGTTCATCGCGATAATTTGGAAGGGGTACGTCGCTTCAACATTCCCCGGAGACTTCCCTTGTAAAGTGGGTCTCCCTTTCCCAGTCTCACAATCCATGCACTGACCCACATATTTCTGAACACTCCGGAACAGACCCCTCCAATGACAATATCGTCGGATCCGATGATAAGTACGCCCGATCCCCTGATGGCCGCCTTCCAAACTCGTATGATAATGATGGAGGACGTCGGCTTGGAGACTCTCAGGTATCACCAATCTGGCAGTTATGTCTCGGTCGTCTCCCTTAATTCTCTGGCCGGGGCAGTACACCAGCAGTCCTTCTTCACTTATCTCGTAATCCTCCGACATTTTGCTGCAGTTTCTGGCCGCTTCCACTGACAAGTATTTCCAGTCTCCCTTCAAATATGGCTTCAACTCGCGTACCCAGCTCTCTTCTTCTTTCGCATCTCGGATCCGGTACATCCGGAGTTGTTTTATCACATCTTCTTGCATAACTTCTCCAAATATTCTGACGGGGGACCTTGACCTCGTCACCACGGATATCTTGACCTACGGACTCCGGTCTTTAAAAGACTAACACATCTGTCAGCCGATTGATCCCTTCTAGACCTGGCCACTCTCCTTTCGGTATGGATTCGGCCCCTTCCTGCTGGTGTAAAGCCACACTGGCCAACTGGTACGCACTCTGATCCCAGTCTCGTTTCACATGTAAGGCTGCACGGGAGGGACACAACTGAAGATTACTTAAAGCCTTGGCTCGTATAGGGGATAAACCTGAAGCCTTGCACTCAATCTCTCCACGCATCCGTCTTACAACCAAATTGGAATTTCCACAGATATACAACCGCCGTCGTTCAAGAGACTTTAACAGGTCACAACCCAGCAACATGCCCTCATATATCGTCTCATTCACTGTAGGCTTATCGAGGTACCTGGACGCAGCTTCGACTATAGTCCATGCAGGAAGTTTCCATACAATAGCGCTGCAGGCGCCTCCCCCTTACTTCACCCGGGCTGACCCATCGAAACTCATCACATGCAGTTTTTCGTTCGGCTCCACTGTGGGCGTAGGTAGGTCGACCGTCTGCCTGGATTGCTTCCTGGGAGCAATTGACGACAGAATTGAGTCCACATTCTCTCGAGGCGTAATACTGGCTGCTAACTCCCCCAGTACCTGGTCCTCGCCTTTCTTGCATTTCACAATCTCCAAAGTCCACTGTGACAACAGAGCGGCCCAATTTCCCAAGCGACCTTGCAACCCCGAAGACTTCACTAGCCAGGCTAGTGTAGAATGTCTCGTCAGAACCTTGAGGGGTCGGGTGACCAACATCGTGAAACAAGTCTCCAATATTCGTAACAATGCCAGCACTTCTTTTTCGACACCCCAGAATAGGGAGTCATAGCTTCCACCGTGCAATAGCTCAGCTCGTTTGACTTGAGGATTCGGCTCGTGAACATTACCGGCATGTACATGCCGTCGTAATTCTGCACCAACGACGCCGAGATGGCCCAATCACTTGCGTAGACAATATTAACTGCCTCTCTAGCCGGGTCGAAATGTCGTAGGATGGGCACCGTAGCAATCTTGTTCTTGAGCATGGCAAACGCTACTTGTACCTTCGACCATTTTTATTCGTCGTCTTCCTGGGCCGATACTTCCTCGTTAGCCTTCAATTTGCACCTCCAAGCGTGAAAATCCACCTCTCTCAGTGCGTAAAGGATCGACGCGTATATGGCATAATCTTCGATGTACCTGCTGTAGTAATTTAGGCTTCCTAGAAAGGATTGCATAACCTTCAGCGTTGTCGGTAGAGGTAGGTCGACCAAAGACTGAAGATCTTTTGGGTGGGCCTCTAGTCCCCTCCTTGGAAACTCGGTGTCCAATATACTCGACCTTCCGACATCCCCACGTACTCTTGACGGCACTGACCGACAAATTCCAATAGTCACACACGTCTATCAGCCGCTCCACTTTCTGGCATAATACGTCCCACGATTCGGCCGGAACAAGTATATCGTCAATGTATGATCGTCGACCCAATATTGAGAGGCCCGATCTTGCATCGGGTTCCCCTGTTGCGAACAAATCCTCTGTTTCCTCTGTGGCCTCCCCTGGCGAAATCCATAAGAATCCATATAACGCATTATCCAACAACCTTTGATATATATGAGGCGCATTCTTAAGCCCAAAAGGCATCCAAAGCCATTTCAATAATCCCAGTGGAGTAACGAAAGCTGAGATTAGTCTCGCCCTTTCGGTCATACTGACGACCCAAAAACCACTCGCCATATCAAGAGAACAGTACCACAAAGATCCGTCCAAGTCCTCCAGTAATTCACTGACCAACGGCATAGGGTATACCATAAGCTGGGTGAGATCATTCACCAACCGATAGTCGATACACAATCGAATATCGACCCCATTCTTCTTCACGATAATTACAATTGGGCTGGCCCATGGCGAGGTGAAAAGCTGAATGATCTTTGCCGATAACAGTCCCTTGATCAGGTCTGCCAACTCCCCTCTGAATTGAGGGGCTACCTTCCGTCGCGTTGCGCGATCGGTCTTGCGTTCCCCACATCGATATCGCATATCGCTCCTCGGGCGGCCGGGGGTAAGGCGTTACCTTTGCCCATCAGCAGATGTCGTTTCTTCCATATTATTTGTCGCAACCGGTCCACCTCTTCGGGAGTGTTTCCATCTGGATCAGGAATCTGTATATCTTCTAACTCAATACCTTGGGATGAGGGGTCTACTTCCGGTATGACCGCCCATCCTTGTTTTATGTCCTCGGCCCAAAGTTCTCCACTCTCGAAAGAACACACCTGGTCATCTGGCTGTAACGAGTCTACCAGTTTGGCTTCCTTCTCATTGATAGTGATCACTGCATGTAGGTATTCTTTAGCTACACTCCGTTCTTGGGCGGCCCCTCCTGCCAATTCGCCTTTTCTTCGCACGGTTGTTCTTTTCCGTCAGGTACCGGTTGGTGCGTCATATTCATCATTGGGGCTGGGGCCGCTGGTCGCTGTGAGATGTATGACGGAATCTTATACTCTGGTCTCTTCACTAGTGGCCCCTCTTCCTCTTTCATTGGATCGACGTGATGGTCGACCTGGTCAGTGGTAGATTTATAAGCTAAATTTAGCCATTCCGCATATCTTCGAGAGCCCACCGAACAAACCCTGGCGTTCTCGGAACTTGATCCCTGGTCAACCACATACCTATCTTGGTATGTTTTGGGTGAAAGCTGACGTTGGTTATCCTCAGAATTTGTCAACGGCCTCATAGTAGCCACCCATCGTTCACCTCTCGTGACCCACAATTTCCACTGTTCTGAGGTCGACCTTTTAAGAGGCACTTTCGTACATCCTCCAACAGGTATCTGTACATATTGACCCAACTTCACGTCCGATATCGGGTACTTTAAAGCGTCCTCCGCCCGGTCAATTGCACTCGAACTTTATCGAAGAGATAGAGGGTTCCGTCTGCCATGTATCCGAGCTACACATCTCTTTAGCCAGAGGAAGACTTTTAGAATGAAAGCCTCTTAGTTCTAGGGAACTAATTAAATTTACGGCTAAAAGCCACTGAGTTCGAAGGAGCTCACTAAACGACTAAGAAGTCACCCTGTTCTAAGAAACTAGGAGAGAGACTTTTAGTCTGCAAGCAATAAGCTTAAGGTTCAGAGAACCTACGCACAGAGTGCAAGAACAAGCTAGAAGCTTGAAGGTTCAGAGAACCAACGCACGAAGTGCACAAGAGAACAAGTCAGAACGACTTGCGATCTTAAACTCAAAATGAGAACTGATTTTATTTATGCTTTAGATTTTATGAATAGTCCTACTCTTAGTACCCTACACTAGATCAATTACTATAATAGTAATTATAATATGCAGACTTTGCTATTGGACGACGTATCGTCTACACATCTATGTATGATGTACTTAGTACAGCGTTATCGATTATCGAATCCTAATTGATAGGATACGGTGTTACCTAATACCGTATCTTTTACGCTCATAATCAATACCTCTCTAAAGAGAAGTATCAAAATGCATTAATGCAATAAAGGAAAACTTCAACCGTAAACTTTCGGAATGATGTTACAACCGTCGTGTAACCCCGTTACACTCTCCCCCACCAGACTGACGTTCCCATAAAATGTCATTCGACAACTTTCCTCTTTGAAGTAGTGCTTTAGCGAGCATTTAAACCTTACGGTTTGTTCACGACACCTAACATGACGCCTCCTGGCAATAAGTCACAAAATCTACGGGACCTCATCGAAGGCGACCTTGACAAAGCGGTTGATTACGAAAGTGACACCGTCTTTGTGAGACCCGATGGGCCCCCTGTAGCCACCCTTACAGGTGAAGATGACAATAGTCATGCACCGAATCCATTCCCGGAACGTGTTGCTGCAGATGCGCTAACACCCGCCTGACGTATCAACAACAGCGACGGTTACTAACCCACTCGACGAGCAGCAGCAGCAGACCATCGACCAAGAGGAAGGCGCCAAGCGCCGGACGAAGAATATGGCGAGGCTTCAGGACCACCGACAGTATAGGTTCAGACCACTTGCAGCGGAAAAACGCCTTAAGGAGGCATCTGGACATTCCCTTTCTGGCTGGGCCATTGAGCCTGAGGCCATTTCACCCGAGGATGATCGCTACGCGAACGGCCCTTTGAAAACGCTATCTGGAACCCCACATCACTACGCAAAGCCAATACTTGGCACGCCTCAACAGACAAGTGCACGGTACACCAGTCCCTCCTTTAAAGAGTGTCCCCATCCTTCTGTTTGCGGGGGGCACCGAGGAAGAAAAAGACACGTATTTTAGCCGCTGGGCGCATTATGCGCGACGTTTAATCAGCATGTGGGCTCTACGGGTAAGTGCCGACGTGGCAGATTTTCGTCTCGAACGGAAAATGTGTTACGATTACGCTAAACTGAAGGCCCGAGGAAAGTTGAAGTCTCAACGAACGCAATATGCGTCTGCTACTCAGCTCCCCAATGTTTCGGCTACTCCTGTAGCCGCAAGTTCAAGACAGGCCGAGGCCGCTAACTCGCCTACCCTCACCACTACTGGTGAGAAATATCATCGCCAACAGGTTGGCCCTGCGCACGACGTTTAATACGTCCACGGCGTATGGGCAATACTTCTGTAAGGGAACCTCAAACTCCCATGAGTTCCACGACTCGGGATATCCCCGCCACTTCACCAGATACTGGTTTTGACCGTGTTGGCGACGTTTCTGCAAATGACGTTCCACATGTAAATGAAGGTTTTACTGCACATCCAGCAATGCCGGAGGAGGCCGGTGTATCGTCACAAGCTCATGCTGAGATACTTTAGGAAGTGGAGTGTCTTCTTGAGACAGTGCACTCGCCTGGGGTCGTTGAAGCAGGGTCGAACCCAAGTGAAAAGGCAGCTTGACCTTTTGGTGCAGATGATGCGTCCCGCGGCAATGCCGATGCGTTCGACGCGAGCGTTTAAGTATTCACTTGGGACGGATCCCGATATGGTTTCAGCATACCGACATAGAACACGGGATGTGTATGCAATCTGCGCGGCAAATTAAGCGTATACGATAGGCCTTTCTTGTCCACGATAGTAAAGGGTCCGATAAAGCGCGGAAGCAATTTTGTCTTAAAGACCGCAGATACTACATTGGTAGGTAGTTTTTTAGCATTAAGTAATACTTGGTCTCCGACCTCATAATAATCAATACAACTCCTGTCTTTAGCATCCGAATATTCCTTCTGTTCGTCTTGGCTATCAGCCCTTGCGTCTTGCACATGTCGTAAGACATTTAGTCGCGTTGAGAGAAACGCGTTTACCTGTTTCTTAACAGTATTAGGGCTGACATCAGCAAGCCGTTCGGCAACCTCTCCCCCACCAAGCTTCAACCACTCGGTGGTAGCGTTAACGGAACGCGTGGGTGCGTGAGACCATTCACATAGAACGGAGTGTAGCCGGTAGAGGCACGCACGGAGTGTATATTGGGTGCAAACTCAACAACAGGGAGCATAGAGCTGCAACGCTTAGAAGTTTCAGCACAAACGCTGCGAAAGATAATTTAACGAAGTGATTAACAAGCTCAGTTTCTCCATCTGTTTGCGGATGATCCGCTGTGGACATGCCCAATCGAGTGCCTAGCACCTGGAAGACGGACTTCCAAAATTAAGTCGTGAAACAAGGATCACGGATAGAAACAATTGCCACTGGCAAGCCATGTTTGCAAAACCTTCGATCTATAAACAGCTCCACTGTGCCTTCACCATCAATCGAGTCTGGTACAGCCGCTAATTGAGCCATCTTGCTCAAACGGTTAACAAAGACCACAAAACCTGTGTTGCCATGCGAAAGTTTCGGTAGGCCAAACACAAATTCCATACTAATGGACTCCCAGCACCCAGTGGGATAGGCAAACTAGCCAGCGACGATGCCGAATGGGGCGAGGGTTTTTACCCGTTGACACGTTTCACACGTACGCACATATGTGCTCACCCATTTATATGATTTGGGCCACCAATAACTTTGGCGTACCGCCCCATAGATCTTTTCACGATCCAAATGACCACCAATGGCGGTGTCATGTACCTCATAGAGGATACGATACTTCAGATCCTCGTCATGGGGAACCACAATACGCGGAGAATTTGCCACATCTGTACGATAGTACAACAACCCCTCATCGATAGAATATCGATGGAGGCTCGCACGTAATCGTGCCGACAATGTAATGTCCGAGTCTTTAAATTAATACTGCCAAGAGCATGTAGCAGCGCTATACAATGATCATATTTAGCATACGCCGTCCGAATGAGATCAATGATCGAAGACGACAACGTCGTACCATGAGCAAGCTCATAGTCAGGTCTGCGTGACAACGCATCAGCCAAAGCGTTTTGCTTTCCCGGCTTATATTTTACCTCGAAATTATATTCGACAAAGAATGACAGCCATCTGGCCATTCTCTGCGAGAGATGCGGCGACTGAGTCGCAGTTCGTAAAGACGTATGATCGGTATAGATCACAAAAGTCTTCGAGCCCAGCAGATGAACTCTGAATATGACTAGAGCATACTTCATCGCAAGTAGCTCTTTGTCATGTACTAGATAGTTCTTTTCTGCAGCTTTCAGTTGGCGAGATTCAAAGTGATCACACGCTCAAGGCCTTCATCATCTGTTTGTAACAGAGCACTGCCAATGGCAAATCCGACGCGTCACAGACGGCGCTAAACGGTCGGTCAGCGTCTGGCAAAACCAAATTAGGAGTATGAAGAAGGCTATCCTTCAACGCTTGAAAAGCATCCTCATGTTCGGCATGCCAACACCATTACACATCCTCTTTAAGAAAATTGGATAATGGCCGAGCCATATCAGCGTAATTCTCGCTATACTTGTGTAAGTAATTTGCCAGGCCAAGCCATTTACGCAAGTCCTTCTGAGACTGTGGAACAGGCCAATCGACTATGGCTTTGACCTTAGTGGGATCCGCTCGTATTCCTCGCTTCTCAATGAAGCACCCTAAAAAGGGGATTTCTTCGGCGCTGAAGATGCACTTAGATGCATTAGCATATAGCTTATTAGTGCGCATGCACTCGAGCACAGCTCGTAAATGAACAATATGGTTCTCAATATCCGACCGCCCATGTTCAGCTCGACTATGGACAAAAATGTCATCAAAGTACGTCTGTGCATAATTTCGATGGGGTCGAAACAATTGCGTCACTAAACGGTTAAACGTAGCCGGAGCATTCGATAGCCCCTGGGGAATCACTAACCAATCCTAGTGCATACCGCTCGGAGCACTAACAGCAGTAAGCGGAATATCGCTAGCTCGCATGAGCAATTAATAATAACCATCGACTAAGTCGAGCGCACTGTACATGGTACAACCGACCATATTGTTCTGAAGAACATCTTTTCTAGGTATTGAAGCCTGTGCAGGTATATTGGCTGCATTAAGCTTATTATAAGCATGAGTTATACACCACTTACCATTAAGTTTCATTACACAGAAGGTGGGTGTCGAGTGCGGAGATTTACTCTCACGCACCATACCCGCTGCGTGCTTTGCACGAAAGAACTCGTCAATGACGTCACACTGTTCTTTGGGAAAGGCCCCTGCCGTGTTACGCAGTATTTGGTTCCAGGAACTAATTTAATCTCATGACGTACACCCCAATCAGGGGGCAGGACCGACGGTGGATCATAGCACACCACGTCCTGAAATTCCTTAACTAAAGGGTAGTAGGGATCTAAGGGATTCTTCAATAGATGATCCACTTTGTGCACTAAGTGCCGCCTTGTATCTTTAAGGACTGTCTCATAGACAAGCGAGGATGAGCTCAGCTCGAGGTTAGGTCAAATGACTACCATATCGGATAGAGCACCAGCCTTCAAGGCTTAATGAAACTCATCCACAGACATCTCATCCAGCCAAAAGAGAGCGTTTGATGATGAGAGGGCCTCAAGGACAACCTCACTACCTACATCACCTGTCACTCCGTTGACCAGGGTATACAACTGGTCACTGAACACTAAGTGACAAAACAGACGCCTTGCGTCTCGCAGACGCCATCTGGCGATGCTGCCGTCTCATTGACGAGACCGTACTATTTAATTACTTGGGATACCATCATCCCCAAGGTTTATAAATTTGTTGACCTTAACCTGCTATATACGACAGCCGATGTCATAACCGACATCCAGTGAGCCACCGTCCATGTGACATCACTAAAAAGGTCATCGACCTTAACTTGCTCTATACGAGAGCCGATGCCATTACCGACATCCAGTGTCTCAATATTACTATGAGTTTCACTCAACGGAGTACTTGCCGTTCCACTAGGTGTCACTGAGCTCTGCTCGACAATATTATTGTTGACATTGGAGTTTATCAACTCAGAAACTCCAATGTCCAGCACACTAACTGACTCAGTTAATGACTTGCGCCAATAGCACTTTTGTTTCCTAGCAAAGGTGGGTTCATGACTCTCCAAAGCTTCGCTAGAAACATCGCGATTTGCGCCTAAGTTTCTGATCTCCCATCGATTCATGGCTCATGGCGTTCCAGCCAGGCAATACCAAAAATGAGATGATATCTCGAGTCCAAATATAGGAAAAGACAGCGTTCAACGCTATTGAAGTCTAAAAACTTCACTTTTAAGCTCAACGGAACTTTAAAAACGGTGACACGTACACCTGTTGCAAGACGAACGGTTATACTGTCACCCTCTTGCGCTTCTAGCGCCTCAGCATACAGCTGACTCCCTTCAAGGGAACGAAGTCAGACATAATTACCCGACTCCCCTGAATCAATTAGAATTGACCATGGTTTCTCAAAACCCTTAACGGTTGCCGACACAACCAACAAGCCTGGCTTGTAATCCTGTTCCATGGAAGACTCCACAGAGTTAAGCCCTGTTTACCTTTTCCTCCTAAAGGTTCAACAGAACTTTGTTCTTTCCCATTAGGGCGGCCCGCGCCTAATGGGAGTTGACGTTTTCCCCTACGTGCTCGCCTTTGGCTAGGAGCAGGGTTTCGGCTCTGCCGATTGGAACGTTGCTTTCGCAACGGACAGCTAGGGCGGAGATGCCTAGTGCTTACACACATGTAACATCTACGGATGTTACCTTGCTGCTCAGCAGCTTGAAGCTCAGCTTCTTCAGCATGGCTGAGGTCCATGGGTTCCGCCCTGTTATAGTTGTTTGATTGATACCAGGGTAGACCATATCGAGCAGATTTAAAATTAAATTTAGCGTTAAACGCTATGCTTACTGCCTCCTCAAAAGTCGAAGGCTCGACACGTAAAACTTCTGTCCTGGCGACCCCAGTACGAAGTCCTTCCATAAACATGGTTACTCGGACATCCTCTGCCAGTGGGTCCTGCTGCATAACAGCAATGAGAGTTCTCAACTCTTGGACATAGTCCGACAATTCTTTCTTACCCTGTCGGGTAGATAAGAAGCGTGAGCGCACACGATAAGCCTGATTAGGCGGTGCAAACACGCAAGTTTATTGCTTTTTAAGCATTACCATGTGGAAAATGCGGCATTTTCAGAGACATCGATCGTTAGATCCCACTCTCTAGATCTTCCACTGAGCTTAGAAATGATCAGGCAAACTCGTTGCTTATCTGATACAAGCATGGCGGCATCCATTGCCATTTCAACTTCTCGTATCCAGAGGAGAAGATTTTCTCCCTCCTTCCCCTTAAAGGTTTTCACGTCTAAAACGAGTGGGCGAGACTTTGGATCTGCATCGAGAACAGGTAACGGGATGTACTGCGTCGGCGCAGCTGACGATGCCTAGTCGTGGACCAGCCCGAGTAGCGTTGCTTCATAACGCATAAAGGCCTCAAGACGAGCATTTAGAACCTCGGGACCTTGGGCCAAAAGAGCCTCGATTTGATCGGGCCCGACGAACGCAGAGAGTTTATCTAAGGCGAGTCGTTGTGCCTCAGAGAGGTGTTTTTGATTCTCCATCCTCACAGAGAGTCAGTCTTAGAGACTTAGGTGTAGAATTGACTACTAGTGCTACCAAGTGTAGCGGAGCTGCACAGCTCTTTAGCCAGAGGAAGACTTTTAGAATGAAAGCCTCTTAGTTCTAGGGAACTAAATAAATTTACGGCTAAAAGCCACTGAGTTCGAAGGAGCTCACTAAACGACTAAGAAGTCACCCTGTTCTAAGAAACTAGGAGAGAGACTTTTAGTCTGCAAGCAATAAGCTTAAGGTTCAGAGAACCTACGCACAGAGTGCAAGAACAAGCTAGAAGCTTGAAGGTTCAGAGAACCAACGCACGAAGTGCACAAGAGAACAAGTCAGAACGACTTGCGATCTTAAACTCAAAATGAGAACTGATTTTATTTATGCTTTAGATTTTATGAATAGTCCTACTCTTAGTACCCTACACTAGATCAATTACTATAATAGTAATTATAATATGCAGACTTTGCTATTGGACGACGTATCGTCTACACATCTATGTATGATGTACTTAGTACAGCGTTATCGATTATCGAATCCTAATCGATAGGATACGGTGTTACCTAATACCGTATCTTTTACGCTCATAATCAATACCTCTCTAAAGAGAAGTATCAAAATGCATTAATGCAATAAAGGAAAACTTCAACCGTAAACTTTCGGAATGATGTTACAACCGTCGTGTAACCCCGTAACGTGGCAGCTTCTGTACGAAGTGACTGTCTACCACTGTGATACTGTAGACGGGCACTTCTACGAAGTTGCCTCGTACTACGAGCACACACCTTATGCACAAGCGAGGAAGCGGTTATACCGTCTTACCTTCGCGTTCGAGGGTGGTTGGGAGGTTGGTCGACTGCTTAAGCAGTCGTACCACCAGTTGCCTCTCGCTTAAGCGAGAGTGCAACGAACTTCTTAACACTTAAAACACCGACGTCACGCAGAAGTTTCTCAACTTCTGGTGCGTGGTGTGTTTGTTTAAGGAAATTCAAGACTGAGCTATATTTAATTAATTATAACTAAATATATACTTAACTACTGATTGGCTTATATATATATATAGACCGGATACGCGACTGTTTAGAAGCGTATCCTGTCGCATGATCTTAAATCTAGATTTAAGATCGCAACTGACGTCCTTCTGAGACGTCGTGATGCCTAGCTACAAGTAGCGTCATCCCTTCTCATGTGAATCCATCAATGGATATCACATTTACGAAAGTGGATCTGTAGACGGGCACTTCTACGAAGTTGCCTCGTACTACGAGCACACACCTTATGCACAAGCGAGGAAGCGGTTATACCGTCTTACCTTCGCGTGCGAGGGTGGTTGGGAGGTTGGTCGACTGCTTAAGCAGTCGTACCACCAGTTGCCTCTCGCTTAAGCGAGAGTGCAACGAACTTCTTAACACTTAAAACACCGACGTCACGCAGAAGTTTCTCAACTTCTGGTGCGTGGTGTGTTTGTTTAAGGAAATTCAAGACTGAGCTATATTTAATTAATTATAACTAAATATATACTTAACTACTGATTGGCTTATATATATATATATATATAGATCGGATACGCGACTGTTTAGAAGCGTATCCTGTCGCATGATCTTAAATCTAGATTTAAGATCGCAACTGACGTCCTTCTGAGACGTCGTGATGCCTAGCTACAAGTAGCGTCATCCCTTCTCATGTGAATCCATCAATGGATATCACATTTACGAAAGTGGATC
>CANTFK010000949.1:0-153199 GCA_947646735.1 Peronospora farinosa | reverse complement strand
GACCGGTTCCGAAAGGAGACTCCGTTCTATCTGGTGCACAGTTGGGATGCACGAAGCACGTTGGAGGCCACTATACCGCTGGGTAGTACGAGGCGGCGTGACTGTGCCCCCCCCCGCCGGTGGCGATATGGCGTACAGCGACAGTATCGCCGGGCAAGGAAACAAGTCAACGAGTTATTGCGATCAGCAATGGAAATCTGAGCCAAGATCCACAATGAAGAGGTGGCGGATAGCATGATTGAGGCAGAATCTCAGGTGTGGTTGTATCTAGACCGGGTCAAGGAAGGCTATGCCCGAAAATTGGCCCACCTATGGCATGGGCCACCCGAGTACGGGAAATGGTGGGGGACCATGCAGCTCGCCTGGATATCAGTGGGACAGATTATCGTATTTACCCGTTGGTGCACCTTTCGAAGTTGAAGCTAGTCCGGCAATATCCCGACAGACCGAATACGGTGTTGGCGGTGGACGAAACAGATCGGGTGGATGATTGACGAAGCCCTGTTACCAGAGGATAGTTGGGATGCAGAATTGTAAGACAATGAGTATGAAATGGAGATGGTTCTTGACAAGCGCATGGGAAGGAAAACCCGTTATGGTCGTATTCAATGTGAGTACCTGGTGCAGTGGAAAGGATACTCCGATCCGTCGTGGGTAGATGAGGTGGACCTCAATTGCGGTGGACTACTTGAGGACTACGAAGGCAGGCAAGTCACTCGTAATCGTTTTGAGGTGATGCAGAGCCATGAGGAGTAGAAAGGAGAGTTCATCTTGGGAAGGCCAAGATGATACAAGAAGGAGGTGGAATTTGTTGCATGCACAGAATTGGTCCAGGTATGTATTCGAGAAGTGAAGCGGGGCAAGAAGAGTGAAGTATTGCTAACCTGTAGAGGACACCGAGGGACTACCTAAGATATGACATCAAAGAGGAAGATCAAGAATGTTCTAGGGATTTCGAGATGAAATGGCATTATCAGCTTATTAAGGATACAATTTAAGCTATTGATAACCCTCAGGCGTTGTCGGGCGGAGAAAACTTGCCATGGAGCCGGAGAAACCCGATGCTAATGGATGTTCTTGTGGTAAAAGATGCGCCACGGTTCGACATCATCCACCACCTGCAACGCCTCCATCAGCCCCGGTTGAGAACTCTCCTGGTCGACCCTTGGGGTCCAGTAAGACAGTTGACGCGTGGAGGTAACTGGCTGGAAAAAGGGGTTCAGCAGGATGTCCAAGTCACAGTGACCTACTACCATCCCTTGCAGGACCTTCTTCAGCACTCCCATTCAAGCCTGCGTCGCCTTGGCCCGTCGTTTCTTCCTGGCGTTATAAATTCGGGAGATGTACGCAGTGCTGGCACGAAGAGCTATGGATCAAGGAAGACGGTGCCGAACCTCCCACAGACTCTGGCGCGATGCGTCTACGTAGGCATCGTGGAGCTCCACCAGTCCACAAACCAGCCGTTTACGGGGAATAAGAGAGGATACTCATGTGGTGGAGTGGGTTCTCAGAATAGTATGATGTGACCCCAAACCACTCACTGTGCCGGACTGCCGACTGTCGGAGGGGGTACCCCGATGCCGCGTATGGATCTTCTTCTCACCTTGTGTACCCGTCGGCTGGCGAATTGTACTCTTCGGAGGACTTGGTGACGATGTAGATGTCTGCCTTGAGGGAGGTAGACATGGGGGGCCTCGATTGGATATGCTTCACTCGGTGGGCCGGTAGGTGGCCACTCGATCGACCTTGTCGAGAGTGGACTTAGAGCCAAATTCTACAGGGAGCTTGTCGTCTCTGGCCTTTTCCTTCTTGTTTCAGGGGTATCAACCACCTGACCTTTACTCTGCTCCCGGACCGTGAGGTAAGGGAGGCCGCTTCCGATAGCGGACCTTGGGGGGTGTTACTACTCGAACGAGCTCATAGGCCAAATATATCCTGGAGCTCTATTCGCACTTGAACTTCGCTACACAACTGTCTTCGACGGGGGGCCAAAATTCATCCCTTCCCGGAACAGTGAGTAACTTAGAGCAAGTCCTTCTTGGGTGACGGATTCGTGCCACGTAGATCGCAAATTGAGTAGTATTTAATATAGTCCTATCCTTTTAACTCCTTTACTCTATCCTTGCCTGATGCTCTGATTCCTCGCGTCGACTGGTCTGATCCTTGTATTAATTGGTCAGGAGTGGCTGAACCCCGAGGGGCCGAGGTCGACCAATGAGGGACCGGGTCGACCAACGAGGGACCCAGGTCTACCAGCGAGGGACCGGGTCGACCAACGAGGGACCGGGTCGACCAATGAGGGACCCAGGTCGACCGATGAGGGGCCCGGGTCTACCAACGAGGGGCCGGGTCGATCAATGAGGAGCCATGATCAACTCCCTTTGGTACCGGTTAACCGGTACCTTGATGCTGATTTTCTGCTGTGGGTCCTGCGGATTGTTCTCCACCAACGGTCGCTCCCCTTCGAGGCTCCTGTCTCTCTGGTCTCCTGTCCCTGACCCATGGTCTACACTCCGAATCCAACTGGATTCTGGGGTCCCCATATCGCAAAAAACCAGCACTTCACCGCAGCGGTATGGCGCAGCTCATCAAAGAAGACACCAGGATGGTGTCGTATGCCATGTCAAATTTTCGTGGCAAAGCGTCAGAGTGGACTTACTCTGCGCTTATGGCAAACGCCGATGCGTTTTTATCATGGACGATCTTTAAGTCAAAGATTCGCGCCTTGTAACAGCCGCTTAACAATGAAGTGGTACTTCAGGCGCTTTCATTGGAGCACGACAGGCGAAACGATCTCTGCAAGAATTTGTGCAGGAGATGCGTTCTCTTTCTACGTCCATTAATGTGTATCCGATACCGGAACACATTAAGATGCCTACAATCATGAACGGACTACGGCACGGCCCCTCTTGTCAGTCCCTTTTCAGAAAGGTGCCAGCGACGATGGAGGAGGCAATTGAAATTGCCATGATTGAGGAGAAACCCTACAACAGTGCCATGGCGACAGCTTATCATAAGCCTTCGGCCGAGACGTCGGAAACCACTCCAATGGAATTGGACAATGCCGATGTGATCTGCTACAAGTGCGGCAAGCGAGGCCATATGATGGCTCGCTTCTATGCCAAACTTACTGCTGGTGCTAAGGCAGCCAGCAAAGGGTCTCCCAACCCGAAGGGAGGTGCGAAAAATCAGCGTGCACGACGCACGGGTTCAGCACCTGGTCGGGAAATGCGGGAGCGCAGTAGGGGCGGGATACCCTACTGTCGCGGACTCTGAAGCTACCCCTAAGTTCAGAGTGATCGAACAAATGGGTAGCATAGTACCTGAGGTTCCGAAAGGTCGGACCTCAACCCTTTTGGTCTATTGCGCTCGAGTACGAGGCTATGATCAAGTAATGAACTTTTCTCGTGGATTCGGGTGCATCACAGAATTTTGTGAAACTAGCGGCTCTGAAAAAGAGACCGGCGAGTTATGAGTCGCTTTGCCAGGATGGCAAGCGAGAAGGGGCGACCGTTCGTTTAGCAAACGGCGCACTCGTTAAATCGGAGGGAGTTCAAGTTTAACTCGCCTTCAGTTTCAGTGACTTCTCTTGTAGAGATGTTCACAGTGTTACGTATGGAGAGTCCGTATGACCTCATCCTAGGCATGCCTTGGTTGGCTAAACACCAACCATGGATAGACTGGCGTACACGCACAGTCGCTAACTCTACGAAGGACAACGGAAAGGATGTGCTCCTGCGAGAGGCTTGTTGTAAAGGGGCAACGTATTACATAAGTAGTTTATAAGAATAATACATATTACATAAGTAGGCATAGGGCAGTATCTGATTGGCGGATACTGCGCGTCATTTTATTATTGGTTTATTATTGGGGTGCCAGACCCAAAAATTAGCCAATAATAAATTGACTTCCATATTGCGTCGTTTCCCTGAGCTAGGGAACATATTCGCACTTACTGCGAATTAAAACTATACAAAAATGAAACAGAGTTATATCTACAAGTGAATTAAGAGCGCTTCCTCAACCCCTTTTAGTGTAAGACGGTAACGGGTCCTTATCCCGTTACACCTGGTAGCACTTCGTATTCCTTCCAATGACCAGATTCGAGATGAACTTGGACGAGTCTTTGGTGGCTCCAGCGGTCTCGCTGGAGCATTCTGACTTCCCACATCTCACCTCGGTGAAGTGGCAGGCATTACACCGCCTTGCGGCGGTGTCTGGTTAAATATCGTGACGTCGCTGCTGAGCACAGCGACGTACGATGATTAACGTGCTGCCATCCAAGACTAAATGGTGCGCGAACTCGTCGAAGCGAATGGGCGAGTATTGACTTCCTCGCGCACTTCGCACCAAGACGCTATCAAGATGGTGACGTCAACGTACTCCGGTGATGGTCCGGATCGTCTTCCCCTAATTGGCTGGTTTAGCAAGGGGGACATTGCAATAGCGTCAAGATTAATTGACGCTCCGACGGCCAAGATCAATTTCCTGCTGTCTTGCTTTATTGGTAAAGCCAAGGAATGGGCTCTCGTAAAGCTCGTCGTAGATGAGTCGGCGTTCTCCACGGGCAAGTGCCTCCTCAATGAAATTTGGTTAGCACGTGTGAGGCAGTAACGCGTCATTCCCTCCTGCATACCAATAATGAGACATGAACTTGTGAAGCCATGTCAATTGGCTACGTGGAAATGCACAAAGTAATATGACGTGTCTTCTGCACGTATTCACGCATCGACAGCTTGCTCTGTCGGAGTGGGAAGAAATCTGCACGCAAGCGAGATTCATCTTGAGGAGGCTCGAAAGCCAGTCGTAAGTCACGCTGGATATCGTCCAGCCTCGTGCTTCGTGAGGACTACACTGTCGCGTCGTCGTTCTGCACGCAGTGTCACAATATCCCCGCACGTATGGCCTCGAGCCAATGGAACTTGATGCAATCGATTCCTCTCTTGGTCGCGGCAAATCATTAGGCCTCGACATTCGCAATCCTAACACGATGAAGTGGCAAGACAGGCCATCATGCGGCTATCTGTCGATCACCTGCGCCGTTGACTATGAACACAGCTGTCTCACGAGGAGACGCTGTGTCGTCGGTGATCCCGCCAAAAAACGAGCGGTTCCAGTAGGCGCGGGGCTCCTTACTGAAAGAAATGGAGCCTCGAGTACTCAGGTGGCAGCTCGAGCTCCTAGCTCCAAAGTGATTCATATTCACCACCATGTGCGATGATTCGAGACTGATTATTATCAGTCTCATCGTTGCTGGAGTGAAGCGACCACTACGAGCGCTGTTATATTCTGGCGCTTCTAACAACTTCTTTCGTGCATCCTGTTTGTCCCTTCTCCCATCAACTGTCACGGTTCGAGAAGGTCTAGGTGACATCGTTGTCAAACTTTCCGATGGACAACTAAAAGGTGTCCCGCGTTAAACAGTGGTTTTACCGTACACTTTCGAAGGTTTCCAGAGTAACGACGAATTTTTGGTGTACGAGACGAACTATGCATTTGATTGCATACTTGGAATATCGTGGCTGTCACGGTATCAGCCAAAAATAAATTGGCTATCTCAGTCCGTCAGGGGAAAACGTCAACTCCCAGTAGGCGCGGGTCGCCCTACTGGGAAAGACTTAAGCTCTGTTGAGCCTTTTGGAGGTAAAGGTAAACAGGGCTTAGCCCCAAATGGTTCTGTGAATTCTTCCTTGGAGCAGGATTAAAAGCCAAACTTGTTGGTTGTGTCGGCAAAAGACACAAGTGGATACACAAAAGACACATTGCAATATGAATCCGGCAGAATTTACAGACAAGACGAATGAATATATACGCAATGCACACGACCTGGCAGAAGAAATGGGTCACTCACAGCTTACACCATTATATGTGGCCTATGCACTGTATAACGACAAGAACAGTTGGGTCAAGCGTGTTGCTGACCTTGTGCACGGCAACACGACGAAGCGGTTATGACGTCAGTGAAGGGTTTATTAATTTTTTTGTCGCGTCATCCGATTGGCCTCACGTCAAGGTCGTGAATAAACTTGCCACAACTATGTATTGGAGTGGGTTTCGGGGGGGGGGGGGGGTACTCCGTCTCCGTGTATAGCAATTCCTTCCTCACCTTGTGTACCCGTTGGTAGGGCGGGCTGCACTCTTCTCGGTGGACTTAAGTTGATGCTGAAATTGGCCCCGGTTGGGATTGGATGGGGTGTTGATCGCACGGAAATCTTCGCGCTATCGAGGGTGACTTGGGGTGCTCTATGAGTCACCCTGGTCTGCCCTGACACCGCCTTATCCAAAAATGTAGATACTTGATCCACTTGATTTCACTTGATCTTCTGACCACTTGAGCCGTCTCGCGATCTTGTGCCTTGTCCTTTACGTGATAATGCGTCCAATCGCAGGCGAAGTTTGTTTGTGAGAGGTTTTGTAATCCCTGGCCAAACAATCCAGGGATATTACTCGTAGGAACTGGTGACAGAAACTCTTGATCGTCGGGGGGCCAAAAATATCACACCGGAAGAGAAGTCTGCGTGCGTAGTTAGAAGTAAAAGAAACCCTTTTTAAAGCTAACCAATCAAATACTAAAACCTACGATGCTGCCTATCTGTATACCAGGGTCTTCTGTGCCGCGTCGTCCTTCCGAATAAATCAGATCTCGATATGTGGCCCACTATAATATAACGGCGATCTCACTCTTGGTTACGATGTCGATCGTGATCGCATTCGTCAATCGTGATCGCATTCGTCGATCGTGATCGCAAATGTACCCATGTTGATCTGATCGAAATTACATCCATGCCCATTGCTTCAATCGCGATCCCAATCAATCATGATCGAGCATAAAAGGTCGACATGTAGTCGTAATCTTCACTTTGGCTGTAACGATCATATGCGATCGATTGATCGACCTGATAAAATCAGATCGATCCCATAGTATAACCAAGTATAATCCCATAATATAGATTCATTCCATGTATGTGGTCCACACTCCAATCATTTCCCACCGTTGATCAAAGATCCTTCGATCGACTTCACCACAGCCGTCCCCTTCACTGAATTCCAGCATTCAGTGCTGGTGATCCGTGCACCATTTAATTTGTTTGTCTTCGTCATTAATTTTTTTGCCCATCATGTCTTCGTCTCCTTAGAATGTTACGTCACCAGCCATTCCCACCGATACGACCGTTGATCTCAATGATCCTGTGATTTCATCATTTGTCCCGAATTTTGGATCATCAAATTTTCCGGTTATGACGTCGACACCATAAGACGTTACCCATCTCAGCTTACCTCCTAGCTAAGCTCCAACATCATCTTCGGAATTCCACAAAAGTCAAGTCACGCCCCTTCCATCGGTGATCGATCCACTTTGAAGGCCCAAATCGACAATCTCTTCGATTATCTGTAAAGTCGACTCGATCCGTACGTTTAGGTAAACTACGATTTGTTCGCGAAGCTGTACGCTTCCAAGAGACTCGGTGCGATGGTTTGACAAGGAGATCTAAATTGATCGGAAAGTCTTTCGTGGAATATGCCAACGAAATATATAACTCTCTGCGCCACGAACTGGATGACGCCAATAACTTGGTGGATGATTATCGCGAAGAATTGGGAAAAGCAGAAGATTACTGCCAAGAAATCTTGGACTTACGATCTTCTCTTCTTAAAGCGATTGCAGACCGGGATAGAGACCAAGAAAAATTCCAATTCCAACTAGCTGCCATCGAGAACAAGCTGGCCAAAATTATCGCTGCAATGAAAGTTGCCGAAGGTCTAGCCTCCCAATACATCGCTTCCGAGAATGAATTTAAGGCTCACCTCTCCAAATCAAAACAGAAAAGACAGGAATCGCAAAGCGCATGCAAGCTGGATCAGATCGAGCGTAATCAGTTGGCGCAGAAATTAGTCGATCGAGAAAACGAGCGCAATCATCTAGCGCGGACGTTAGCCAATTAAGACGAACAACGCGATCAAGCTCTCCGCGCTCGAGACTCTCTCGTTGCTCGCTTAACCTATTTGCTTCCTGGTGCCGGATTTTCGGCTTCCTTCTTGTTGCTCGCTTAACCGATTTGCTTCCTGGTGCCGGATTTTCGGCTTCCTTCTCGTTGCCTCCTACTATTTCTTCTGACACGTTTCCTCAACGGAACAAACGTCCGCACCAAGTAACTACCCCAGATAAGACAATTTCGAAGCGGTCACGCAGTGCTACTACGTCCCCGAGTTCACCTCCCACTCCCTTTTCCGACCAATTTATATCCAAAATTTAAGTCCCTGATGGATCCCTCTCGCCTGCTCCTCCTGTTCCACTGCCGGTAACTCTGACGAAGATGATCGATCTTTTAGCTCGTCAGACCAGAACGACGATTCGTTGATGGCTGCGTTATCTTCGTCTTGGTCCACTTACCGACGACGTGTGGTGATACAGTCCGAGACGGCTCCGCCTTCCTCACCGATAGTGGTCGACACTTCCAGACCGATTGCTTCACCTTCTAGTACTCAGCTTCCCGTATCCATGGCCGATATCTTTGGGGAGTCGTCCTATGATTCCGACAGCATCGGTAGCAAAGTGTCGAATTCCATGCAATCAGCTGTTACCCACGGAAGAATATATGAATCACCCAGCCAAAACTATTTCTCGCGATCAATAGCTTTCAGGCTATTGTGATCGGGTTTTTCGATCACCTGCCGATTTTTTCCTTGGTCGGCTCGGAAAAGAAGCTTGACATGTGTCTCGAAGTTGAATTTGAATATTTTCTTCCATCACTTTTCGAAATTGACATGTTATTCGAGAAAGAAAGCCGTAACCCACTGGTCGTCTGGATTGATCAATTCTTCCCAGATTAAGCGATTATATGATTCCCAGCCTTGGAATATATACGAGCTTATGGTCGATCCAATTTCGTGCCGCAAACTAGTTGGTACTCGGAATTGATTACTATGTATCATGCCTTCGAACTCCGTCACCGTCAAGCCCTATGCTAAGCGACCCAATTTCTTCCGATTTCCATCAAGATGCGCCGATCCGATCCTGCGTTAGCCACTTTTGCTAACAAACGAAGCCAACAGTTATCAAGATCTGGCCCCAGATGAAAAAACGTGTTGCTGAAGATTCTTCAAGGTATGATCGACGGCCATTGTGACCTCGACATCCTGTTGGACCCCATATTTCTTCACTTTCCTCGTCCGAACGAGATGAAATTGTGTTATTAAGGATTGGCCACAAAGCGAATCAACATTCATAATCTAATCACCGCGTATTCCATGAGTAAGTCGACGGAACCCTGGCGAAACCAATTTCGCTCTTCGATTGAAGATCATCCCGGATATTACGTTGCCCGCCTGGCCGACAACTTTGTAGCTCGTGAGTAATTTCTCTGATGTATCTTGGTAAATGCAATTTTTTCGTATAATTTGAATCTTTGAATTCCACTTGGATCGCATCCAAACTTTTTTCTTCCTTTAATCGTGAAATCGTGATCAATAAATTCGATCGGCAATTCTCGATCGTTTACTCACTCCATATATCCCATTCCACCTTCATGCGTGACCTCTTCACACACCTTCACCATCCCTAACAGCCCACTGCTATAAGTCACGACGTTCCTCTTCGTGTGATTGCATCACTTCGAAACAATTCACACTTGCTCGATTGCGATCGATCTCTTCCAGCAAAGCACCGCAATTTAAATCGGCCTCGTCTAATAAAGACGGATCGTCATAGCCTTTCCAATACACCAAAAATTGACAGTGCACCCGACCATAACGTGTGTTACGGCCAGATCGTACATCTGCAATCCTTTCCACTTCGAATTCACCTTCCTCCAGATCACCTTCTCAGCTATCTTCTGGCAACAATGCTTCATCTGAATCAATTCGATTTGCCTCGTCCACAATCAGACGATACGAAGGCCGTTCCGATAACACTATTACCGATTTCGAATTAGACACTTGGACTAATGATAACCGCCTTTACGGTGCACATGCGATTTGCAATGGCATGGCGTGATCACCGCATAGTTCTTCTACACGAAACGGTCCATGCCACACGTGATCCAGCTTCCGAGCGTATTCATCCTTGGCCCGATCTAGATAGAGCCATACCTGCGATTCGTAGCTTATTTCCAATCGATCGTGATCTGCATATGGCGATAGGCTCGATCTTGAATCGAAAGTTTTAGTCGATCATTCACCACCGATCGTACTTTTTGATATTGGCGTTGTATGCCATATCGCCATCGCCGTGGATCTCGATCCCGTGGCTTTGTGCTTCCTAATGGCAGGGTAACCTCCAAAGTTGATCGTGGGTCCCAACCGTGAATCAGATAGAAATGTGTATCCCCACGGACACGATCTTGCGCGGTGTTAATTTTCTAAGTCAATCGCTATGCATATTCGTCCCAATCCTTTTAATTCTCATCCTTCACATATATCTTGATTGCTCTTTTTAAAAGTTTAAATCATTCGCTTGACTGTGCCATTGGCTTGCGGCTTGTATGCCCTAGTGGCCCGCGGTTCTTTTCCTGCGATTTTATTAAGAGCTCGGAAGAAATCAAACATAAATTCTGGCTCTTTATCGTGGCGTATTGATTC
The DNA here is from genome assembly GCA_947646735.1 of Peronospora farinosa. Classification (NCBI taxonomy): domain Eukaryota; phylum Oomycota; class Peronosporomycetes; order Peronosporales; family Peronosporaceae; genus Peronospora; species Peronospora farinosa. The sequence goes on along the minus strand of CANTFK010000949.1, from coordinate 142,621 downwards.
ACTTGCACAAAATCGTCGGAATGCGCATTCTTCGCAATTCTCGGCAATGGATGTGCATTTCTAAATGAACTAGCCTTCGCGATCACATAACAGGAGAACAAATCAATTTATAATAACAGTACGGTGTTTCCTATATATGATCGCGGCAACGACGGGATATGATCCATAGCCAACATTTGAAAATGATAGGTTGCCTGCAAATTTCCTGGTGATCCTCCGTGATCAGATGGTCTCCCTTTGCCCGTTTCACAATCCACACATTCTCCTACATAGCGTTGCACACTCCAGTACAATCCACGCCAATAAAAATTCATCCTGATTCATTGGTAAGTTCGCCCGATTCCTTGTTGACCACCCGTATTGTAATGATGTAGAAAGTCTGACTGCAATAGCTCTGGTATCACCAATCGAGCCAACACTGAACGACTTTCGGATCTCGCAACCGATCCAGGGCAAAAAAGTAGTAAGCCACTTTAATTCACTTCGTAATCGGATGCGATTAGCGTGCAGGCCTTCGCTTCTTCTGATTTTTAGCCTGGAAACGGCTCGATCAGATATGTCTTCAATTTGGCTATTCAATTCTCTTCATCCTTTGCTTGCTTTTTTCGATCGACCCGCATTTGCTGTACGATCTCCTCCTGTAATACTTCTGGTTGACAGCGTCTTCTTACGGCCGATCGAGTGATCGCACTTACTCTGACTACTTGATCAATTTGACTCGGTATCAACAAATCGCCCAATCGATTGAAAGTGATCAGATTTTGGAGATATCTATCAGAAACGACGGAGGTACCTTACTCTCGCTGAAGAGCTTCGCTTGCTAGCCGATCAGCACTCTGATTATATTCTCTCTTCATATAAAGGAAATCGTGACTTGGCCACGATCGGAGTTTTCCACAGCTTGACGACGCAGCAATTAGAGATCGGGTGCTTTGCAGTCGATCTCGCCACGCATTTGCCTGATCACCAAATTTGAATCATCGCAGATAATTACACGTTCCCTGTTCTGATCAGCTAGCAAATAGAAACTGAGGAGAATTCCTCGATATTCTGCTTCGTTCACCGTCAGATTAGTCGTAAATTCAGAGGCGGCAGTTACGATCGTCCATATTGGTAATTTTAATATGATCGCACTGTATGATCCGCCCTTCCTCTTTACCCCAAACGATCCATCGAAACTGGCTCTCAGGAGGCTTTCTCCTATTTCCACTATGGGTGGCGGCATCCTCATTGTTTGCCTGGGCTGTTTCCTTGGAGCGATCGGGATCAACACTTCATCCACTTCCTCACGGGGAGTTATACTCGCGGCCAGTGTACTCAATATCTCATCCTCGCCCTTCTCACTTTGGCGGATCTCCAATGTCCAATTCGAAAGTAATGCAGCCCATCTGCCTATTCTCCCGTTGACACCCGAAGACTGCAACAACCAAGCCAGAGTGGAATATCTCGTAAGTACTACAATCGCACGTGATACCAACATAGAATAACAGATTTTCAGAATCCGGAGGAGGGATAAAACCTCTTTTTCAACCATCCCGTAATTAAAGCTCATTAGGCTTCAACGTCCGACTGTTGAAAGTGAACCGGCCAAAACACTCCATCATGCTCTTGCTGTAACGCGGCCGATATCGCCCACTTGCTGGCGTACACCACAATTACGGGAGATCGATCCGGATCAAAATGCTTCAGGATTGGTGTTGCAGCTATTTTAGCCTTTAACAGAGTAAATGCAATGGTGACCTTTTTCCAACGACTTTTTTCTTCGGTATCGTGACCTTCCCCAGTAATTAATTCCTGAACGATTTTGTATCCATCTCCGGAGGGATCAATCTTGTAGCCATTTCTGGAGGAATTGCAATCGCACTCTGGTCCGGCATCGGCTATAGACGTCTAAATGTCACTAGCGCGGCGAAATTTTATGAAAATCAGCCTCCCGTAACTCGTAGAGCACAGATGCATATATTGCAAAGTCTTCAATGAACCGACTGTAATAATTCAGACTCCCCAGCGTTTGAGGGAACAGTATTTTCACAAGTGATCCCAAATCCTTGGGGTGGGCTTCCAATCCCGCAAATGAAACCTGATGACCCAAAAAATTCACTTTCCAACGTCCCCAAAAATTGTTGGCCACACTAATCGACAAATTCCACTTATCATACGTCTTAACAATCGTTCCACCTTTTCGTACAAGGAGGTTCAAGATGTGGCGGGTATCAATATATCATTGATATATAAGCGCCGACATAACAATGACGGTCTAAGATCCATATTCAATTCACCATCGGTAAACACGTCAATCATTTCTGATGATTCAATAGTGACGGGATCAGAGCTTGTACCGATTTTCAGAAATCCATACAGGGCATTGTCAATTAATCGTTGGTAAATCTGAGGAGCATCCTTTAAGCCAAAAGGCATACGCAACCATTCATAAAATAATCCAGACGGTGTAATAAATGCAGAAATTTCGTTTGCCCTTTCCTTCATTTCAACCACCCAACATCCACTCGCCATATTAAAGAAAACAATACCACATCGCTTTATCCATGTCTTGCAGTAACTCACTGTTTAGCGGCATAGGGTTGACCATCAATCGGGTCAATTGGTTCGCCATACGATAATCGATACATATTCGAATGTCTTCGCCATTTTTCTTGATAATCACTACAATTGGTGAAGCCCACGGCGACGTAGATGGCCTAATGATCTTGGCAGACAATAATCCCTTAATCAAATCAGCTAATTTTCTCCCGAAATTTAGGTGCCACAGGTCGCACTCTCTGTGCGATCGGGTTAGCTCCTCCAACATCAATGTCACAAACTGCTCCACGTGCTGCGGGAGGTAGGGCATTACCTTTCCCTATAAGTAAGTGGCGATTCTTCCCAAATTAATTGTCGTAGCTTTTCCTGATCTTCTGTTAATGGTATTCCAGGGTCGCCAACTTGAATATCGTCGATCGATACTTCTACCGCAGACATCACATTTTCTGGCAACACCGCCATATGCTGATCGACATCTTCGTCAAACAGGTCGCCACTCTCGTGAGAATATACTGCATCTTCAGATGATGGTTCTTCTGCTGGAACATCTTCGGTTGCGATCGCAGTGGACTTATTTTTTACTGGATCGGACTGTGTGGTGAAGTCGATCAAGAAATTTTTTGATCACCAATATCGAAAGTGATCATAATGTGGACCACTTACACGGCGGAAGTCATATTCTATGGACTATACTTGGCTATTGTATGGGAGCGATCAAGATCTATCGATGAATGATCGCATAGTTTATACTTGGCTATTGTATTGGAATGACAGCTTATCTGGATCGATCATGTGATGGCCACGGTTGGCCGAGGATTACGCGGCTGTGATGACGATCAGGGTGGGATATCGCTCGATCGCAATCGTCGATAGTGATCAACAAGTGTGATCGATGATCGTAACGTCGATCCAGAAAGCCGATCGCGAGATGTAGCCGGTTACAGATCGATCGTAACCTCGATCGACGCATCAAGATCGCGATGGTATCCGAAGTGGACCACATACCGAGGTCTGATTTTCCTGAAAGAGACGACACGCGGCAGTAGGTACTGTCATACAGATAGGCATAATCGTAGGATTTGGTATTTCATTGGTTACCATTAAACAGAGTTTCTTTTACTTCTAAGCACGCACGCAGACTTCTCTTCCGGGCGGATATTTTTGGCCCCCCGACGATCAAGAGCTTCTGCTACGCTACGACAAGTGATATCCTGGATTGTTTGGCCAGGGATTACAAGAACTCTCAACCCAAGCAAAAGCCCCCTGCGATCGGACGCAGTATACAACGTAAAGGACAAGGCACAAGATCGAGACGGCTCTAGTGGTCAGAAGATCAAGTGAAATCAAGTGGATCAAGTATCTAAATTTGGATAAGGCGGTCTCAAGGCAGACCAGGGTGACTCATAGAGCACCCCCCATACAACTTTCGATCGCGTGAGGATTTTCCACGTGATCGACCCCCCGACCAATCCCCAACCCTGGTCAAGTTCAGCATCGACATAAGTCTACCGAGAAGAGTGCAGCCCGCCCTACCGACGGGTACACAAGGTGAGGAAGGAAATGCTATACACGGAGACGGGGTACCCCCTCCGTTATTCGGTCGTATGGGCGACAGTGGAGAGTCGGGATCACATCAAAATAATTTGTGATCGCCACTCCACCACAACTGTCCTTGATCGTTATCGTCGACTCCGATCTTTGTCAGATCTTCAATTGCTTCATCTGATCGACTTGGTATCCGATCAACTTCTCCCACTTCTCTGGTCGCATCTATCACACATGTATACTGTTCTTGATCTTGGTCTTTTATGTATTGATCGCTAATATCGAGTTTTGTCCTCGTCATATCACCGATTGTTTCACCTGATCGATCTTGTACACTATCCACCTTGTCGATTTCTTTCAGCATAATGATCGCAAATTTTGATCGTCTTGACTGATGATCTTCAATGTCACGATAACATTGATCTTCTGTACCATCTTGATTCACTCCCACGTTGATCGTGCCTTTATCCGATTGCGATGCAATTTTTTACACTTTCGCAATCTTCTCGTTCTCTCCCTTCCTTGGACGCATCAAAATCTTGGTTGGTAGTAGATACGACGGTTGATCAACTAGTGGCCCTGTTGGCTCATCAGCGAATTCTTCCTTCCGATCTGTAGTTGCTTCATAGGCCAGAGTTTGCCACTCATTATATCGACGCGACCCCACCGAGACATATCCAGGTGATCGAGGTATCATATCCGCAGCCATCCACCAACCTATCGGAGCTCCGTGATTCACAATCACTTCTCGATTACTAAGATTAGTTAACTACAGATATTTAGTCTTCCCCGGTCCTGTTGTGACTGTTGGTATCCATTTTTGGTCTCGTCTCACCCAAAGCTTAGATTTCGGTGCATCAGTCCGATTCGTATTTCCGTCGATCCGCCTACTGGGATCACCGCATACTGATCGTTGATCGTGATCGGCTGTCTGTTCGATTAGTATGGAGGTCTTCGTCCAGCCAATTAAATTCTAACCTCATCCGGCAGACAAAGTGTTTCATATGCCAGATCCAAGCGAATCCCAGCTGAGACCATAAAATCCATACCCAAGATCGCTTTTTTACCAACTTGATCGCCTACCCAGGCATCAAAATGATACATCAGTGATCCATTCCGTGTAATCTTGATCTTGGTTCGTCCCTCGGTCATATAGGTATTCTCACCAATTTCCAGACATTCTTGCCTTTGGCTCTCGTCAATGACACATCCTATGTAACGGGGTTACACGACGGTTGTAGCGTCTTTCCGAGAATTTACGGTTGAAGTTTTTCTTTTATTGCATATAATGCATTTGATACTTCTCTTTAGAGAGGTATTAAGTATAAGCGTTAAAGATACAGTATTCGGTGATACCGTATGTTATCGATTAGGATTCGATATTCGATAACGCTGTACTAAGTACATCATACACAGATGTTTAGACGATACGTCGTCCAATAGCAAAGTCTGTATGTAATAATTACTATTATAGTAATTAATCTAGTGTAGGGTATTTAGAGTAGGACTATTCATATAATCTTAATGCACGAATAATTTCAGTTCTCCTTTTGAGTTTAAGATCGCAAGTCGTTCTGACTTGTTCTCTGGTGCACTTCGTGCGTTGGTTCTCGGAACCTTTAAGCTTCTAGCTTCTCTTGCACTCTGTGCGTTGGTTCTCTGAACCTTAAGCTTATTGCTTGCTGACTAAAAGTCTCTTTCTTGTTCCTTAGAACAGGGTGACTTTAAGTCCTTTAATTAGTTCCTTAGAACTAAGTGGCTTTTAGCCTTCAACTCTATTTAGTTCTCTAGAACTAAGAGGCTTTCAGCCGAAAGTCTTCCTCTGGCTAAAGAGCTGTGCAGCTCCGCTACACTTGGTAGCCTTAGTAGTCAATCCTACACCTGAGTCTATACAGACTGACTCTCTGTGAGGATGGAAGAATCAAAATCACCTCTCTGAGGCGCAACGACTCGCACAAGCTAAATTATCGGCGTTCTTCGGGCCCGATCAAATCGAGGCCCTTTGGGCCCAAGGCCCCGGAGGTTTTAAATGCTCGCCTTGAGGCCTTAATGCGTTATGAGGCAACGCTACTCGGGCAGGTCCATGACCAGGCAGCGTCAGCTGCGCCTACATAGTACATCCCGGTACCTGTGCCCGATGCAGAGCCAAAGGCTCGCCCACTTGTTTTTAACGGGAAAGACCTTTGAGGGGAAGGAGGGAGAAAATCTTCTCCTCTGGATCCGAGAAGTTGAAATGGCAATAGATGCCGCCATGCTTGTGTCAGATAAGCAACGAGTTGGCTTGGCCATTTCTAAGCTTGGTGGAAGAGCTAGATAGTGGGCTCTAACGAGCGATGTCTCTGTTAAATGCCGCATTTCCCACATGGGAAATGCCTAAAGAGCAATTAACTTGCGTGTTTGCACCGACTAATCAGGCTTATCGTGTGCGCTCACGCTTCTTAGCTACCCGACAGGGTAAGGAAGAATTGTCGGACTACGTCCAAGAGTTGAGAACTCTCATTGCTGCTATGCAGCAGGACCCTCTGGCAGAGGAAGTCCGATTAACCATTTTATGGAAGGACTTCGTACTGGGGTCGCCAGGACAGAAGTTTTTCGTGTCCAGCCTTCGACTTTCAAAGAGGCAGTAAGCATAGCGTCTAACGCTGAGTTCAACTTTCAATCTGCTCGCTATGGTCTGCCATGGTATCATTCAAATGCCTCTAACAGGACGGAACCGATGGACCTCAGCCATGCTGAAGAAGCTGAGCTTCAAGCTGCTGAGCAGCAAGGTAACATCCGTAGATGTTACATGTGCGGAAGCACTAGGCATCTCCGCCCTAGCGGTCCGTTGCGAAAGCAACGTCCAAATCGGCAAATCCGAAACCATACTCCTACCAAAAGGCGAGCACGGCAGGAGAAACGTCAGCTCCCAGTTGGCGCGGGGCGCCCTACTGGGAAAGAACTAAGATCTGTTGAATCTTTAGAAGGTAAAGGTAAACAGGGCTTAGCCCCACGTGGTTCTGTGGATGCTTCCATGGAACAGAATTACAAGCCAGGCTTGTTGGTTGTGTCGGCAACCGTTAAGGGTTTGAGATAACAATGGTCAATTCTAATTGACTCAGGGGCGTCAGGTAATTATTTCCGGCGTCGTTCCCTTGAAGAGAGTCAGCTGTATGCTGAGGCGATAGAAGCGCAAGAGGGTGATAGTATAACCGTGCGCCTTGCAACAGGTGTACGTGTAAACGTTCCTAAAGTTCCGTTGAGCTTAGGTGTGAAGTTCTTAGACTTCAATAGCGTTGAACGCTGTCTTGTCCTAGATTTGGACTCGAGATATGATCTCATTCTCGGTATGGCCTGGCTGAAACGCCATGAGCCTTGGATCGATTGGAGATCCAAAACCTTAAGCGCAACGCGCAATGTTCCTAGCGAAGCTTTGGAGAGTCATGAACCCACCTTCGCTAGAAATCAGAAGTGCTATTGGCGCGAGCCATTAGCTGAGTCAATTAGTGTGCTGGACATTGGAGTATCTGAGTTGATAAACTCCAATGTCAACAATAATAGTGTCGAGCAGAGCTCAGTGACACCTAGTGGAACGGCACGTGCTCCGTTGAGTGATACTCATAGTAATATTGAGACACTGGATGTCGATAATGACATCGGCTCTCGTATAGATCAAGTGAAGGTCGATGAACTTGTTTGTGAAGTCACTACCCACTGGATGTCAATACTGACATCGGCTCTCGCATTGAGCAGATTAATGTCAAAGAATCTGTTGACGTTGGGGATGATGGTATCCCAAGTACTCTAAAAGGTACGGTCTCGTCAATGAGACGGCAGCGTCACCAGATGGCAGCTGCGAGACGCAAAACGTCTGTTTTATCACGTAGTGATGTCAGTGACCAGTTGTACACCCTGGTCAACGGAGTGACAGGTGATGTAGATGATGATGTTGAGGTTGACTTTGAGGCCCTCCCATCACTAAATGCTCTCTTAGAGCTAGACGAAATGTCTGTGGATGATATTCATCAAGCCTTGAAGGCTGGCGATCTATCCGATATGGTGGTCATTCGACCTAACCTCGAGTTGAACTCATCCTCGGTTATCGATGATACAGTCCTTGAAGATACAAAGGCATCACTAAATGCACGTAGTGGAGCATCTATTCTGAAGAACCCTTCAGATCCCTACTATCCTTTAGTTAAGGAATTTTAGGACGTGGTGTGTCACGATCCACCGTCGGCTCTACCTCCTGATAGAGGTGTACGTCATAAGATTGACTTGGTTCCTGGAACCAAATACTGCGTAACACGGCAGTGGCCTTTACCCAAAAAACAGTGTGACGTCATTGACGAGTTCTTTCGTGCAAAGCACGCAGCGGGCATGGTGCGTGAGAGCAAATCTCCGCACTCGACACCCGCTTTCTGTGTTAAGAAACCGAATGGCCAATGGCGTATCGTTCATGCTTATAATAAGCTCAATGCAGCCACGATACCTGCACAGACGCCAATACCAACAAAGGATGTTCTTCAAAACAATATGGTCGGTTGTACCATGTACAGAGCGCTAGACTTATTCGATGGTTATTACCAATTGCTCATGCGAGCTATCGATATTCCGCTCACTACTGTTAGTACTCCGAGCGGTATGCTCTGGGAGTGGTTGGTGATGCCCCAGGGGCTATCGAATTCTCCGGCTACGTTTAACCGCTTGGTGACGCAATTGTTTCGACCCCATCGAAATTATGCACAGACGTACTTTGATGACATTGTTGTCCATAGTCGAGCTGAACATGGAAGGTCGGATATTGAGAACCATATTGTTCATTTACGAGCTGTGCTTGAGTGCATGCGCACTGATAAGCTATATGCTAATGCATCTAAGTGCATCTTTGGGGCTGAAGAGATTCCCTTTCTAGGGTGCTTCATTGGGAAGCGAGGCCTCAGAGCGGATCCCGCTAAGGTCAAAGTCATAGTCGATTAGCATGTTCCACAGTCTCAGGAGGACTTGCGTAAGTGTCTTGGCCTTGCCAATTACTTACACAAGTACAGCGATAATTACGCTGATATTGCTCGGCCATTATCCAATCTACTTAACAAGGATGTAAAAATGGTGTTGGCATGCCGAACATGAGGATGCTTTTAAAGCGGTGAAGGCTAGCCTTCTTCATGCTCCTATTTTGGCTTTGCCAGACCCTGACCGACCGTTTAGCGTCGTCTGTGACACGTCGGATTTTGCCATTGGGAGTGCTCTGTTACAAATAGATGATGAAGGCCGTAAGCGTGTGACCGCTTTTGAATCTCGCCAGCTGAAAGCTGCAGAAAAGAACTATCCAGTTCACGACAAAGAGCTACTTGCGATAAAGTATGCCCTGGTCAAATTCAGAGTTCGTCTGCTGGGATCAAAGCCTTTTGTGATCTATACCGATAATGCGTCTTTTACGCGCTGCGACTCAGTCGCCGCATCTCTCGCAGAGAATGGCCAGATGGCTGTCATTCTTTGCTGAATATAATTTCGAGGTGAAGTGTAAGCCGAGCAAGCAAAATGCTTTGGCTGATGAGTTGTCACGTAGATTTGACTATGATCTTGCTCATGTTACGATGTTGTCGTCTTCTATCATCGATCTCATTCGATCGGCGTATGCTAAAGATGATCATTGTATAGCGTTGCTACATGCTCTTAGCAGTGATGAGTTTAAAGACTCGGACATTAAATTGTCGGCACGATTACGTGCGAGCCTCCATCGATATTCTATCGAACAGGGCTGTCGTACTAGTGTACAGATGTGGCGGTTCCTCCGCGTATTGTGGTTCCTCACGACGAGGACCTGAAGTATCGTATCCTCTATGAGGTACATGACACCACCATCGGGGGTCATTTGGGTCGTGAAAAGACCTATGGGGCAGTATGCCAAAGTTACTGGTGACCCAAATTATATAAATGGGTGAGCACATATGTGCGTACGTGTGAAACGTGTCAACGGGTGAAACCCTCGCCCCATTCGGCAGCGCCGCTGGCTAGTTTGTCTATTCCGACTGGGTGATGGGAGTCCGTTAGTATGGACTTTGCGTTTGGCCTACCGAAAGATTCGCATGGCAATACGGGTATTGTGGTCTTTGTTGACCATTTGAGCAAGATGGCTCACTTAGCGGCTAAGCTAGACTCGATCGATGGTGAAGGTACAGCGGAGCTGTTTATCGACCGAGTGTTTCGCCAACATGGCTTGCCAGTGGCAATTATTTCTGATCGTGATCCTCGTTTTACGAGTAAATTTTGGAAGTCCGTCTTCCAGGTGCTGGGCACCCGTTTGGACATGTCCACAGCGGATCATCCGCAGACCGATGGTCAAACCGAGCGCGTAAATCGCGTTGTTGAAGATATCCTCCGCAGTGTTTGTGCTGAAACGCCTAAGCGTTGAAGCTCTATGCTCCCTGTAGTTGAGTTTGCACTCAAGAACTCCGTGCACGCCTCTACCGTCTACTCCGTTCTATGTGAATGGCCTCATATGCACACGCTTTCCGTTAACGCTACCACCGAGTGGTTCAGGGCTTGGTGGGGGAGAGTTTGCCGATCGGCTTGCTGATGTCAGGCCTAATACTATTAAGAAACAGGTGAATACGTTTCTCGCAACGCGACTGAATGTCTTACGACATGTGCAAGACGCAATGGCTGATAGCCAGGACAAACAAAAAGAATATGCGGATGCTAAAGGCAGAAATTGTATTGATGATTATATGAGGTCGGAGACCAAGTATTACTTAATGCTAAAAATCTACCTACCAATGTAGTATCTGCTGTCTTTGAGACAAAGTTGCGTCCGCGCTTTATTGGACCCTTTACGGTCATTGCCAAGAAAGGCCTAGCGTATACGCTTAATTTGCCGCGCAAATTGCGTACACATCCCGTGTTCTACGTCGGCATGCTCAACCATATCGGGATCCGTCCCAAGTAAACACTAAGGCGCTCGCGCCGAGCTCATCGGCATTATCGCGTGACGAATCATCTGCACCAACAGGTCAAGCTGACCCTGCACTCGGGTTCGGCTCTCTTCCAGCGACTCAAGACGGGAGTTCATCGACTGCACATCCTCACGGAGAGACCGCACCTCTTGAAGGAGCTCGACATGAGCTTGTGCCGGTACACCGGCCTCCTCCGGCTTTGCTTGATGGACAGGGGAATCTGCAGTTTCATGTTGAACGTCTGCTGCAGAAACGTCTACGCCATGGTCAAAACTAGTATCTGGTAAAGTGGCGGGAATATCCCGAGTCGTGGAACTCATGGGAGTTCGAGGTTCCCCTTCGGCAGGATTGCCCATGCGCCGTGGACGTATTTGAGCGTCGTGCGCAGGGCCAACCTGTTGGCGATGACGCTTCTCCCAGTAATGGTGAGGGTAGGCGAGTTAGCGGCCTCGTCCTGTCGTGAGCTCGCGGCTACAGGTGTAGCCGAAACATTGGGGTGCTGGGTAGCAGACGCATAATGCGTCGTTGGGATTTCAGTTTTCCTCGGGCCTTCAGTTTAGCGTAATCGTAACGCATTTTCCGTTCGAGTCGAACATCTGCCACATCGTCACTTGCCCGTAGGGCCCACATAATGCTTAAACGTCGCGCATAATGCGCCCAGCGGCTGATAGTCGTGTCTTCTTCGCCCTCGGTTCCCCCGCGAACAGAAGGATGGGAACACCCTTTATGGAGGAACTGGCGCACCGCGCACTTGCCTGTCAAAGCGTACCAAGTATTGGCTTTGCGTAGTGATATGAGGTTCCAGATATCGTTGTCCAAGTGCCGTTCGCGTGGCAACATCCTCGGGTGAAATGGCCTCAGGCCCAATGGCCCAGCCAGAGAGGAAATTACCACATGCCTCCTTTAGGCGTTCTTCTACCGTGGGTGGTTTGAACCTATGCTGTAGGTGGTCCTGAAGCCTAGCCATATTCTTCGTCCGGATATTGGCGCCTTCCTCTTGGTCGATGTTTGCTGCTGCTGCTCGTCGAATGGGTTAGTAACCATCGATGTTGACGATGCGTCAGGCGGTTCACGTAACGATATTAGCGCATCTGCAGCACCACGTTCAGGGAACGGATTCGTTGCATGACTAGTGTCATCTTCACCCGTAAGGGTGGTTAAAGGGGACCCATCGGGTCCCACAAAGACGGTGTCACTTTCGTAATCAACCGCTTCGTCAAGGTCGCCTTCGATAAGGTCCCGTAGAGTCTGTGACTCATTGCCAGGAGGCGTCATGTTGTGTGCCGTGAACAAACCGTAAGGATTAAACGTTCGCTAAAGCAATGCCTCAAACGAGGAAAGATGTCGAATGACATTCTATGGGAACGTCAGTCTGGTGGGGGAGAGTGTAACGAGTTTACACGACGGTTGTAACATCATTCCGAAAGTTTAGGGTTGAAGTTTCCTTTTATTACATTTAATGCATTTTGATACTTCTCTTTAGAGAGGTATTAAGTATAAGCGTTAAAGATACGGTATTCGGTAATACCGTATCTTATCGATTGGGATTCGATATTCGATAACGCTGTACTAAGTACATCATACACAGATGTTTAGACGATACGTCGTCCAATAGCAAAGTCTGCATATAATAATTACTATTATAGTAATTAATCTAGTGTAGGGTATTTAGAGTAGGACTATTCATATAATCTTAATGCACGAATAATTTCAGTTCTCATTTTGAGTTTAAGATCGCAAGTCGTTCTGACTTGTTCTCTGGTGCACTTCGTGCGTTGGTTCTCGGAACCTTTAAGCTTCTAGCGTGTTCTTGCACTCTGTGCGTAGGTTCTCTGAACCTTAAGCTTACTGCTTGCTGATTAAAAGTCTCTTTCTTGTTCCTTAGAACAGGTTGACTTTAAGTCCTTTAGTTAGTTCCTTAAAACTAAGAGGCTTTTAGCCTTCAACTTTATTTAGTTTTCTAGAACTAGGAGGCTTTCAGCCTATCGTCTTCCTCTGGCTAAAGAGCTGTGCAGCTCGGCTACACGAAGTCTATCCGTTCTACAGAATTAGGAGGGACTTCTAGTCTACAAGCAGTAAGCTTTAGGGTTCAAAGAGCCAAAGCATAGAGTGCAAGAACAAGCTAGGAGCTTATAGATAAGAGGAAACAACGCACGAAGTGCACAAGAGAAACAAGCCAATTACCGGTTTTATCTCTACGACTCAAAATAAGAACTGATTTTATGTATGCATTAAGTTTTTATGGTTAAACCTACTCGAAGTACCCTACACTAGAGGAAGTATATTATAATAATTATAGTATGCCATCGTCTGTTATTTGGATATTAAATCATCCAATCATCAGTGTATGTTGTACTTAGTACCACTGCATCAATTATGGAACCGATACCGAGAGTATAAGGTATTACTGATACCTTTACTATCACTCAAAGAATCGGTATCAAGAACACATTTTACGCAATATAGAAACTTTAACCGTAATGTACTTTCGGTATGATGTTACAACCTTTGTGTAGCCCCGTTACAAACCCGGCTTGACCAGTGCTGGGCGTTGGATTGCACACTACAGGTAAGAACGTGACACTTCAACTCACAATAGCTCAATGCTAGACGATGGGAAAGAATACCCGCAGTTTGGCAATGACACTGTATTTTTAAAAGAGAAATGATGCGAAGTAGCTAACTTTGGTATAATTGGCAAAGGTGACTTCATTAATGTAGACACGTGACAGTCCGGGAAATCACTTCCGCGACGCAACTACTTTAGTGTTGAGTAAGGCATCCTTTGGAGTCCACCAACTACCTCGCTGGATGCGAAGGAAGACGGTCTAATTGCTTCCTCGTACGTGCAAGAAGGAGCGCGTGTAGTGCGTGGCAGCTTGTACAGGCACCCTCGAAAAGGAAGACTCGGTGTCGAGATGGATGATACGAAGTAGAGGATAAGGACATAATCAAACGTAAGCCGCCTCTGTTCACAGATGATCGGCGCCCGTGTGACGACAAAATTTCGACGATAAAAATGTCGGTAGGAATAAAGGAATGGCTGCGCGTTAAAGACGATGTGACCGGTATATGACGAAGCAGATAAATGACGGCAACATGATGCGCCCCTTTGTGCGCGTAGGGCCCAAATTAATTCTTTACATCTTGCTGGAATGCCATTATTTCAATTTATATTGTTGCGCTGTAATGAATGCAAGCCTCGACACGGCATTTAGGTCCGCCTCATCTACATTGCAGGGTTCGTACAGTAATTGTAAAGTGATACCCTTGGGACAGGAGGTATCGATCAGTTAAAACAGGTTATTAGTTAAGATAGTAGTTTTATAGCTCGATTTACCGGAATTAGATATATTTGAAAAAAAATATTAGATGAAGCAGTATCACTTCAAGCAAGTTTTTATTCTGTATATGTGTTTTTTTTATCGTCGTACATCACTCAAAACTTTCTTCAATAGAGACAAAGCAACCGAAAAAGACGGAAAGCGAATTAAACTTGGACTTACTATCCCTTCTGACTACCATGTTATGGAAACTTTTCATCGGATAGAAAGGCCAAAAATTGAAATTTTCTAAAGAACTTCCCGGTGGCTACCTCGTATGAAAACACATGGTTACACTTGATAAAGAGCCGTCAGTCTCAGCTGTTTGTCCATCCTTTGCGATACTAAAAGAAGAAGAAGAGAATGCTCGGGAAGTAAGTTGTGATGTCTATTAGTTATTTAATTATGGACACGAAGTTGTAAATAAAGCGCTTTTCAATCTTAATTCTTTTTCTAAAAGTTTTAAAACGCTTGGCCAAATCGTTAAATGTTAGGTACAGTATGCTCCTTTCTCGTGTTGCATGGCTTTCATGTACCTTTCCTGCATCTAAATTTGTTCTTGGACATTGTCCACCTCGTCCATGTTCTAGCGAGTCCGGATGCAGCTCATAGCCAATAAAATTAGTCGTGTCACGCTCTTTTGTAAAAATTCTACCAGACGATACTAATCCAACAGTATTATCTACTAAAACCACACCTTCTTCCTCTTAAAAAGTCAGTCCTAGGTATCATTCCCTAATAAAGCCCATCGTAAGCATGCCCCAAGCTCTACTTCCACCTCAGTCCATCGCACTGTCCTTCATGCACGTGTCTGACCAACATTCTCCACAAGACAAAGATTTAAAACACACGATATGGCGCACTCCGACATCCGCCGTGCCTGTACCTCCCCAGACGTCAAGGTTTTCAACCTGTAAACGTCGTGCCATGTCCCTTGGTGACTTGTTTTCACGTCCACAGACGTCTCCATTGGCTACAAATGCATTGACAAATGCGTTTCATATCGTTTCAAGCCAAACGCACGAACAATTGGCCAAATTACGGTCTCAATCGGACATTTTCTTGAAAAAAAAATCAACATTTGTTTCGCGTAATGGATGGAATCTGAAAGTGAATTATCCAATGAAACGAGCGACACCCGTGGGTAGTACGCATCGCTATAAATGGAGTGAAAAACAGATGTTACAACATGCCCAGACAACGTTTGAGTGGCATGGAGAAGATGCAGGAATTGCTTCTAGTTATTTTCATATTGTTGCAGATGGAGTTTCATCCCCTTTTGGACGTCAATCTCTTGAAAAGTATGATGATGGTATCCCAGTATCTTCAGCTCTTTTAGCAACGGAAGTTGTGACATGTGTACGCCTTGTATTGGAAGAGTTGACGAATCATAATCAGGAACCAGTTGAGCAACAAACGTTTGAAGAAGCGATCGTCGATGCAATTAAAACGGCACGGATCAATTGTTTTCAGTATCGGAAATCCAGACTAGCAACGACATTGATTGTGTCGTACTTTAATCGATGGACAGGGACGTTACTGACATTTTCACTTGGAGATTCCAAGTGTTTAATTGTTCGACGAGGATCTATTGTCTATGAGACATTGGCGGTCTTACGCGAGTTTAACATGCCGACAGTTGTCAATTTACGAGAACAAGTAGTGCCAAAAGATTATGTCGTACAGAGCTTTGCTCTTCAAAAAGGTGATGTGTGTCTTACTTTCTCGGATGGACTGGGTGATAACTTGTACAAGGATGATATTACTGCAGCTCTAGCAGCGCCAGGAGAGCTATTGGAGTCTGGATTACAAAGTGTATGTGATCAACTTGTCAACATGTCCAAAGTACACGAGAAGATGCCGTTGGATGGAGAGAATGGAGGTTGTCAAGATCTCCTGTATCCGTTCGCAACGGCTGCGGTGGTAGAGTACCGTAAACGCACGTTAGAGGAGACCAAACTTGCCGCTGGTGGCCTACTAGATGCCAGTGGGGTCGACCACATGGCACTGTCACTTGAGTTGATAAAGAGACACAAAGGCAAGCAAACTTTGGACCGACATTTGCTGCTGCGGAGACCATCGCGAAAGCACCATTATTCCCTCATGCAGCTCCGACTTATGGCACTGATGTCAACGAAAAAGCCGGATGACATTACGCTCTTCATGACACGTTTTGTATAAGTGGACATGAATGACGCAAGCGTTGAAGCGCAATTTTTGTGATCTATCCTGGTACTGCTGTCGATTTGGGTTACTCCCGTCGAACCTTCACATGTCCGCATTCGGTTTTGCATACATGGCGATGAAATGAATCACAATCTCTTTGTGCGGGACATCTACAGGAGCTTTTTCATGGCTCCCAGCGTGTCCAAGGTGTTGATGACACGGTCAAACAAGCGCCAGCTGGTGGAGTGGTGGAAGGACTAGTATGCATCAGTGCGCTAGTCGATTATAATTACCACAGATGCACTAGCCTAATGCATTCTTGACTTATTTACGTCTCCACCTACTTGTCAAAGATCGTCAGTTGTTGTTAAAATGACGCTCTTGACGTACGTGAGGAAGACTGCTGCTTGTGAATAAAGAAGTCGGTGTTGGTTCAATGGCTCCCTTTACATGCTTTCGTTACCTCTGCCTGTACCAGCTGGATCTGCTACTAGTACCATGGAGCCGTTCATTTAAACGCTGTTCTTCTTGCTGAAGAACAAGCGTTTCTCGCTGTCTGGGGCTTCACCACGAATGTGCGTGAAATTGGTTTATCCGAGCCAGCTTCAGCGTATCTTCGTTTATCTCAGAGACTTGCCCAGCTGGAGATTGTGGAGATTTCAATATTGCCAAATCGAAGGCCTCTACCGATGCAACATTTGCGTCGTGGCGCTGGCCGTGCTGAGATCATTCGGGTCGTACTTGCTCGGGTTAAACGATGATAGTGCGCTTTAATTAACTCCTTTTTGACGTCTGGAATGATCGGGTATGATGCTGGGGGGATGTCTACCTGAAAATGTTCCATCGCTGCGTTTAAGAACGACTACATAGGATCTGGAGCATACGAAGTTTGCCACAAGCTACGCCTGCTCTGGCTGAGGCTGCTGACAATGACAGGCTTTAGCCTTTACTTTTGACTTGAGATTTTGCAACAGACAACGCCGATGGTGTCAAGTTCTACAGCCTGATCGAGTCGTCTAACTCACCTTCCGAGGTTTTGCAACGAATTTGCGTGATCATTCTGGTGAAGCTTCTTGCGACTATTGTAATTGGGAAGTAAGCGTGTTTTTGGTCACACGACCCATGGTTAGACTTGCCAACTTTTCCAGCATCAATTGCGTAGCATTACGCGAGCAACAGTAAACATCAGTATCCGAAGCTTTCGACTTAATTTGTGGAACTGGAAGCAGAACTTTGATTCTGTTTTGAGTCCTGCGGGAGGAAGGAGACACCATTCGTGTTTGAACACCGTTTGCCTTTAGTTGAGAAAGTATGAGTGCTTCGTGAAACTTGTCACCAAGTAAACTTTGTGCTACTTACGTCGCCTTCTGTTGTACCTCGCTAGACTGGTGTCAAGTAGTTCATTACCGCCTTAGGAAGCCTGTGATCAATGAAGAAAATGCTTCCAGAAGGCAAGAACGTACACCGCCTGCTGGACTCCTGTTTCTAAACGTTACTATTCCTTCGGTCGGACAACTCGTTCACTGCTTGTTGGACTTCTATGACCAAAAGTTACTCTGACAAGTCTATGCAGACAAGAATCAATTGACATCCGACGAAGTTGTTAACAAACCAACACGTTGACATTTGATAATTGCTAAGCGGAAAGTGAAGCAGTATTGGCTCTTCCTTTGTCGGAAAATGTTGGAGTACAGACAATCTGGTAGTCGTGGGGGCTGGCCTGCACTCGTAGTGCACCTTCTTTTAGATGCATCCCGGTTGCGTTACTACTAGTGCGTGCACGATTGCATCGTCGCCCACTATTGGACACTAGTTCTGAAGTGCTCGATTGAGCGGTGCTCTTTGACCGTTGGCAGCTTATCTTGGAGAGTTCGGAATTGCTCCGGTAATAAACTGAAGAACTTCGGAGCGTTCGACGAAGGTGCAGCGGTAAAGCATCTAGCGCTGTCGGATACACCATGGACATGTTGACCGCAGCACCCGAATAATCCATCATAAGTCCGCCTGACAGTCGTCCAACTTCGGTTGAACTATAGCAGCTACTACTGTCACATGAACAGTATGAACGATGCTGTGGTAAGACGGCGCGAGCCATTAATTCCGTCTTCATTGGTACCACAGCTGCATACGGTGGCGTGTAGAGAGAGCTAGCAATCGAGTTAACGCTTGCCTTCGGCGACATTAAAATATTGGCGAAGGGTTCTGTCCGTATGGAGGTATGGCTGGTAAAGGTGGTGGCGTTCCGCTCCAACGAGGCCAGCATAGTGCTCAAAGTGCGATTGGATTCGATCAACTGGGCATTGCGCTGGTTCTGGAGTTGAAGTTGTGCGAAGGAGACACTGTCCCGGTGGTCACGCGTGGGCATAGCAGCTGCATCGTAGATTAGCTCCTTGACCACGCGTTGCTGGAAACGATCCGCGTACTGTCGTGGATTTGCCACCGATATTCCATGTCGATCTTGTAGCAGTAGATATACTCGGACAAAGTACTCGACACGCTTGCGGAAGTTCCATTGTTGGAGAATATCAACGAGTCCGAGATAATAGAGCCCTGGTCCATGTACCTCGTCCACACTCATGCCTTCATGTGCAAGGTGGTGAAGAGGCTTCTTTACTCCATTGATGCCAGGTGAGCAATTGCATCCTCGACTATTCTGGAAGTCGCCGCTACTGCTGCGATTGCGGACGAAGCTTGAGTTGTGGGACTCGCTGCTGTTGCTCCGACCGCTTCGATTGGAATGACCACTCATGCTGCAGCACCTGTCGTGGTGAACAAACGCCGTTGGGTCACAATTGTCAGCAGAGGAATAGTGGGAGACGTTGAAGCTGCGGTGATGAATACCAACGAGCAAACTATAGTCAATGCTATTGATGCTGCAGAGGAATTCTGAATCAGTGGTCAGCTGAATTGCAACTGCTCGTGCCGTTGAATATGGCAGTGCCATGTGACGATTCCAGTTGAGATCCTTGCCGACTTGGTCGTACTGATGATTCATATTGCCTTCTCCTCGGACATTGCAACGCTGGTCGTGACTGCCACCTACCACGTACTCGACATTGCAGAATTTGCAAGTTGCAATGGTCCCCGTAGGCTTGCGACCCTCAAGTCGACCAACCCACGACCCTTTCAGGTCAAACCGCTCATGAATTGGAAGTGACGTGGCGAAAACACTCTGCATGACTACGAAGAAGACCGTCTTGCCATACATGGTGAGGCCATGGCAGCCAAAAAAGCGTGTCATAAATGTGTCGGGGTATCTCTTCATGAAAGTGTAGTAGTTTGGTAGGATACTCAGCAGAAAATTGAGCTCCTCGTTCGTAAGTGTCTTCACTACGTATTTCCGATCTTCCGTGAAGTAAAAGAAAGCTCCACTCTTGCCTTCGCTCACCCGTTCCTTTGTCGTCTGCTGTAACGAGTTACGATAACTTGCACTGGAGACCTTTGCTTCCTCTCGAAGCCGACGAAAGACATGTGGTGCAAAATCTCTGAATACAACGCCTTGAGTTCGTGCACCAAGTGTCCGATCATCGTTTCGGTTTTCAAGTATCAGCTCTTCAATCTGCGTATAACTTTCTTTTCGATCGCAATAGTCGTCAGAGTAGTTAATCGCTCCCTCTTCCAGGGACGACCCCAATACAGATTGAATTGACGAGTCAGCCGATGATGCTCGTGCTTGTTGTTCAGCCCGATCAACGCTTTGACAAATTCCTTTGGTTGTGTTGGTGAGAATTTCAAGTCGTAGGGCCCAATTGATATTGTCGTTCCGATTCCTGTCTTGTCCTGATAAATTTATATGTCCATCCGTTCGAAGCTGTTCAATCATTCTTAAAATATTGGACGTCCGTGTCCAAATCAATGCATGTACCATTCCTTTGGCAAGCAGTAGACAGGATAAAAGATGCCATACGCGACAACGAAGACCTCCTGTCGTATCCTCATTTGAATGTGGCAGCAAGTTAAATACAGTATAACATGCCAACACGAGCGTCCAGTATCCAAAATAGCATCCGACATAGTATTTCAGATGACGCTGGATACGTTTTCGCGTTCGAAAGGTATCTGGAAGTCCTTTGACAAATGTATTCCACGTACGTACAATTGCAATCAACGAGGTACAATAGACTACGATAATGTACAAAGCAAAGAACACGCCTGCTGTCAGTGTCTTGTTCATTGTCCCTTCCGTCCGATGTTCCTTGCGATTGACAAGATCTTCACTTGAACTGAGCCAACAGAATCCAAACAATGCATATTGCGTATCAAAATGTGAGATGATAGCACAGAGTAAACTCCAGAGCCCACCAAAGATGTGGTATGTAGTCATTTGTCCTTTAGATGCTGAAAAGGGATTCTTGAGCACCAGGAGTAAGTCAATAGCAAAGATAAGCATGTATGTCTCTTGACCTGTTAGAAAAAAGTCGACAATGATACCGATCTCACTGCATTGAACCGAACTCGATACTTTCTCAAGTAGATACAAGAACTGATAGATCGCTCCATATAAACTCATGCCACACATGATTCCAGCTGGATGTTGTCGTAATGCTACGACTCGCCAATACGTACCAACAACGTAAAAACATCCAAGAAGTGAACCTATTGACGTTAATACAGGAAGGACAAGACTTTGAGAAGGACAATAGGTTGTTCCTTCAATCGATAACAATTTGTTTTCCATGTTGCGTATATGCGACGAAAAGAGAAGAGAGCAAAGACTGCTATGTTTTTCTTGTTGCATGCAGTAGCAACAGCATTTTTTTACAAAGAAATGATTCTTATTGTTACAACGTTGTGACTCTTGAGACTACTTTCTTCTACAATTTCTATATATTCTTATTGTTTTTCTCGACTCGTACACGTCGAGATGGAGTATGAAGAACCGACTTTATCTCAACTGCTTTACATTGTTGTATGAGTTAATGTAAGGATTAACATGAAGTGGAGGGACTGCTGATATCTCTGCTGTCCCTCTACTTCAAAACTGACAGAGGTCGGTACACTAAAATAGGCAGATGATAGCGCAACATAAGACGTGGTTGATGGTGCGACTCTTCAAGCTCGATTTTTTTTTGCCGTGTACATTATCCGATGGATAAAATCTTGAATCCATCGGAGAATGATTACAACATCTAAGACATGATTGATGTGAATCGATTGAGCAATCAATTCGATACACAAAACTTCTGTACCCCCCAACAACAACATTCTTCACTTCAACTTTTACCGTGTTCGTCCAAAGACCATCACTCTTTCCACCCATGACCGCGTTAAAGATTGTCGTATCTGGAGCTGCTGGACAAATCGCTTACTCGCTCCTGCCTCTAAGTACGTTTTTCTCTCTCTTTTCTCTACCAGTAGCTACAACCCTCTAACGTTCCTGCTTTCTCTCTCTCTCTCTCTCTCTCTCTCTCTCTCTCTCTCTCTCTCTTTAGTCTGTATCGGCCATGTATTTGGCCCAAAACAGCGCATCGATCTACGTCTATTGGATATTCCACCAGCTCAAGAGGCACTTGAAGGCGTTAAAATGGAGCTACAAGACTGTGGATTTCACCTCATTGACGTCATTACGCCCACATCGAACCTCCAAACGGCATTTCAAGACGTGGACGTGGCGATTCTCGTTGGTGGATTTCCACGTCAACAAGGCATGCAACGGAAAGATTTAATTGCCAAGAATGTGACTATCTTTCAAGCACAAGGACAGGCCCTTGAACAATATGCAAGTCGCAATGTTCAAGTGCTGGTGGTGGCTAATCCTGCCAATACAAATTGTCTCATTGCGATGGAGAATGCACCAAGTCTTTCACGTCAGAACTTTACAGCTCTCACACGTCTTGATCATGAACGTTTACGTTCGTTTCTTGTTGAAAAGGTGAATGAAAGTCTAGAGGGTGAGAAGATTACGTCGAAACACGTGAATAAAGTGGTTATATGGGGCAATCATTCAAGTACACAAGTACCGGACGTCACGTACGCTGAGGTGACGCTTCCTGGTGAGGACAAGAGCATATTAGCTGATCAGATTGTATCGGATAAGGACTGGATCGAAAAAAAGCTTGTAAAGGACGTGCAGGAACGTGGTGCAGCTATTATTAAGGCTCGTAAACTCTCGAGTGCCATGTCGGCTGCTGCAGCTATTGGTGCACACTTGCGAGACTGGCGTAATGGCTCGCAAGAGGGCGAATTCGTCTCGATGGCTGTCTGTTCGGACGGTAACAAGTACGGTGTGCCTGAGGGGCTCATTTACTCGTTCCCGGTCAAGTGTACGGGCAACGGCACGTACGAAGTCGTTAATGGACTTCCAATCTCGTCTCGTATCAATGCGATGATGAAAGCGACGGCCACGGAGCTGGCAGAGGAGAAAGCGGACGCGGCGGAGATTCTGTCTCGTCAGTAATTGGACTGCTAGCAACGCCGAGTTCTGGAGACGCAGCGTTGATGCAGTCTGCATGAAGCCTGAATAAGGCATCGAAAATGTGCTGCGTTGGTCGTCTATCGACCAACTAAATATAAAGAAAATTGTTGTTCCATGTACGTAAGTACATAAATTGTTGCTAACAGCACAGATCCTGTGGATAGCATTGCCAAAGTGGACGAAGCTGCGATGGACATAGTAGTCGATGAGCATGGCGACAGTGTTACAACGTGTTGTGGACAAGTGGTCGTCAGCTGCATACGACAGCTTTATCGTCTAGAAGGTTTTGAGAAGGTGTCTATGAGCTGTACGAGTGTACTTGTGTAGCTGCCCCAAAAACTGCTTGTCTGAGGTTGACCTATGCGAGAGAGGACTAACCATAATGTTTTGAAAAACACGAGCGAAACAACTTTAAACTCAGGTGCGGACGAGAAAACGAACAACTAGCACGAAGAATCCTCATTTCGATGGATAAAAATTATCGATTATGGCGCGCAGCTACGGGAAGTCTTGTATAAGTGTCCGTCTACCTACTGATTGTTTATCGAAAAAGGCCTGTTTTCATATTGTTTATGAACTAAAGAAGGACTAATAGGCAGCAATTTACCGGATGAACAAAACTTGAGGCAATATCGCATCTAGCATGCAGCCAATGCTTTCTTTTATTGCAATACTGCACTGATTCACTCATGTTTTCAGTGGTCCTTTAGTAAAAAACTATTGTGACATTTGAATAAACTTAGCTGTTGTATAAAATTATCGGACTGCAGCTGACGATTTTTATATAAATGATATTTACTCGACTTTCGTCTTTTTACAATCCTCAAATATCTCACTAGTGCAATATTTTTTTTATGCCTGCTTCCCAAATTAGTGTAGCCATAGATATAATACACAAAACCAGCGGTCTATTATTCATGCTTTGCGGTAAATATTTGAAATATATAAATTAAAGCTGTCATTTAAACTTTTAAAAAAAGTCAAATCATAGTAATTTACGAAAATTAGAGAGAAACTGTACGATCGATCGTACAACCACATTAGTACGTAAAAATATAGAACTCATAAACCGCTCTGTAATCTAAAAATAAGACCTTTAAGACTCAAAGCAGTTTCCTAATAATTAGCTTCTTTTGAATACATTTTACCCCATCCATACAGTCTTTTAGCCCTCATGTCTCGTTCCACCCGTTCTTTATCTTCTCTACGTTATTGGCAATGGCTTTTAAGTGCTGAACGAGCTCTTACCTCCATCATATCGTATCTTTTACCTCCTGAAGCTGTTTGTCTATTGGTGTATGCACTAGAGGCGGAATATGAGCCATTGGTGCGTTTTTTATA
The DNA here is from genome assembly GCA_947646735.1 of Peronospora farinosa. Classification (NCBI taxonomy): domain Eukaryota; phylum Oomycota; class Peronosporomycetes; order Peronosporales; family Peronosporaceae; genus Peronospora; species Peronospora farinosa. Next base: position 118,355 of record CANTFK010000949.1, on the reverse strand, counting down.
CGCCCATTCGCATCTATTGTCCTTTGGTGACGCTTCTCGACGGTTTACAAACATTCTGCATTGTGCAGCAGCCTACGGTCTGGCACAAGTGGTCCAGCGTTTTTTACGCTTGCAATTAAACTATCGGTTGTGTTTAAACGTTAAAACAACTGGCACAAACGACGTTTTAACAATGAAACATACTTTACTTAATGGGAAAATCTTTGCATGGTGTTTACGTAATAGTACGTATACTTTTCCAGCGGAAGTCATGTATGAAGCATCAAGACAAGGTAATCAAGAGGTGATCCAGTGGTTGGATCACTGTTGTCAATATACGACGTACAAAGCCATGGAATATGCCGCTTCCTCTGGGCACTTGGACATTGTCATGTGGTTTTATGAAAAAACGTTAAAACAAAACACGGAACAGCTGGTATATATGGTACAATCATTAGAAGACAAGTTACAGGTTTTAAATTGGGTCACGGTGTTTCCGACTGAAAGATATTTTCGAGAAGGATTCGCTTCACGAGATGGTCTTTTAGCTGCAATTTATGATCAACGAGATCCTTTATTATCATGGACAAATGGAACAACATTAGATTTATTATTTACAAGAAAAAGGTATCGAGCATTGGATACAGCAGCAGCCAAAGGGAATTTTACAATGGTTACGAAACTTCATCAAGATGGAAGATGGCCATGTACTAGTCTTGCGATGGATATGGCTGCAGCTAATGGACATTTGGAAATTGTCAAGTTTCTTCATCATAATCGAAGAGAAGGAGGAACGGCAGTTGGAATGTGTAGTGCAGCAGGTAATGGACATTTACAAGTTGTCCAGTGGCTTTATCAAAATCGAAGCAGTGACGGATGTCGTCCAATGGTGTTGGATCTAGCAGCTACAAATGGTCATGTCGACGTGCTGCGCTGGTTGGCACCTCGGTTTACACAATTTTCATGCTCACCTGCATTTTTACCTAGCGTTGCTGCTCAGGGCAATATCAAGACGTTGCAATATCTTCATAAAGAGATGAGAATGCCATTGGATCAACGGACGCTTGAAGCTGCTATTGGATCAGGTCATTTTGAGCTTGTGACTTATATTTTCGATCGGGTTCCGACTGAAGTGAAGCATACTTTGTCAATAACTGCTGCTGAGAAAGCAGCTGCAAGTGGTAATCTTGAACTGTTGGCGTTCGTGGTCGAACGGCTTGGTGTTTGGTCGCCACAAGTATTGATTGCTGCAGCTTTGACAGGAAATGTTGAAATGGCGAAATGGATCGTAAAACGAATGGACAGTCCTTCTGCTGAGCCAGAGGAGGTTGTCTTGGTGCGGGAGCGACGATATCGTGCTGCTACATCCATTACCATGGATACCATTGTATTGGATCCGTCTTCTGCTTTACTCAAACGGCGAGTGTCGTATAATAACATCACATCAGCTGAGTTTGTGCGGCCATTGGATATTGTGGACGGCAGCACATTGTATCGCTGTGCATCTCTCCGCCACTTTGATATGATTGAGTGGATACTGAGGCACAGGTTGTTTTCACCGAGCTTTTCACTTTCCATGAAAGAAGGCGAAATTGTTTTGCGTGCTGTAGTTGGGCGAGGCATGACCGATGATGATGCACTTGATGCAGATAAAGCTTGCAATGGTGATACGAACGCTGCTACGACGGAGTCAGCTACTGTAGCGGCAATTGCAACGGTTAACCGCAACGAAATGGGAGTGGGTGGAAATGGTGGTGTTCACTGCATTGCCAGTGCCGGATCAACTAGCGATGGCAAGCGGTCTCAATTTGAGCCTTTTGCTTGGGCATGTCCTGCTAAAACCAACTCATACTGGCAAACTAAGTTCGTGCACCTCGTTATACAGTATTATCCTGAATCATCGCTAGAGCTCGAGTGGATGCCGCTATGGGCGGCCCAGCGTGGGGACTTATTTGTGCTGAAGCAGCTTCATTCTGTAAAGCACCCGCAGCTTTTCACACAGCAGACGTTTGCTGCTATCATGCGCTACACCAAGGCTGGTGATTCTCTCCAATGGTTTCAAGCGCACAGCCCGACTCTCATGGGCGATTCATCCATCGTGGAATGGGGCGTGAAGTATCGTCAGTTTGCATACCTCACGTACGTGTTTTTACATTTGCAGCCCGTACGAAGTGACGAGTGGTTTCGTCAGCATGGAGTCGAGTATGCCCTTCATGTGGCGTGTGCTATGGGTCACCTTGACGTCGTGACATGGATTTGTGGAAACTGTGAGATATTCATGAAAGTGCCAGCAGTGGAGCTTCATGCAAAAAAATTAGGAAGACTTACGATTTGGAAGGATGCATTGCTTGCTGCTGCGCGTTGTGGGCAGACTGATAATCTAGCATGGTTGCACGAGAAGTTTACGTTTTTCTGCAACGTACCTGAGAGTGCTCGCAAGATGGCAGTGGTCAGATCTATGGCTGATGCTGCTGCTGAATACGGTCAATTGCGTGTCCTGCGTTGGCTTCAAGCTACTGTTGCGCATCAAATGGTCGAGGAGTCTGCTACAGCTGACGATTCACTAGCCACAGATGTGGAAACAAGCTTCGTTTCGACCAGTGGACTACTTGAAGCTATGGTAAACTGTCATGTCGATGTGGTACAATGGGTTTGTGCCGTTGACGTTGCCTTAGTCAGTCAGCAGACTCCAGAACGACGCAGCGAGCTCGCAACGTTTCTTCGAGAAGAGACTGATGGATTCGTCCCATCCAAGTTAGGATTCGTCTTTCCACCACTATGAAGCGCGTGCGATTGCACGAACCCTCATGCAGCAGCCGAGTGTGGGGTCATGTCTCGGTCAGACATGTCGCGCGGCCTCCGGTTATGCGGACAACAGGCCAAGGGAAGATACAAACCGGTTGGTGGCGTTCCGTGCCACGCGTTATCGCTTCGACGATTGCACAAGTCAGCTCGATGGACCGCACAAGCGGTCATTAAAGGGAAGCTAAACCCGGCACGCGTTCTCGCTCCAACGGGCCGAACAATGGTACACGTCTGCTGCATCAGCATAGCCGGACAATCCCGAGCAGGTGGCTAGCCCTTGTACAATCACTGGGCTTGATCAAGCACTGGCGTTGCTAACTAGGTGCTTAGGAAGACTCGTGGGCTCTCGGTCCATGAAAGTATTTTTCAAAAGGTTGTCGAGTCATGCGTGGCGTGCAGTTTCATTGCAGATGTGCAACAAGACGCACGTCAGAAACTCTTCCCTGTCCACGATCATGAAGTTGGTTCAATCAGGCGCAAGAACAATTGATCGAGTACGCGTCTCTGTCCAACATGATTGACTCAAGGGATACCGTCAAATCCGAGATGTCCCCATCGAGCTTAGCATTCTGAATACAGTTGTACACTGATGATGAACATGGCGGCTATCCATTCATGAAAGAGATGTCTAAGAACAGGTCGTGGTCCTTTGATCTTCTACTGTAGCATACTTTGGGTGCGATTGTTTTCCTTACAATCTCACGCTGGACACGCGACACTGTAGACAAGTAGCTTTGATCTAAAGAATAACAAGACTCTTCTCTCTCGTGTGGATGTCGTCATCGACTCATTCTTGATCTTGTTCATAACGTGACAAGTTGTTGTGCCTTGCAATCGATTGATATCGTTGTTGTTGTCTTCATTGAAGACGTATCCAAGTATTCAATGCCGTTTCGAATACCCCGTCGTGATCCTACATTGACGACTAGCTATGCATCAAATGCACACACTACCATGTCATCACCTCAAGACCCCTCACGCAAAGTTTTGGTGGACGATGAGGAACTTCTTGCTCGTGTTCATGAAGCCAAATCTTCTGTCGCTCTGAAAAATGCTCTCTCTGATCCACTTGACGCATGGGATTCCACCAAACACACTTCGTCCATACGTCTTGGCTCTGGCTTGGGACGTGAGATTTTTGAGCTCTCAGCTCGTGCTTCAGGTATCAATGGCAATGGGTACGAGGTGCTGACCGTTGGGTGCATTGCATGTAGTCGTCAAGAACTACTTTCCATATTGAGTCCACCTGACGAGATCGAATACAATGCTGCGATGAAAGGACTATACGGTCGTAAGTTTATTTATGGCTCTGTCGTGCAGACATTGAATGCAAACCAGTTGAAAGGTTCAATGCCTGATGGTGACCAACTTACAGTAAGAACGGGGTGCTTTGCACGTTCGAAGATACTCGCGCACAATGAGCAATGGTGTTATCTCGAGTACTTTCAGCCAACGACTGATTCCGTGACCGACTCCTTGTCGTCGCCAACTACGTCTCAAGGATTTTCGATTACGTGCCTTTCATTGTCAGAGCAAGAACTTGCAGTGGGCAAGGTCATTGGACGTCGTGTCGACCAAATTGACGGTATCACGGTTCTCCTCGTTGTTGATACTGTGCCTGCAGTGTATAAAGATGTAAGTGACGGTAAATTGACCAAGTTACGCGTGATGTTTCATGCAATGTACACGGGGCATAAAGAGCCTGTTGCCGGTCATGCAAGTGATAAGATGGTGCGTGCTAGACTAGTGGCTTTAGCTGAGGGAATTCCACGTCTTCCGGTAGTTGTGCGGCGTCGTCGTTTGGGAATCCAAGTGTTTGCGAAACAATCGGTCGATGTGCCTGTACCTGCGGCCGAAGCTCAAAATTGGCGATGCATCTCGTGCACAAAAGGTCTTCGTCTGACTGCATTAGTACGTCGCACCCGCCGATGCCAGCTTTGCGCTTACAATGTATGCACGGCGTGTTGGTCTAGTGAAAACATTGAAAATAGCAACGGTCTGGTCGTGACAATGGGTGTCTGCAATCGCTGTCTCGAGTGGGTAGACCGTTGTGACTACTCAAACGTTCAACGAGGCCGTCAAGGAACTGTCCAGATTATTGACGACCCCGAACCAAGCGAAATCTCGTTGAGAAGACCACCTGTCGGTCAAAGTTTACGCGATGATCTTGCAGTTGAGAGCACAAAAGAAGCTGCAGTGACAGTGATCAGGATGCTCTTGAATCGTTCAAAGACAGCAGCCAATGCTCCTTACAACAGTATTACCGAGAGAGCTGGAAGTGATGTAGATGACGAAGAAATGTATATGTCAGCCGTAGAAGAATACTTCCAGAGACGAGCAAGCGAGGCACCAGCTGCTGCCGACTGCGTACTGGCAAATGCCAAGCAGCGGACGTATCCATTGCACCCTATGGACCCAGGATCTCCTTCCGCCCCAATGCCCGAGAACGAAACTGCACGACTGGCGTGCATTGACAATTTAAAGTTTATGGACATCAACGACCCCATGCCCGAGTTGGACATCATTTGCTCTTTCCTGAGTAAAGAGCTTGGGTTTTTCTGCACGATGATTACGATCGTGGGCGCGACACACCAGTTGGTTCTGAGCTGTACGATACGTGACCTCGTGCAAGCCAAGCTGCCTCGTGAACATACCTTTTGCCAGCATTTGCTCATGGGCGACGCACCCATTATCATTCGCAATCCCGAAGCAGATATTCGCTTCTACAATCTAAATCCCGTGATGCGCCAAGGTGTCAAATACTACTGCGGAATTCCCATTATGGGTCCAGATCGGATCATGGTAGGCTCGATTTGCTGTGTACACAATTCTGCAATGGATGTCACACGTTCACAGTACGATACACTCGTGCGATTTGGCGAAATTGCGTCAAAGATCATTCGAGTCAAGGCCGAAGCAAAGCTGCAGTTTGTAAACAAGAGCGAGAGCATCGAGAAAGAAAACGTCTAAGCCATTTTCCAGTTGTACCTGTGTAATCAAAGCATTGAATAGGACGTCGGTTCTACGTCATTGCTGAAACTTTTGGAGTGACGACGTGTCTTTCATGAATAAAGTTGTCATTTTCCATGCTGTCGTGTCCGACATATCACTGGATGTTTTCATCATGAAGCCGAACGACCTCAAAGTCTTGCGTTTGTAGGACATCACTGACTAGATGCTCTACCCCCCCCCCCCCCCCCACTGAAAACTATTCTCTTGAAATACTTCGACAATGTTCGTGTCAAAGCAATGGCCACAAACTATTTTTCATCTCTCAGTACGTCAGCTTTCCACGTCAGTCCAGTTCCAGATTTTTGTGACGATATCCGATAACTCCATGAGTTCATCCGTATTCGGACGACGCGAGGGGTCTGCTGACCCATGATTTTACCCAAGCGAAAGGGCATTCAGTATTCATACGACGACGTTTAATGATGGGCATTGACAGGTGGATGGGTGGGATGCCAAGTCGGACGTTCCGAGCCATGCGAAATATTGGGGTAACGATTCAGTAGCTGAAATGCCTGTAAAGGAGATTGGCTCGACTGTAGGACTGTCGTGACTACGATTGTAAGAGTAATCAGCGTACAAGTCAAAAGGCTTAGCAAAAATCATGCATGAAGAAGCTTTTAGATGTCTGAGTCAGGCACTAACGTTAAGTGGGTTCCGACCTTTCCTTCCCTACAGAAAAACTACTTGACTGAGTTCTGACGAGACACACGCTCAATGAGAAAGTCCAAGCGTGGGACTCTCTAGATGTGAGAGAGTCGAGTTCATGCTAGAAAGTAGAAGAATGTGGGTGGCCTGGAGCAGTAAAGGCATGAGGCTTTCTGAGCTTTCATTTTACTGAACGCATAACATCGACTGACGATCCCTTAATGGACGTCCGCACAGTCGAAAACGCTCAACTTCATCTCGCCGCAACTATCTCACATTCGCATAATCCAATTTGCTCAAAGTCAATCGATCGATTGATATTTTCTTCTTCTTCTTCTTCTGCTAGAACGCAGCATTCCTCATGCCTCAGCAGCTCCACTCGTTTTTGTTGAACCGAAAACGGTCAACTATGAACAATGGATCTATTGATACTCGTGATTCAAACTTTCGAGATCAAACCCAAGAAATTCTAGGAGACCTTGGCGAAACTTGTCGGTATATGGATCTCATGGGATCTTCATCTCGACGTCGAACGCAGTTAACCAGCTCGACCCGAACAGTTCCTGTAGATAGACCATCACCAGCCATGTCATCATGGCACGGTATCAAATCTGACGGATATGTGCCCACATCACGAAAAGTGCAAGTCTCCGACACTGAGTTGATTCATCGTGCGTGTCAAGCTAATCTCGCAAGCCGAAAAGGAAGATTGCTCCGTGTACCTTCCGTGATGTGGGATTGCAAAGACATTTCAGGTTTTGCAATGCTTTCCCGACGAATGGGGGAGGATTTCGAGGTCTTAACAACGGGAGAAGTCGCTTGTGAACCATGTGATATTGAACCACTGCTTCGTCCTCGAACGGAAAGTGAGTACAATGCCGTCGCTCGCGATTTTCATGGCGATCAATTTATCTACGGATCCATTGTTCATGAGGTACAACCTCGAGGTTTCGGGAACGACTCGGACGATGAAAGTAAAGATAAATCACGGGAGGACTTTCATTTGGATGGAGAAGACCATACAGCAGTACGAACGGCCTGTTTTGCTCGCTCGCGAAGCTTTGCACGAAATGAAGAGTGGTGTTTTCTTGAACATTTTCAATCTCGTGCAGTCACACCGTCCAGTCCCTTTACGACCAATGAGTCGACTATCTCTTCAACAACAACATCAGTAAATATTGACGATTCTACGGGATTTACAATCGTAATCAGTTCAATGCCTGAAAACGAGCTGACGGCTGGCAAAATGAAGAAAGAGCGAGTTGTCCAATTGCACGGCATCACTGCAACATATTTGGTCGAAGCTGTGCCTCCAACTGTCGGATGTCGTGGTCCTCGTTCTCGTGTCAGTTTTCATGCAACATTTACAGCTTCAAAAACAATTCCAGATGGATGGGCCGACTCGGACATTGTGCGATCACGATTACTGACAATTGCAAAAAGTCTTCATCGTCTTCCAGATCTCGTACTACAACGACAGCATCAAGCAAGTCGATTCAGTCAACATGGTAGTTTTAGTAGTCGATCGGGTCAAGATTATCGTGACAATGAAGAAGCAAAGAATTCAAGATGCATCGCGTGTACGAAACGACTTCGGATGAAATTACTAAATGCTCCAACACGTCGATCCAAACGTTGCGAAATTTGTATGTATCGTGCCTGTGCTTCGTGCTGGTCAAAAGAAAATGTTGAAACCTTTAGTGGTCCGACTACAAGTGTTGTCATCTGTCGTCGATGCCATGAGAATTTTGGAAATACCGAGTAGTTTTTAGATGCAATTGACGCAATATTACGGTAAATTGTGAAAGGATAGGCATCAAGTTATGACTTGACGTACTAAATTAGAAAGTATTCAAAATTTATACAACTTGAGCGTATTTTATTAGGTACCTTTTTTTGTAATCGTCCATCTGTCATGGTGGAACAGAGACGATAAAAGACAGACGGGATATTTATTGAACGTTGGTTTCCGTAATCAAGTTGATTTTTTTCAGATAGTGTCGATTTGATAAGTGATACTTAAGTAAAACAAAAGATGAGCGCTACAATAGACACTTTATTGGTAAAGTTTGACTAAATTCTACAACTTACCGGCCTATAGTAATACTTCATTTACTGATAACTTGTCGACACTGCTAGATGCTTTTGGTCCTAAGGGTATCACGGTTAGGCAAGTCTTTCTGTCGTAAATGGTATATCAACATGTATCTAGTTATCGCTAAAGTTATAATTTTTACTAAATAAAAACAATATTTTGATAAATTGTGTTTTTTATTAGTATTTAAGGAAGTTCTTGTTATAAAATAGATATTTCTTGATGCATCTGAAACAGTAATTGTTTTTAAAAAATCTATTCGCCTCAATATTTTTTTTGGTATGAAACGTTAATTTCTGAATGACTAATCCATTCAAAGATAATACTACTGTACTACAGCGGTTTTTGCAATTTGTAGATTTGAAAACTGTTGAGATGTCAACCCTGCACATTTAGCATCAAATTCTTATACATTGGATGCGCTGTGTAGACTCGTGATAAGTGCAAACTGATTGCGTTAAGCAAAGAGGACAGGACGAAATGGTACTTCGTTTTTAACAAATTCCTCCTTGTTATGATATTTCTGGGTAGAGAGAGAGGTATGGCATATTCCACTTGAGTATGAAAATTCTCAGTGTCAATCTTGCATAGACCTTATAAGATATATGCCAGACGTGGACAGCTGGATCTACCACGCCTCGTCGGCTTCGACACCTTGATCCAAGCTTTGGATTTGTGTCCAGAGGAAACAGAGAAATTGCATTAAAATTCCTGTGGGAGGTGCTTACCTCATTCAATATTCAAAGCGAGACTACGAATTCTTCTACGTCAGTTTTCGATAACGATTTCCGTTGGAGCTAGCATTAACGGTGATAATTATAAGCACGTGCATTTTGTCTGGGGGTAACTTGCCCCGCTTGCGCGAATTAGCTCGACTTTATTATTATCAACTGGCCAATGTAATGCCAATCTTCAATACACGTAAGCTTTGTATTAGTCAGGCAAACCAAAATGTTGCAGCGTAGAAAAATAATTCATGTTACCATAAGTATTATATGTTTTTATTCTAATTCTGTTGCGATCGCTTCATCACTTAGCGAGTTCCAAAAAAGGAGAAATTTAAATAGGTAAGTAAGTTTTGCAAGCGATATAAATTCTCAAACTTTACTGATTATGATGAGCTGTATGTCGATGAATAAAATACCCGGGATGATCCTTGATACCACCAGTTTAGTAGCCTCTTCCCCAAATTTGCCATATCTGTGATACTAGTAGCAGCCTACAGGGAGGCAAAGAGTGCAGCTACAGATATCAAGACCACCATAGTCACTGAAAGTGAGGCCGTCAATGCACCAGAAACCGTATCAACCGCTGCTGACGCGTCCTTCGTCGGTTCCATTGAGTCTGATAAGGAGTTTAAACTGGAATCGCTGAGACTTACAGGTAAAATGTTCTGCAATACCTTCGTAAGCTCCTCCTCACTCATCTGACTCGCATTTGTAATATCGAACATGTTGGCAAGCGCTTCATCGTCTGCCACGGCTGCCTGTACATTTGCTAGAAGCTGCGCGACCGTCTCTTTACCATCGCCTCTGCTATCGGTCGCCATGTCGTCGGACGAGACGAACGTTGTCGTCATCATGTACAGCGTCGCCAAAAAAACGTCAAGTGTCCGGATCCTCATATTGCTCGTACGTGTGTGTGTATGTGTGTGTGTTCTGTAGTTTTCCTTCTACCCTATCGCGATGCAAGGGTGCTATCGGCTGCTGCAAACTTTCACCTTGTCGCAGACGGTTCCGTGCCCTGGCGTTCTTTTGTGACTGCCTATCGAAGGGGCTGTCGGCCTTACACCACTTGCGTTTTGTAGGGGATGGCTTCTTTCATAAACTGGATTTTATTGGTAGAAATTTTGAGAAGAACCAGATGGTTAGCATGAAGTTGCTCTTTCGCTAGTCCTAATTAAGTGTTACACCATTTCTGTAGATGAAGCTTCCTACATCATAGTATAGTATGTTTTAGCTACAGGTTACGATGGAGCTAAGAGTTCTGAGCCTTGTCTAAACACAAAACGTCCTTGCGGCTAATTAAAAAGAAAGCGCACTATTCAGAGTAAAATCATGGGCTACAACAAATTTTTGGGCATGACTTTGAAAAAAGATTGTTAAAATAAAATCATGTCTATTACTCTGTAGAGGTATATTACTATGCGCTCGTCCGTTTTCGTTTAGAGGAAATACATGCAGACGTGAATGAACTCCTACCAATCCACTTCAAGCTTTGCACACACTGCAACGTGTTTCCATATGTTATTAAGTGCCATAGCGGATACGCTGTCTCACATAGCGTACGACTCACTTTGTAATTGTCGACGTAAAAGATCTCGTAAAAATTCCTCAGTCAATTGCAAATAGATACCACTTGCAACAATCATAACAGATGCGAGATGACAGTCTCACTGCATTGTGTTAGCTGGTGCTCGGTTAGAGAACGGCATATGTTCTCTGACACATGTGTAGGCGGCTGCTAGGTCGCACCAGCTGTCGCTAATAAGATCGTCTGACCCACTATGAGATTAGGCTTGTATGTTATACACAAAAAAGACATGCTTTTTCGAGCCACCACTTAATTCACTGTATGATGCGGCATCATCTCGCGTAAATATGCCGTGCTGTATGTACCTAGGTACATCGTAGTATTAGTAATACGTCATCGTCCGCACGCCCAGAGTTAGTACGATTTGGCCGGTAGAATAGTCGACAGACTTGCCCAGGTTCGACTTGTTGTCGTCCTAATCAAATGTGGCACAACGATATCTTTAACCTGTCGATGAAAGAGAGAGCACAATCGTTGGCTTATACGCCGTCGGAACAAACGACTGCAACGTTTTTGGATTCTTTAAATTGGGATGTACATGATCTAAAGAATTTAGATGTGTTTTCCTTTTAATCGCGGCGGTACTGAAATGGCAAGCTGTTAGTGCCGCACTCGACCCTACTAGCAAGACAAGATGTCCGCAAGGTATTGGATATTAGGGGAAAACAGGCAATCTGAGGATTGATGTAAATTCAGCTACGCCCATCTGTTTGTATATCGTTCTGATGCAAGCCGTCTGAGTCCGGGAGCCGTTTCTCGACTAAAGCCGCGTAACGTTCCCTAAACTGAAGCAACTATTCTTCACTGACTATGTGTTTAGGCTTGTCAGTAGATCACGTGACCAATCAGAGCTAAATTTATACCAAGCCGTTATGTTACCGTTGCCGGCGGTTTTTATCATCTGAACGTGCACAGACTAAATGATCCTCTTACTGGCTGCTACCAAGCGGCAATGCGTCCAGACGTCTCGCAGCATCGCAGCATTCGTCCGTCCCAGCAACGCAAAGCTAGATTGACTTTCTTACAATCTGCTTGTATACACACGTCACAGACGTGATCGAAAAGTTTTCAAAAAGAGGTGTGCACACATCACCTAAACGAAGAGACACGACCACTTCAAGTCGAGGGCATAGTGGAGCCAACTGGTCAGCTTGAAAACACGGAAAGAAAAACCCAAAGCTAAGGCAACGAACTTGACCGCACTGAGCGCACACATAGTTACTTTTAGTGTGAGTTTTGCTATTCTACGATCGCAGCGAGTGCGCACTCGATTATCTGGCTCGAAAAAAAAGGAAACCTTCGTGACCTTCACTCTTGCATTCCGCATTCGTGCGTACGCTCAGAAACGACCTCCGCACTCGACGAGGTGACACCAAGTGTGCTTCAAGCTAAAAGTAACGGGCCGAGAAACTCCCCGCTGTTGATTAAAGAAGCTTGTGATCTGTCTAGGCATTCTACGAATAGCGAGAGCTGCGTAGACTTGCTCAACACCCGACTAAGTGGGTTGTATCTTATCGACAGAGTTTACCTGATCAAGTATGGCGATTACTTCCGTGAATATTGCCAAGAGAGAAGATTGTATTGACATGAAGGAAGTCAATACGACGACATATGGTAGCACTAGTACAGGCAGTCGTCTTGAAGTGCGCTCCTGGGAGAAGCTTTACCCGCATGGAGACGTCTATAGTCCGCGCACAGGTCACACAGTCACCAGCCAAGGTAAGCAGCTATTGAGAAAATAGAAGATGGGATGAGTTTATCATGGATAAGTCGAATATTAATGTATGGAATCTTGATATGGTGTAGATAATAAAGTGTATGTCTTTGGTGGTACAGATCGCAGACGTCGACAACATGATCTGTACCAGTTGGATGTCGGATCGGGCATGTGGTCACAAGTGCAGACGCATGGGGTGCTCCCACCGAGACGTTCTGGTGCACTTGGTGTTGTCCATGCGAGTGACATGTTTATCTTTGGCGGATATGACGGCCGCGACGGCAATTACTTTAACGATCTGTATTACTTCAGCTTTGATGATCAGCGATGGAGTCAGATGCCCAGTGTAGCGGAGAACCGGCCTGAAGCCCGCACCGACCACATTATGGTGCTGCACTCGTCCAGTATCTATATCTTTGGTGGTTATAATGGCTCAAGTCGGTTTAATGACCTTTGTGGGTATGACATTCAAGCCCAGCGCTGGATGCAATTAGAGACTTCTGGTGCTATCCCATCCAGGCGATTCGGACACAGCGGCGTCGTACATACTGAGACCAACCGACTGATTATTTTTGGAGGATGGGATGGGCGTGAGACCCTCAATGATCTGTACGAGTACAGCTTCGTTACGAACAAGTGGAGAAAGATGGAGTCGTCCGGCATCAGCCCACCACACCGATACCGCCACACGGCTGTGATTTTTGGAGACAATATGTTTGTCTTTGGAGGAGTAGACAAGACCCACAGTCGTTTTAATGACCTGCAACGTCTCGATTTGGTGACCAACACGTGGAGCGAGGTTTGTACTACTGGAAGCGTCCCGAGCAGCCGAACCTTCCACCGAGCTGTGGTCGTGGGTAGCAAAATGTACTTGCTAGGAGGATACGATGGCACGGATAGACTGCAGGATTTGTACTCGATCGACATTGGAGCGCTTACACCGCCGTCGCTGCTGGAAATCTGTGCTGACTACGTTCGAGCGAATTTGAACACGGTGATGGCGACAACAACATTTAAGGGTGTTCCACAGGATATCATTGATCATGTAATTTTCAAACGCGATCTGGAGGGAGGACTTCGGGGAAAGTGCAAGCTTTGCCGACCAGGCAGATGCTGTGTTTACCGAATGCAGAAGATGGAACCGTGCCCGCAGGATGACGACGAGCTGACTCGAGCAGACCTTTGCGGCTGCGTGTGTGGTCACTCTGCACTTCACCATGAGGTGGTAGAGGAATCAAGTATGTTCCTTACTAGACTCATTTATTATCCCGGCCAAAGTACTCATTCATCTTTATTGAAATTTTGAACTCAACAGCACTCTATGGAAAAAAGCCGATCGGACTAACATCAACAAAAGGTAACTAGACATCGCATTTGTGTATGTAAAATGCGATGCTAACATGCTGTTTTATATGCAATTACAGTGCTGGTGCTTTGTGGATCCATTTACAAGCGTCTTTTCGATTCAACGGCATCCCCATCGTCCACTTTGTCACTTCTTTCATCTCCGCGCAGTCATTACTCCGATGATAGTTCAAATAATGAGAAAGAATGCTTAGCATAGACATCAGACAGTAACAGCCGCCTGCTTTGCGCATTGGGACGCTTAGGAAGTCTGCTTAATCGACTAGGTCACGTCTGGAGCCATTAACTATTAACCAAGTACTACACTACTAAGTTACTCCATCTTGCCTACTGCGTTTCGCGTACATCCTCTTTATTTGTGCCGCAAATTTGACAGGTACGGCCTCCTACCCTCGAGTAAAGTTGACTCGATATAGTGATAGACATCGTCAATACCTGCATCGCAAACGACATCCTACAATGATGTAGGATTCGACCTTGTCACATTCGCGCACATTTTCGTAGCCGTCTTACACATCGAAAAGGTATCTTTGCGCTTACACCCCAAGTAAATTCTAAGCATCAATGTTTTTATGTATGACTGGGATGTTGCGGAGCAGCTACGGGTGCCGTGCTTTTTACATCGTAAATGTGCTGCAAAAAGATGTCGTGAATAAGAGCTGAGCGTAAACTCTCGCGTGTGATAAAACCAGTTTGCCATGTAAAGAGTTGATCTGGAATCGAAACTGTAGAATATTTACCTGTTTTAGCGTCCCCATGCAGATGTGCTCGAGCTTCGATTTACATTGCACGTGAACATCCTTCAGCATGAGCTCGTAGCCCATATCTGGTAATATGACACGTTCTAGAGTCATCTCTACTAGCTTGCAACAGTTTTGTACAAAGCCAAATTTTTACTATCGCCTGGGGCGGCTCCTAAACAACCGTCGAGTCTACTATGTAGAGCAGCACTGCGTCCTCTCTTTCTCTCCAGATCTGCCGTGGTAGACGTGTTGATACGTCATTAGAAGTATATAGCTGACCATTTTGTAAAGAAGACCCAGCAAATTTCTTATCATACATACTAATGTGCTTTAAAATTTATTTTCTTCAGACGAACTACTTTTAGCTCCTTTCCTTCACTACAAACTATCTATCGCCTCCATCATACTGTAGAAAACTTCCAAAAATATCGTAGCTCGTGCAATGCAATGTGGAATTGCAGTGATATGCGCTTTGGTCTCTCCAGACTCTGGAACGACTCGTTATACCAAATATTGCACACGGAAAGCAGGGTTGGTGGAAACCAAGCGCAACAAAAATTGCTGTGTAAGACGATTTAGTGCTGAGAGATTTTTATAGTGGCAGCCAAACCTGCGATGCAGTCGTAGTCGTATTTTTTGGGTTTTGGTTGGCTAAACAAAGAGTTCAATGCACTTCAAAGCCTCGTGCAGGCTTCCCTTCCGAGCTGGGAGTTCTTTGGCCTCAAAAGATTAAGAACCTCTGTTGCACCACTACGCAAGTCAAATCCCTGGATTGCTTGGCCAGGGACCACAAGAACTCCAAGTACGAGCGGACGCAGCACGCAAGCAAGAGACACAGTCCGACACAAGACATCAAGTAGTCAGAGATTAAGCGGTCAGAAGTGATCTAGTTTGCAGAAGGCAAGTCGGTGGTCAAGACAACGGTTAAAGTACACCGCGTCGACTCAACAAGAGCGCCTAAAGTAACCTGCGATCGTGTGAGGATTTTCACGCGATCGAACCCCCTACCACAATTAAGTCGAACATTGACTTTAGTCCACCGAGAAGAGTGAAATCCGCCCAAATGACGAGTACAGAAGTTGAGGACGTATTCGTACAAGTAATTGGGTACCTCCTTCATTAGTCGTTAGCCAGGGTGCCAGTGGAGAGTCGGGATCACATCAGCAATTTTGTGAGCCTTACTTCACCACAATGGTCCGCGTGCCCGGATCTTCTGGCGACTAGGAATTTCACTGTGAGTTCCTAATAGAATATGTAAAATTTAAGATTGAATTTAGAACGGAAGCGTCAGCGAAAGAGAATAGCCGTAAACGCATTGGATAAAGAATTCCCGATCATAAGAGTTTTAAGAGATGCCTGGATGACAAGACGAATATCGATGTTTTGATCTGTAGGAGGAACCTCAATAACACGTCCCAGGTTTCTTCGTCGGCCCCCGTTTTTGCAAAGTGATCCACCAAATGAATAATTTTCTTGAAAAAACCGAGAGAATTTATATAAAAACACCCCAAAGAAGTCGAAACAATGGAATATGAAGCCCTCACGAGTGAAGATGAAAGCGCCTGAATCGAATCACGATAATACCAAGCGTATCATGAAGCGAAGACGGATGGGTGACGTCTTAATTAGCTCCATGGTGTTAATTGGAAAGCGATAAAGAGTTGCTATAAAGTGGTCCAACTATGAAGATTTTAAAGCCGAAGCTGCTTTTATCACTACGAGGACCATTATCAACAACTCTTCTGACTTCGAACAAGTTGTAAACAATCCGTCGTATTATGTAGTGACTGCAAAATGCTGGATTTCACGCTGCTAAAGCTTTTGATGCGCACGTACTGCTGGATTGCGATCTCGATTTTGTGATCCAGGCAGGGTCATCGATGTTTACGAATCTATTTCTGCTCACTAAAAAGTAAGATTAACCGTTTCAAGCGATGTACAGATCGCTGATATATACCGAATGATTATCATACTGGATCATAACTGTACACGTCAGCATAATTAATTATGAATTCTGACAATTTGATTTACATCCAGCGGATGTCACTCGGACCGGCTGGTGCAGCACACATACGTAAACGAATGATATCGATTGAGAATGAAAGCAAGATTAACGATTATGCCTACGGCATAGGACGTGAATGCGACTGAATTAGGTCAGCTGCACTCCTACTCAAGGCAGATATGTAAAATTATGAACAGCATCATCAAGACCCATTCATTGCTCGTCGATCTGCAACCATGGAAATTTTAATAATATGCATCTCGCATGTGAAAATAGAATCGCAGGATCGCGTCATAATCGATTCAACAATGATGAATTAAAAAATCTGGAACCGGAAGATCTAAGGCGACCATTGGCGGCATCTACGGCTAGTGATGATATTGCTACTCATTAAATTTTAATGTCGGCATTGGTGGATATGAGAGAATTTACGAAACGAAAGAATGATGAAGATCGAGCAAGGATCTGGATTAGTAAGGTCAACTTTGCGCTCTTAAGTGATAAGCTCCGGATGCAGATAAGTGTTCTCTTTTGGCGATATACTTACATTGCTGCCGCGGAGCTGGTACAGCCAGCTAAGCCGATCGACGAGTTATTCGTGAAAGCTACTGCTGGTAAGTTTTATGATTTAATATGGCAGATACAGATTTGGCTGTCTGAAGACACAAAGTACCACGCGAAGAAGCGATTAGACTAAACTCCGCTAGAATACCTGTATTGTAGACGAGCGCTTCGTAAAAAAGCTGCCACGTACTACGCGGGCACACCTTCAAGCATCGCGCAGAAGCGGTTATACCGTCTTACCTCCGCGTGAGGTGGTGGTTGCGTTGGGCGGCCGCTTAAAGCGCCAACCCAAGCTGCTGTCGGACTCTTAGAGCGATCCGCGCAACGAAAAACTAACGAGTGCCTCACTAACGTCACGCAGAAGCTTATTAAGCTTCTCGTGCGCAGTCGAAGGTAATAGTAAATTTAAGACTGACTTATGTTCAATAGGTTTTAACTAAACATAACTCTAACTACTGATCAGTTAATTATGCAAAAATTGAATACGCGTCTCTTTAGAAGCGAAGCGTATCCTTACGTCCGAGCTCAAAATATATATGTGCTCGCTGGTGACGTCTATTTGATGACGCCCAGTCCCAACTGGCGTAATCCTCGTTGAGTGTGAATCCATCTATGAATATCACATTCATGAGGGTGGGTCACATTGATGTGCCACACCCAAGTGGCAGGCCTAAGGTACCTCGTACCCATTTAGGCCTGCCCCTTAAGTATTTAATACTTAACGAGACGTGTAACTTTTAGCCCGTTACACCATCCCCCTCTTTAAGGCGTTTTTACTTATTTGTAAAACACCGATTAGAGAGATGATACCACCGAAACGTACGCGCCGCGATAGCTCGCAGTTGTCGCTAAGTGTCTCTGTGACAGCCCCGGCATCTATTGTCAGCTTGTCAGCAGAGAACACTGGTCCATCCCACTATGGTGTGGATGAAGACTTGTCTCTCATTGTTGACTAAGATTAGAGTACGCTATTGCCATCACCCTAGCGTGGTGATGAGGGCAGAGCGTTGATGAGACATATGTCGTTATCATTTGAGACACCCAACCTTCAGGAAGCTTCCATGATTCCTGACAGCGAGGGTCATGTCTCGTCGTCTGCGTCAACGAGCGCAGCGACCACAACTGAGCGTGCTGCTTTACAAGAAACAGCCGCGACTCAACAGCAGAAAGGCGATTCTAAATTGTCCGCCTCTGTTAACCCTACATCTGATGTCTTGATAATCCATAATGGAGAGTCGGACTCAGGCGAGGGTACCCTTCGACTTCACAGTCGGCCTCACTAGCACGCCGTCGAGAGGGCGGCTACGTGAGTGATGGCTTTCCATCGATGCCGCCGCAATCCTAGTGGCCACGCTGGCGTGTAAATAGCGCGGATCTTTTTAAGAGTGTCCCAATTGACTTTAATAAACGTTTTAGCGTCTTTCCATCGTGAAAAAGGCAGAGAAACCCGAGCTCGTGCTTTCCCTATCCCAATCGTGTTGCGTTCAAATAAAACAACTGACGAATACGAGGCAGAGTTCCTGCGCCGTGTTACACCGCATGTAGATGTGATGAAACAGCGGTCGAAGCGAATTAGATTCGCTATGACGCTTGCGAGGTAAATGTTAGGTGATAACATACCCCCAACTTCTTCTCGCTACGCTGCCCGTGCTATTCCATCAGGACCTAGCAGAGAGAATATAGCTGGTGCTTCATCTCGTAAGCAGCCACCATTCCAGACAAGTCGACGCGCAACGCGTCAACAGGTTCTCAAGAGTCGAAAATCTTCGTGTAATCCTTTCACTTGACAAAAATGTGAAGCTTTTGCTTCTTCAGATGGCGGTGGTCCAACAACCTTCCAACAAGGAAGCGTGTGTTCCTATTCGCATTCACCAATCAGGTAGCGACCGATAGGAGCGGCTATTACGCCTTACTATTCGCGGCTGCTTATCCTGTTGTCGTTCAGTCGCAAGCAAAGAACGCTGCGCTGAAGAAAGAGGTGGCTGATCGTATAAGTCAAGTCTCGAGACTGACTTGGGATCTACGCTTTGTAAATACGAGGGATCGTCACGGGTAAGACCGCCTGGAGACCCGTTTGGACCATTTAGAGCGACTGGTGATGAGAGACCCGCGTCAAGCGCGGAGTCCTCCTCGATCGCCGAGTCCTCTATCTCCTCGTTCGTATACGGGGAGCCTCTCGGCTTCCTCGTCGCCTGATCGGCCGCGACGCTCGACTCACAGTCGACGTCACCATCGGTCTCGTTAGACTGATGCGGATATGTGATCTCTTCTGGATCAACATACCGTTTCAGACGACCCACGTAAAATACGGGGTGCGTCTTCATATACGGTGGGAGAGTGAGCCTATAATTTAGGTCTCTAACTTCTTCAACCACTGTAAAGGGCCCAATGAATCGGGGCAATAGCTTAGTAGTACCACCAGGTAGTACAGAGATTGCATGTTTAGGTAGGGTAGCAGTACTTAATAGCACTTTGTCCCCCACACTAAAGTGTTCATTGTTTTTGCGACCATGCTGGTCTGCATATTGTTTTTGCATGTCCTGTGCGCTTGCCATCGCGTCACGGACTTTACGTGTGATGGCTAATCGCTCATCCACAAAGCGCTGAGCTTCGCTCACGCTTTTAGCATCCAGCTCGCCTATGACGCCTCCAAGAGGTCGTTCATGGGTCGACGCTGTTGACAACATGATAGTGTCATCGTCAAGAAGCACTGGCATTTCTTGCCGTGCCTCCTCTGTGACACCTATAGGTGTCGTGACCACTGCTAAATTAGCAGTGTCACTAGGGCAAACTTGTCCCTCTTTGGCATTCGCACCGAGCGAAGTGAGGGGCCCTCCTCCACTAAGACTCGGGATCTGTACAAACGAGACTGACGTTCGAGGATGACGCAGTCCGTTAATGTAAAACGGTGTTTCACCCGTACTGGCGTGAACACTGTTATTAATAGCGAACTCCACGAATGGCAATTGCTTGCTCCATTCTTTGGGAGTCGCTATTGTACGAAACACATCCGCCACGACTCGATTGGCCCGTTCTGTTTGGCCATCGGTCTTGGGATGATTGGCTGTTGACATGTGGAGCTTGCTACCCAGCAGCTCGAACACATGTCGCCAAAAACCCGACGTAAAACGCGGATCCCGGTCCGATACTATGGACTCGGTCATCCCGTGTAGTCGATACACGTATTCCAGAAACAAGAGGGCAGCCTCTTTTCCTGAGATCTTGGTGCTACATGGTGCCAAATGCACCATCTTGCTCAGCCTGTTTACAAAGACGACGAGCCCCGTCCTGCCTTTATGGTCAGGCGGTAAGCCAAACATGAAGTCCAAACTGACCGACTTCCAACATTCAGTTGGAATCGGCAGTGGCTTCAGTGGCGCACTGTTCGAAGGCGCAGGATTTATGCGCTGACACTCTTCGCAAGAGCGAATACAGTTGGCCACCCACCGATATAGGTGGGGCCACCAAAATTTCTCTGACACTCGTAAGAATGTCTCTTCACGTCCCAGATGCCCACTAGATGGAGCATCATGGCACTCGTAAAAATTATCATTAGCTTGAGATCTGTGTCATGAGGGACATAGATTCTAAAGGGATCACAGGGTGACAGTTTATGCCATAACAGGCCATCACTGTAACTAAAGCGATTTAGTTTCGCTTGGAGGTGCGACGGAAGGGTAACCTTTCGTCCACCAAAATTATCCAACAGCAGGCGACAATGCTCGTCCTGACTGTAGCACTCCTTTATATCGGAGGCCATTGAGCTCGTCACATGGTAGGCCTTCATGGCTGCAAATGTTGACGACTCAACTTGTGCTTTTGCACGAGACACACTATCTTGGTGTCTTGCCTCGAAGTCTGGTCTGCGCGATAACGCGTCAGCCAAGACATTCGACTTACCCGGCTTATATTCAGCTTTGAAATTAAATTCAGAGAAGAATGCTAGCCATCTTGCCATTCTCGGCGAGAGGTAAGGTGAATTTATAGCGGTCCGCAGTGATGCGTGATCCGTATAAACCACAAAAGGTTCGGTGCCCAAGAGGTGCACCCGAAACTTCACAAGGGCATACTTAATTGAAAGTAGCTCCTTGTCATGCACAGGGTATTCAGCTCGGCAGCTTCTAAAAGCCGAGACTGATAAGAAATGACACGGTCAACGCCGTTGTCATCCTTCTGCATGAGCGCGCTGCCGATTGCAAAATTGCTTGCATCGCAGACGACGCTAAAGGGCTTATCCGCGTCTGGTAATGCCAAGACCGGTGCCTATACAAGAGATTGATTCACTGATGTGAACGCATCTTCTTGCTTCTTACACCAAGTCCATTCTGCATCCTTTTTTAGAAGGTCAGACAATGGCTTAGTCTGATCCGCATAATTCTTGCTGTACATATACAAGTAATTAGCGAGCCCAAGCAATTGGCGCAGATCCTTCACATGTCGTGGGACTGGCCATTCCTTTACAGCCTTTACCTTTTCTGGGTCTGCTCGTACACCATGTGCACCTACGATGCAGCCTAGTACAGGTATCGCGGGGACCCCTATTACACACTTTTGTAAGCTAGCGTATAATTGGGCGTCACCCAGAGTCTGCAACACAGCGTCTAAATGACGCTTTTGCGACTCTATTGCGCTCAGACCGTCCTCCGCCCTAATATGCACGAATACATCGTTAAAGTAATGGGGCGCGTAGGCACGGTGATGACGCATCACGTGAGCCACCACTCGGTTGAATGTTGCCATAGCATTTTTTCAACCCTTGTGGCATCACAAGCCACTCCCACAGCATACCGCTTGCGGTGCTAACTGCCGATTTGGCTGCATCAGTATCTCTTAAAAATTTTATTTCATTAATTTTTTGTAGTATTTTTATTTATGAAATTTTGATAGTAGCCATCCTTCGGATCCAACGCGGAAAAGAAAGCTGACTTTCTAATGTAATTTAACAAGACATCTTTCCGCGAGATCGGCATTTGACGCCGGAATGGTAGCCGTGTTCTGTAATGGGCTACATTACACACATAGTATCAACATGAATAAACAATTACATATGTAGGCAGGTGATGTGCTTGAAAAGCGGGCACAGCGTGGCAATTTATTATTGGGGCCTAAAGGTCCCAATATGGACCAATGATAAATCAACCTGAAATTGTGTGGTTCCCGAAAGGCGGGAACACTGTCGTATTTATTACGACTAAAATCTTCTTAATTAGTACGAACTAAAACATTATTAATTATCAGAGTTAAATTTACTTAATACCTAATACTTGGGCTTGAGTCTTCCTCAAGCGAGCGTGTAATCTAGTGACGGTACGTTCTAGCCCCGTTACACCTGGTAGCACTTTGTAGTCCTTCCTATGCCGAGTTTGGGATGAGCGAATCGTCGTACTTTGACGGTCCAGATTTATTTCTAAAGCACGCGACCTTCCCCCATCTCACTGTTGTTGAGTGGAATGCCCTTAATCGCCTTGCGGAGATATCGGGAGAGGCATTCGTCGCGTCGCTGATGAGGTCAGCGATCCCTGATGCGCAACGTCTCGCCATATGAGACTATGGCACGCGAGGTCTCCGAATCCAACCGACGAGGCTTAACTCCCTCGCGAGCTTCACGGAATGAGGCCGTGAAGATGGAAACCTCCTCCTACTCAGTAGAAGGCAAAGATCGCGTGTCGCTGAATCGATGATTCGAAGAAGTCGATATCGACATCACCTCGAGGCTTCTTGAGGCGCCCTAAGCGAAGGTCAACTTTCTTCTTTCCCTCCTCACCGGGAAAGCCAAGGAGTGGGCCCTTGGTAAGCTCGTTGTGGACGAGCACGCATTTCCCACCTTGGATACCATCCAAGACGATCTTCGTCTTGCCTTCAAGCCACCGAAAGTGGAGAAATTGGTGCGATCAAGATTCCTGTCGATTCGATAGAGTAAAACGGCGATGCGCGACTACGTGCAAATGGCTAGGCATCTGGCGTCGTGTATTATAACGCATTCCATGGATATGTACACACAGGTGAATGTCTTTGTGGATGGTATCCGTGAAGGGCAGACCCGCTTATCGCTCGAGCGCGCGGAGCCTGCCACATTGGAAGAGGCATTTGCTATCGCACTCTTTGAAGACTTTAGAATCACAAAGGCATACGCCAAACCCTCGGTCATTACCGTTCTCCGGCCTTCTGGTCCGGAACCTATGGAGATCGACGTGATAAAGTTGTCAAGTGACCGACGACGTGTCATTTCGCATAAGGGTGGCTATCGCACCGGGCGTCAAATGATTTGCTTTCGTTCTCGCAAGCCAGGGCATCGCGCGGCTGAGTGCCGTGAGCCAGCACCGATATCGGTGCAAGTAGTAGACGCCCATCATGAGAGCGCTGTACCGTCCGCACGCCCAGAAATAATCGGGACCAGTAGATGCAGGGTGCCCTACTGGTTGGAACGGAGGTACGGGTTCTCCGGTGTCAGCCCAACCTCAAAGTCCTCCTGCGCTACGCGCACGGTTAAATGCCACCACTACGAGTGGTGATTCACGTCTGATTATTGTCAGTTTACATGTCGCCGGCGTCCGGTGACCTCTGCGAGCACTCCTGGACTCAGGAGCAGCGAATAATTTCGTGAATCTTGTTTATCGATGCTGCTTCCCAGCATTCAGGTCTGTGAGGGATCTTGCCAAGTCGTCTTCAAGTTGGCTGACGGGAAACCACACCGCGTATCGCGGCGCGAAGTGTCGTTGCCATACACGTTTGATGGTTTTCGCAGTAATGATGATTTTTTGGTGATCGCGATGAATTATGCATTCGATTACATACTGGGCATGCCATGGTTGGCACATTATAAGCCCCAAAAATACTGGTCAGCAAGATCAGTGAGACATCGACGCAAGTTCGATGTCAGTGAAGTGTTTACCCATCTCATGGTATCTCCAAGTGACTGGCCGAACGTCACAGTCGTGGATCGGGATTTCATGACGCTGGCGGTGAACAGAGCGAGGGATGTCCCTCTCTGTATTCCTTGTGCTGTTCTTCGATACACAAGTGACAGTGACTCCTCGCTACAGAGCGAAAAGGACGACGAGGGCGACGCGGTCGAACAGGGGTTTCCGCGCGTCATTCACGCAATTAAACGGGGGTTCCCGCACGTAAATGCAGTGATCAAACCGAATTTACCATCTGCACCTATTGTGGCAGAGTAGGGGCTCCCACAAGGTCATTGTGGCGACGAGCAAGAGCTCGCCAACGAGTGTGACGTGGACGAACAAGAGTCCCCACCACAAGAGCATGATGGTGGAACCGAGGTTCTCATCATTACCCATTGTAGACGAACCGAGGTTCCCACAGGGACATATTGTGGTTGAGCAGGGTCTCTCACACGAGTACAACATGGACGGACAGAAGTACCCACGCGCGAGCATGATGGTCGAACCGGGGTTACCATCATCACCCACTGTAGACGAACCGAGGTTCCCACAGGGGCATATTGTGGTTGAGCAGGGGCTCCCACACGAGTACAACATGGACGGACAGGAGTACCCACGCGCGAGCATGATGGTCGAACCGGGATTCCCATCATCACCCACTGTGGTCGAACCGAGGTTGAGCAGGGGCTTCACGGGTTTATGTCGACCGAACTGGAGCTCCCGCATCAAGTGTCGACGGTCGAGTTTGGGCTACTCCCTTCTATTGTGGATGAGGACATCCAGTGCCTAGAGGGGGGTGATGGTTTATCACCTGACTGCGGTTCGCCAGCTTCCAGTAGGGACTCGAAGCACGATGGGGACAGTAGCATCGAGAATTTAGCGTAGGAATGTGTCCACGCTATCGTGTACGTGAAAGGGAGTCCATAAAGACGCCAATATATTGAAGTCGAGAGTCAACCTTGCGACGCGTCCTCAATTACAAGTCTTCCAGGGCTTTACTTGAAGCATTTCCTACGTGACTTTAAGGCAGGCTCTGTGGAACAAGTGTGTATGATCTCCAACAAGGTGGTTACTGTGACGAACGAGGAGCATATGACGCGTACTCGAAGCGCTGATCCAAAGTCAGCGCGTGAAGAAAGGTTTGCATCACAGTCATGAGAGGCTCTGCGAGAGTCTAGTAACCCTGTCTACGGCATTGCTCGTGAGTATGCAGACGTGCTCCCGGACAAGATCCCGGCTGAACTTTTTGCGGACCGTGGTGTTCGGCACGAGATTGATCTCGTGCAAGGGTCGAAGTATTGTGTGACACGGCAGTAGCCGTTGCCTCGAGATCAAGTCGAAGCTATTGACGCATTCTTCGAAGGCCGCCGCAAGACGGGTCATGTGCGTGAGAGCATCTCACCACATTCAAGTCCAATCTTTGGCGTGAAAAAGGCTACGGGAGGCTGGTGGATAGTGCATGCGTTCAATAAGTTAAATGATGCACTATTCCTGCGCAAACGCCAATTCCCAGGAAGGACATGGTGCTGAATTTCATGTCAGGAAGGGTCATGTTCAGTTCCACCTATCTAACCTATGGCTTTTACCAGATTCTGATGCAACCGAGCGATATACTACTCACCGCGGTGAGCACCCCGAGTGGCATGTTATGGGAGTGGCTGGTAATGCCACAAGGATTGAAGAACGCTCCGGCCACTTTCAATCGCATGGTGTCTCAAGTGTTGAGACCCCTTCGGAAATTTGCTAAAAGTTACTTTGACGACATTTTCGTCCAAAGTCGCGCCGAGGGCAACCTCAACGATGTCCAAGTTCACCTTCAACACCTGAAGCAAGTGTTTTAAGTTATGCGGGAAAATGAGATGTACGCGAACCTCAAGAAATGTGTCTTTTGTGCACCGGAGATTCCGGTGTTGGGTTGCTATGTGAGTAAAACGTGAGTTCGAGCTGATCCAGAGAAGGTGTCGTCCATCTGTTCTTGGCCCACGCCCAAGAACCCTACGGAGTTGCGCCAGTGGCTCGGCTTGGCTAATTATTTGCACAAGTATACCAAGGATTATGCTGGTTCTATCCAGCCTTTGTCGTCACTCTTGAAGGAGACGCCACGTGGTCGTGGCTCCTTCGAACCAAGCAGCCTTCGAAGCAGTGAAGAAGAGCCTGGCGTCAGCGCCAGTGCTGGTCCTACCAGACGACTCCAAGCCGTTCCACGTGTTATGCAATGCCAGTGATTTCGCAATTGGTTGTGCCCTCATGCAATTTGATGATGAGGGCCGCGAACGAGTCGTGAGCTATCAGTCGCGACAGATGAAGCCAGCTGAGAAGAACTATCCGGTTCACGACAAGGAGTTATTAGCGATGCGCTGTGCACTCATCAAGTTTCGCGTGCATCTCCTTGGTGAACGTACATTTGCTTTGTACACCGATCATGCATCGCTGCGCACAGCGATGAAGAGCCCACACCTGTCCCAACGGATGTCACGATGGCTCTCATTCTTCTCTGAGTAGAACTTCGTCGTACATTACAAGCCAGGCAAGACTAATATTCTCGCTAATTCTCTGTCACGACGTCCCGACTACGATCCTCGGACTGCCCTGAGTCGCCAGGCTACTGATGACGAGGACGATGATGACCGATGTGCGATGCGTGTATCGCTGAACCTAGCTCGGGTCACACGTAAGCTGTGTTTATTAGACGAGATCGTCGCAGCGTACAAGATCGATCCAGATTATGCAGACATTATCGATTATCTGCGTGCTCCCAGAGATGCTGCACTGGGAGCCTTATCCCGAACCAAGCGCGATCATATTCATCGATAAGTTTAGACGGCGATTTGCTTCTGTATAGCATCGAACAATTCGAAGCTCCTCGCACGGTGATCGCCAACGACATGGATTTGCGTGCAAGAATTATCCACGAGTATCACGATGCTCCTGCTGGCGGCCATATAGGCCTCGAAAAGAATTTCGCGGCTGTGTCTCGACACTTCTTCTGGTCCACATGTATAAGTGAGTACGCAACTGGATCTGAACGTGCGAAATCTGCCAGCGTGTGAAGCCATCTCTATCGTCGCAGGCTCCCTTGCGATCGTTGCCAATTGCAGCAGAGGCCTGGAGATCAGTTTCGATGGACTTTATCTTCGGGCTTGCGCCCGATAGCCAAGCTCGAACGGGCATCTTGGTCTTTGTTGACAGATTCATCAAGATGACACATCTAGTGCCTGTTCACGCTAAGATCACCGCGGCGCACTTCATCGACGCGGTTTTCCGTCATCATGGCCTTATAGAAAACATTGTTTCGGACCGTGATCTGCGATTCACGTCTGCATTTTGGACGTCACTTTTCGAGCTGCTCGGGACAAACCTGCTGATGTCGACTGCGGCCCATCCGGAAACGGATGGGCAAACTGAGCCCGTGAACCGGGTCCTCGAAAACATTTTTCCAAGTTACGCTACGTCATTCACAAGTTGGAGTGCATTTTTACCCCTCGCTGAGTTCGCACTCAACAACGCCGTACACGCGTCAACAGGGTTAACGCCATTTTTTGTGAAATCGGCTCGCCACCTTCGTCTCCTACTCTCCTGGCCGTGGGGCGACTCACAACACCTAGTGGCTCCACTTTGGAGGGAAAATAAAGGTGATAAACAAGGATCGAGTGCAGCTCACGGTATTTTGAGCGCCAATATAGTAACCCGGTCTAGGGCAAAGTCTCCTTCTTTGACGTCACATGAGTGGCATATCCTTTAGCTCGATGGACTAGGCAGACATTGATTGACCCGTCTTCGGGTAAGCATGCACCCTACTGGCAACTACGCGCCGATTGAGTCGGCGCGACCAATTGATGACATGGCTGTATCGGAATTTATACTCCAACGTCAAGCCATCACCCGGATTATACGCGACGCACTACAATCCGCGGCAGATCAACCGAAAGAGAACGCTGACAAACATGGCAGAAAGAACATGAGCAAGTTTGAGAAAGGTGATCGTGTATTAAAATCTACAAAAGATTTGAGGGATTCACGCGGTCACTAACCTGGACGCGAGTAAACTCGCGCCACGCTTCATCGGTCCATTTAAGGTTCTAAAGACAATCGGCGACGCTTATACACTCGACGTCCCCTCTTCATTGCGACTCCACCCGACGTTCTACGTCGGGCGGCTAAAGGAAACTCGTTCGGCTACGATTCACGGTTTGGCTCCGATTCCGGCTTTAGGGGTCCGTAAGTCGATTGGCCTTCCCGTCGTTCTCGACGCGCCGATGACATGGGGCGCGGCCTTGATCCCGTCTGCACATGACCAAGCACCTGGCGCTCCAGAATCTCTTATCCGCTCGAGCAGCTCACGGTTCGACCGCCGGTTCTCACTCGCAGTCTATCTCCGCCTGGGTAGCACGCTGACTGGCAGCTTCAGCCTCTAGCTGAGCATCGGCAGCTCTGTTCACGGCCTGATCAACATCGTCCTGGGCAACCAGGAAGCCCGCATTACCATCGCGAGGGCCCTCCTTCGCTTGTTGATGCGGAGGGACAGGTGCGCTGGATTGAAGACCACATTGTGAGTCACGAGAACCCCCTAACCTGTACTGCAGTCGGCTCATGAGAAGCGTGCGGTTCCATCTGCGCGCAGGTACCGAGTTCGTTGGCTTAGATTCCCTCCCGAGTAGGATACATGAAAACCACGTTCCTTACTCCTTCGTGACGTTCCAGATGTGGTTATGTCTTATGAAGCCACGAAGTCGAGCTATTCCAATGCGGGTGCGCACGCGAACGCTCTCGTGATGAGCGAGAACGGTAAGGAGATCCACGTGGTCAAAAATGAGAACGATGACGCGAACGAGAACGACGCCGTGAACGAGAACGTCGCGGTGAATACACATCACGATTGCGAGGCGAGAATCGCGAAGCAGGACGGACAAGCGAACGTGTCGCTGCCCTGCGCTGATGATCCCGCGGAGATTGACTCCGCTGTCGCGAGTGGTGCTGCCAGCGAGGCGCACCACGAATAACTGCGCTTCTCCGTTCGCTCAGACTTCGCTCATACTTTGCAATTCAACTTCGGTCGCGTTCGCTGAGTTGACACTTAGCGATGTGTCGTCGCCATTCGTCATGAGTTGGGCGTGGAGTCGAGTCACAAGACCGGCATCCTTCATTTACATGGATGAAGCAGAGGCATTTCTCATTCCAAGCATCCTCACACACTCTTTTGCGAAGAGCGCCGATGGAATGATCGGCGCGAAGTTCCTCTCGATTGGCGAGCCATAGTTGGAAGCTGCTACCATCCTCGAGCATCCGATTCCAACGCTGGACGAGGACACACCGAAAACGTTGCAGGGCTTCATACCCGATTCCATCAAGGACCTTTCCACGCAGTTTTTAGAATCGGCGGAAGTATTCCCGCATCATGTCCAGTGAGTCCGGAGCGTGAGCTCCGGACAAGTCGTACAGCGACCAAGGTATGAGCTGCCGCGCCATGATGCTGGTTGATGCATTCCCGCTGATGTATCTTGGGCGTCCTGCTGGATTGGGTTTTGGGTCTCCGGACATTGCTTGTTCGTTTGTGAGCGATGGAATTTCGACAGTTGAGCACTCACTGTTGTAGAGTGCTGTCTTGAGAAGGGGACGATGTAATGGGCTACATTACACACATAGTATCAACATGAATAAACAATTACATATGTAGGCAGGTGATGTGCTTGAAAAGCGGGCACAGCGTGGCAATTTATTATTGGGGCCTAAAGGTCCCAATATGGACCAATGATAAATCAACCTGAAATTGTGTGGTTCCCGAAAGGCGGGAACACTGTCGTATTTATTACGACTAAAATCTTCTTAATTAGTACGAACTAAAACATTATTAATTATCAGAGTTAAATTTACTTAATGCCTAATACTTGGGCTTAATTCTTCCTCAAGCGAGCGTGTAAGCTGGTGACGGTATGTTCTAGTCCCGTTACAGTAAAGAAATATACCAGGGTCTTGGAAAAACTTTATCAAATGGGAAAAGAAATTATACGCCTGGTGGGTTTTTTAAGCGTGCATGTGGTTCTGTGTGGCCTAAGAATATGAAGTTCGATGTACTAGGACAGCACCTGACGGGTACGGCGCAGAAGTACTACCGTCGGCGAATCTAAGCTCGGTAATCAGATAATTAGCCTTAAAACATGCAATGCAAAGGTTACTTTAAACTTTTCCTACCAAGATTACACCTCCTAAGAGTACAAAGTTGTTAACGGCACCAAAGGCAGCAAACCGGAACTGAACAGATTTTCTGCATCTGAGAGCCGTCACGATGCGTGCGGAGGCGCTGACAAATTCGAACTGGATTACGTCTGTTACTTTGCGGATCTGATAGTGCGAATGATGATGCTATTAAGATTGGACATACATCGAGTAGATTTTCTACGTCAAGCGGAAAAATTATGTCAGTTTGCACAATGTACCGAGATCGAGACGCCCACATAGAATTTCGGTCTCAACATGGTAACATCATCGAGCCGTAAAATTTGTATGAGTCAAAAACAACACTAACTACCAAGACACGAAAAAGTGTTATCGATGAGATCAAGTGGGTCACCTGCAGGCCAAATGCCCTTTTCGCACGAAAGTGGCCTAACAAGAGAGCTTCACGCTTTCAACTAGTAACCGTGGTACATCGTCAAAGACCGATAGGATTCTTGACAGTGGACCCAGTCGTCATCTTGTAGATGACTTAGGTTTACTGGAAGACCCAGTGAATACAACAGTGAATATCCGACGGCCGCGCTCCGACGGCGAACCCCTAAGAATCGCTAAGCAAGAAAACGGGGTGATAATAGTGATGGCACTAGGTGTTCAGAAAACCGTTTGACTACTCGATGTTCAGTACGCGGCAAACCTACCGAGAAATACAATTCTTGGTCAGCTCGAGAAAAAGGATGCGTACTTGAGTATCGCGAAGGGAGGCGTGTTTTGATTTTTCGCACCGGAGGTGTAATGGGCTACATTACACATATAGCATTAACACAAATAAACAATTACATGTGTAGGCAGGTGCTGGGCCCGAATAGCGGGCACAGCGTGGTAATTTATTATTGGTTTATTATTGGGCCTAAAGTCCCCAATATGGACCAATAATAAATCAGCCTGAAATTGTGTGGTTCCCGAAAGGCGGGAACACTGTCGTATTTATTACGACTAAAATCTTCGTAATTAGTACGAACTAAAACATTATTAATTATCAGAGTTAAATTTGCTTCATACCTAATACTTGGGCTTGAGTCTTCCTCAAGTGCACGTGTAAGCTAGTGACGGTACGTTCTAGCCCGTTACATCTGGTAGCACTTTGTAGTCCTTCCTATGCCCGAGTTTGGGATGAGCGAATCGTCGTACTTTGACGCTCCAGACTTATTTCTGGAGCACGCGACCTTCCCCCATCTTACTGGTGTTGAGTGGGATGCCCTTAATCGCCTCGCGGCGATATCGGGAGAGGCATTCGTCGCGTCGCTGATGAGATCAGCGACCCCTGACGCGCAACGTCTCGCCATACATGAGTTTATGGCACGCGAGCTCGCCGAATCCAACCGGCGAGGCTTAACTCCCTCGCGCCCTTCACGTAATGAGGCCGTGAAGATGGAAACCTCCTCCTACTCTGGAGAAGGTAAGGACCGGTTATCGCTGAACCGGTGGTTCCGAGAAGTTGATATCGCCATCGCCTCGAGACTTCTTGAGGCTCCACAGGCGAAGGTCAACTTTCTTCTTTCCCGCCTCACCGGGAAGGCCAAGGAG
The DNA here is from genome assembly GCA_947646735.1 of Peronospora farinosa. Lineage (NCBI taxonomy): Eukaryota > Oomycota > Peronosporomycetes > Peronosporales > Peronosporaceae > Peronospora > Peronospora farinosa. The sequence goes on along the minus strand of CANTFK010000949.1, from coordinate 86,452 downwards.
TGGGCCCTTGGTAAACTCGTTGTGGACGAGCACGCATTTCCCACCTTGGATACCATCCAGGACGATCTCCGTCTTGCCTTCGAGCCACCACAAGAGGAGAAACTGGTGCGATCAAGATTCCTGTCGATGCGACAGGGTAAAATGGCGATGCGCGACTACGTACAGATGGCTAGGCATCTGGCGTCGTGTATTATCACGCACCCCATGGACATGTACACACAGGTGAATGTCTTTGTGGATGGTATGCGTGAGGGGCAGACCCGCTTATCGCTGGAGCGCGCCGAGCCTGCCACATTGGAGAAGGCATTCGCCATCGCACTCCGTGAAGACTTTAGGGTCACAAAGGCCTATGCCAAACCCTCGGTCGTCAGCGTTCCCCGGCCTTCTGGCCCAGAACCTATGGAGATCGACGTTATTGAGTCGTCGGGCGACCGGCGACGCGTCTTTCATCATAGAGGTGACGCTCGCACCGGGCGTCCAATGGTTTGCTTTCGTTGTCGCAAGCCAGGACATCGCGCGGCAGAGTGCCGTGCGCCAGCCCCATTATCGGTGCAAGTAGTAGACGCCCATCATGAGAGCGCTGTACCGTCCGCACGCCCAGAAATAATTGGGACCAGTAGGTGCAGGGCGCCCTACTGGTTGGAACGGAGGTCCGGGTCCCCCGGTGGCAGCCCAACCTTCCAGTCCTCCTGCGCTACGCGCACGGTTAAATGCCACCACTACGAGTGGTGATTCACGTCTGATTATTGTCAGTTTACATGTCGCCGGCGTCCGGCGACCTCTGCGAGCACTCCTGGACTCAGGAGCAACAAACAATTTCTTTCGTGAATCTTGTTTGTCGATGCTGCCTCCCAGCATTCAGGTCCGTGAGGGACCTGGCCAAGTCGTCGTCAAGTTGGCTGACGGGAAACCACACCGCGTATCGCGGCGCGAAGTGTCGTTGCCGTATACGTTTGATGGCTTTCGCAGTAATGATGATTTCTTGGTGATCGCGATGAATTATGCATTCGATTGCATACTGGGCATGCCATGGTTGGCACGTTATAAGCCCCAGATCGACTGGTTAGCCAGATCAGTGAGACATCGACGCAAGTTCGATGTCAGTGAAGTGTTTACCCATCTCATGGTATCTCCAAGTGACTGGCCAAACGTCACAGTCGTGGATCGCGATTCCACGACGTTGGCGGTGCACAGAGCGAGCGATGGCCCTCTCTGCACTGCTTGTGCTGTTCTTCGGGACACAAGTGACAGTGACCCCTCGCTACAGAGCGAAGAGGACAACGAGGACGACGCGGTCGAACAGGGGTTCCCGCGCGTCATTAATGCGGTTGAACAGGGGTTCCCGCACGTGAATGCAGTGGTTGAACCGGGGTTCCCATCTGCACCTATTGTGGTCGAGCAGGGGCTCCCACAAGGGCATTGTGGCGACGAGCAAGAGCTCGCCAGCGAGAGTGACGTGGACGGACAGGAGTCCTCACGCGAGAGCATGATGGTCGAACCGGGGTTCCCATCATCACCCACTGTGGTCGAACCGAGATTCCCACATGGGCATATTGTGGTCGAGCAGGGGCTCCCACACGAGTACAACGTGGACGAACAAGAGTCCCCACGCGAGAGCATGATGGTCGAACCGGGGTTCCCATCATCACCCACTGTGGTCGAACCGAGGTTCCCACATGGGCATACTGTGGTTGAGCAGGGGCTCCCACGCGGGTTTATGGCGGCCGAGCAGGAGCTCCCGCATCAAGTGTCGACGGTCGAGTTTGGGGTACTCCCGTCCAGTGTTTCCGGCATCTTGGATGACGACATCCAGTGCCTAGAGGGGGGTGATGGTTTATCACCTGACTGCGGTTCGCCAGCTTCGAGTAGTGACTCGAAGCACGATGGGGACAACAGCACCGAGAATTTAGCGTTGGAATGTGTCCACGCTATCGTGTACGTGGAAGGGAGTCCACAAAGGCGCCCATATATCGAGGTCGAAAGTCCTCCTCGTAATGCGTCTTCCATTACAAGTCTTCCAGGGCTTTCCTGGAAGCATTTCCTACGTGACCTTAAGGGAGGCACTGTGGAACAAGTGTGTCTAATCACCAACGAGGTGGTTATCGTGGCAAACGAGGAGCATATGACGCGTTCTCAAAGCGCTGAGCCGAAGTCTGCGCGTGAAGAAAGGTTTGCATCACAGTCATGGGAGGCCCTGCGAGAGTCTGGTAACCCCGTCTACGACATTGCTCGTGAGTATGCAGACGTGCTCCCGGACAAGATCCCGGCTGAACTTCCTGCGGACCGCGGTGTTCGGCACGAGATTGATCTCGTGCCAGGGTCGAAGTATTGTGTGACACGGCAGTGGCCGTTGCCTCGAGATCAAGTCGAAGCTATTGACGCATTCTTTGAAGGCCGCCGCAAAGCGGGTCATGTGCGGGAGAGTATCTCACCACATTCGAGTCCAACCTTCTGCGTGAAGAAGGCTACGGGAGGCTGGTGGATAGTGCATGCGTTCAATAAGTTGAATGATGCCACTATTCCTGCGCAAACGCCAATTCCCAGGAAGGACATGGTGCTGAATTCCATGTCAGGTAGTGTCATCTTCAGTTCCACCTATCTAACCTATGGCTTTCAAAAGATTCTGATGCAACCGAGCGATATCCCACTTACCGCGGTGAGCACCCCGAGTGGCATGTTATGGGAGTGGCTGGTAATGCCACAAGGGTTGAAGAACGCTCCGGCCACTTTCAATCGCATGGTGTCTCAAGTGTTGAGACCTCTTCGGAACTTTGCCCTAAGTTATTTTGACGATATCTTCGTCCATAGTCGCGCCGAGGGCAACCTCAACGATGTCCAAGTTCACCTTCAACACCTGAAGCAAGTGTTTCAAGTTATGCGGGACAACAAGTTGTACTCGAATCTCAAGAAGTGTGTCTTTTGTGCACCGGAGATTCCGGTGTTAGGTTGCTATGTGAGTAAATCGGGAGTTCGAGCTGATCCAGAGAAGGTGTCGTCCATCTGTTCTTGGCCCACGCCCAAGAACCCTACGGAGTTGCGCCAGTGGCTCGGCTTGGCTAATTATTTGCACAAGTATACCAAGGATTATGCTGGTTCTATCCAGCCTTTGTCGTCACTCTTGAAGAAAGACGCCACGTGGTTGTGGCGTCCCGAGCACCAAGCAGCCTTCGAAGCAGTAAAGAAGAGCCTAGCGTCAGCGCCAGTCCTGGTCCTACCAGACGATTCCAAGCCGTTCCACGTGGTTTGCGACGCCAGTGATTTTGCAATCGGCTGTGCCCTCATGCAATTTGATGATGAGGGCCGTGAACGAGTCGTGAGTTATCGGTCGCGACAGATGAAGCCAGCTGAGAAGAACTATCCGGTTCACGACAAGGAGTTATTAGCGATGCGCTATGCACTCATCAAGTTTCGCGTGCATCTCCTTGGTGAAAGTACGTTTGCTTTGTACACCGATCATGCATCGCTGCGCACAGCGATGAAGAGCTCACACCTGTCCCAACGGATGGCACGATGGCTCTCATTCTTCTCTGAGTACAACTTCGTCGTGCATTACAAGCCAGGCAAGACCAATATTCTCGCTGACGCCTTGTCACGACGTCCTGACTACGATCCTCGGACTGCTCTGAGTCGCCAGGCTACTGATGAAGAGGACGATGATGACCGATGTGCAATGTGTGTATCGCTGAACTTAACTCGGGTTACACCCGAGCCGTGTTTATTTGATGAGATCGTCGCAGCGTACAAGGTTGACTCAGATTATGCAGACATTATCGAGTATCTGCGTGCTCCCAGAGATGCTGCCCTGGGAGCCTTATCCCGAACCAAGCGCGATCATATTCATCGATACAGTTTAGACGGCGATTTGCTTCTGTATAGCATCGACCAATTCGAAGCTCCTCGCACGGTGATCGCCAACGACATGGATTTGCGTGCAAGAATCATCCACGAGTATCACGATGCTCCTGCTGGCGGCCATATAGGCCGCGAAAAGAATTTCGCGGCTGTGTCTCGAGACTTCTTCTGGTCCCACATGTATAAGTGGGTACGCAACTGGATCCGAACGTGCGAAATATGCCAGCGTGTGAAGCCATCTCTATCGTCGCAGGCTCCCTTGCGATCGTTGCCAATTGCAGCAGAGGCCTGGAGATCAGTTTCGATGGACTTTATCTTCGGGCTTGCGCCCGATAGCCAAGCTCGAACGGGCATCTTGGTCTTTGTTGACAGATTCAGCAAGATGACACATCTCGTGCCTGTTCACGCTAAGGTCACCGCGGCAGAGACCGCGGCGCACTTCATCGACGCGGTGTTCCGTCATCATGGCCTTCCAGAAAGCATTGTTTCGGACCGTGATCCGCGATTTACGTCCGCATTTTGGACATCACTTTTCGAGCTCCTCGGGACAAAACTGCTGATGTCGACGGCAGCCCATCCGGAAACGGATGGGCAGACCGAGCGCGTAAACCGAGTCCTCGAAGATGTTCTTCGGAGTTATGCTACGTCATTTACAAGTTGGAGTGCATTTTTACCACTCGCTGAGTTCGCACTCAACAACGCCGTACACGCGTCAACAGGGTTGACGCCATTTTTTGTAAATTCGGCTCGTCACCCTCGTGTTCCTACTGTCCTGGCCGTGGGGCGACCCACAACACCTAGTGGCTCCACTCTGGGGGGGGATAAAGGTGATAAACAAGGATCGAGTGCAGCTCACGGTATTTTGAGCGCGAACGCAGTAACACGATCCAAGGCAAAGACGGCCATTTTGACGCCATCAGACGTGGCGTCTCCATTAGCTCGATGGACTGCGCAGACATTGATTGACCCGTCTTCGGGTAAGCGTTCCCCTACTGCCAACTACGCGCCGATTGAGTCGGCGCGACCAATTGATGACATGGCCGTGTCGGAATTTATACTCCAACGTCAAGCCATCACCAGGTTTGTACGCGACGCACTACAAACTGCTGTAGACCTACAGAAGGATAACGCTGACAAACATGGACGAAAGAACATGAGCAAGTTTGAGGAAGGTGACCGTGTATTATTATCGACGGAAGGTTTAAGGGATTCTGCGGTCACTAATCTGGGCGCGAGTAAACTCGCGCCACGCTTCATCGGTCCATTCAAGGTTCTGAAGGCAATTGGCGACGCTTATACACTCGACGTCCCCTCTTCACTGCGACTCACCCGACATTCTATGTCGGGCGGCTGAAGGAATATCGTCCGGCTACGCTTCACGGTTTGGCTCCGACGCCGGCTTCAGGGGTTCGTAAGTCGAACGGCCTTCCCGTCGCGCTCGACGCGCCGATGACATGGGGCGGGGTCTCGATCCCGTCTGAACCTGACCAAGCATCTGGCGCTCCAGAATCCTTATCCGCTCGAGCAGTTCACGGTTCGACTGTCGGGTCTCACTCGAAGTCTTCTCCGCCTGGGCAGCACGTTCACTGGCAGCCTCAGCCTCCAGCCGAGCATCGGCAGCTCTGTTCACGGCCTGATCAACATCGTCCTGGGCAACCAGGAAGCCCGCATTACCATCGCGAGGGCCCTCCTTCGCTTGTTGATGCGGAGGGACAGGTGCGCTGGATTGAAGACCACATTGTGAGTCACGAGAACCCCCTAACCTGTACTGCAGTCGGCTCATGAGAAGCGTGCGGTTCCATCCGTGCGTAGGTACCGAATACGTTGGCTTGGATTCCCTCCCGAGCAGGATACATGGGAACCACGTTCCTCGCTCCTTCGTGACGTTCCAGATGTGGTTCTGTCGTATGAAGCCACGAAGTCGGACTATTCAAAGGCGGGCGAGCACGCGAACGCTCTCGTGACAAACGAGAGCGGTAAGGAGATTCACGTTGTCGGGAACGGGAACGATGACCAGAACGAGAACGATGTCGCGAACGAGAACGACGCCGTGAACGAGAACGTCGCGGTGAATACACATCACGATTGCGAGGCGAGAATCGCGAAGCAGGACGGACAAGCGAACGTGTCGCTGCCCTGCGCTGATGATCCCGCGGAGATTGACTCCGCTGTCGCGAGTGGTGCTGCCAGCGAGGCGCACCACGAATAACTGCGCTTCTCCGTTCGCTCAGACTTCGCTCATACTTTGCAATTCAACTTCGGTCGCGTTCGCTGAGTTGACACTTAGCGATGTGTCGTCGCCATTCGTCATGAGTTGGGCGTGGAGTCGAGTCACAAGACCGGCATCCTTCATTTACATGGATGAAGCAGAGGCATTTCTCATTCCAAGCATCCTCACACACTCTTTTGCGAAGAGCGCCGATGGAATGATCGGCGCGAAGTTCCTCTCGATTGGCGATCCATAGTTGGAAGCTGCTACCATCCTCGAGCATCCGATTCCAACGTCGGATGAAGGCGCACCAAGAACGTTGTAGAGCTTCATGCTCGATTCCATCAAGACCTTTCCCGCGCAGTTTTCGAAATCGGCGGAAGTATTCCCGCATCATGTCCAGTGAGTCCGGAGCGTGAGCTCCGGACAAGTCGTACAGCGACCAAGGTATGAGCTGCCGCGCCATGATGCTGGTTGATGCATTCCCGCTGATGTATCTTGGGCGTCCTGCTGGATTGGGTTTTGGGTCTCCGGACATTGCTTGTTCGTTTGTGAGCGAAGGGTTTTCGACAGTTGAGCACTCACGGTTGGTGAGTGCTGTCATGAGAAGGGGGTGATGTAATGGGCTACATTACACACATAGTATTAACATGAATAAACAATTACATGTGTAGGCAGGTGCTGGGCCCGAATAGCGGGCACAGCGTGGTAATTTATTATTGGTTTATTATTGGGCCTAAAGTCCCCAATATGGACCAATGATAAATCAGCCTGAAATTGTGTGGTTCCCGAAAGGCGGGAACACTGTCGTATTTATTACGACTAAAATCTTCGTAATTAGTACGAATTAAAACCAAAATAAAAATCAGATTAAAATTTACTTAATACCTAATACTTGGGCTTGAGTCTTCCTCAAGCGCACGTGTAAGCTAGTAGCGGTACGTTCTAGCCCCGTTACAGGAGGCGTGCAAGTTATGGATGTTAATTGTGGAAATAGCGAGTTTTTCGGCAAAGGTTTACGATGGTATATTTCGTGGACGTGGATTTATCATGGATGGCGTTATGGAATTGCTTGCAGACGCAATCCGTAGTAAATAAATCCGATTTGGATGGTCATTATGGAAATTTAAAAGAATATTATCGACGTCTGGGCCATTTGCGTTATGACACGATTGTCAAAATGGCTTGACACCCTGCCTCTGGTATAAATATCACGGATACTAAGCGTGAGGTTTGTTTGGCTTGAGCTTACGGTAAACAAGCTCAAAATGTATGATCAAGCAAAATTGTCGGTAGAAAGCTCGCCAATTGATGTGATGGAAGGATAATTTGTTCCGACCTCAAAGGGACGATGAGTCCTCTTGACCGACCGCCATGTAAATTGGTACATGGTCAAATTATCGATAATCATTCCAATCATTCCCATGTTATTACAGCGAAAACCAACGATGTCGGTACCATGAAGTGTAAACAGTTTGTAGCTGCGCTCGAGCGACGGTTTGATTGTCAAATTCACGTTTACGCACTGATGGAGGTGGAGAGTATATAACGCTGAATGATTTGTAAAAAAATTATGGCGTTGCACGACAGGGCAGTGAGGCAAATAATTAGTCTAGTAATGGAACAGCTGATCGTATGCACCGCACTATCATGTATATAGTGCACAGCATGATATTTGCTAGTGAATTGCCTTTTGAGTTTTGAGGTAGTCCTGCCAAGTATGCAGTAAATATCCTTAGCAGGAGACCTAATAAGGAAAAATTCTGAATAACGAGTCTTTTAATCGAGATTCTTACCTTAAAGATACCTGTGCTGAGCGACATTGTAGTATTTGGCTCGCCATATATAGAGTACAAGAATAAAAAAAGTCACTCGGCAAACGTGGGAAGACAGCTCTCAAAGTGACAAGAGCGATGAGACTAAGAAATTTAGATTTTTATTCCGAAGGATTGGACCGTGGTGGTCACGTAGCATGTTCGGAACGTGGACACGATGACTGAGAAGCATAACACGCAGTTGTCAAGGTTTTAAAAAGAAGTCGTCGGTCAGGAGGAGCTCGACGATTTAGGTAGATCAAGGAAACATGCAAACGGTACAAAGAGCTGTGGTGGGCCGGGGTTCACAAAATATCTGATGTGATCCCGACTCTCCACTGGCGCTCAGACAACTGACTATCGGAGGGGGTACTCCGTTTTCATGCACATATCCTTCCTCACCTTGTGGTACCCGTCAGTAGGGCGGGTAGCACTCTTCTCGGTGGACTCGAGTCGATGCCAAACTTGACCGTGTTTGAGATTGGTTAGGAAGTCGACCGTGCGAAAATCTTCACGCGGTCGAGGAATTCTTGTAGGTGCTCTATCCGAGTCACCCTGATCTATCTTGAGATCGCCTTGTCCAATAATGTCGATACTTGATCCACCTGATACACTTGATCTTTTGGCCACTTAAGCCGTCTAGCGATCTTGTACCTTGTCCTTTTCTTGTTATAATGCTTCCAATTGCTGGAGGGAGTTTTTTATGTTGAGAGTTCTTGCAATCCCTGGCCAAACAATCCAGGGATATCACTTGTGTCGTAGCGTAGCAGATGCTCTTAAGTCGTCGGGGGGCCAAAATTATCCCACCCGGAAGAGAAGCGTGCGTATATTGGACATCTGTTTAATGTTATCCAATCACATACCAAAACCTACGATTCTGCCTATCTGTAGACTAGGATCTACTTCCACGTGTTGCCCATTCGTAAAAATCAGATCTCAATGCGTGGACCACATATCTCAGATCACAGTCGGTACATAATAACTGGACCACATACCTCGGATCGCGGTCGACGGAACGCGGTTGACAGATCTTAATCGACGGATCGCGATAGACGGATCGCGGTCAATCTACAAGAGGTGGACCACATATAATATTTGTGATCCACACTTTGCGAAATATTGCTCATTCGCTTCTCCAAAGTCTTCCCATGCACAGGTAGTCGACATACGGCGTCGATCTGGTTTTGCATCGTCTTTTTCCTTATTGTCGTGGTCTTCTCGGTATATCCTACACCTTCTTCGTCGGCTTCCATATCTGCGTCTCCCTCCTCCAGCTCGAATTATTCCAGCTCCGTGTTCCCCGTAAACACACTAATAGTTTTGGAAACGGAGCCTTTCGTGCGATCCAGGATCGGTACGAATTTCACTCCCATTCACGCGAATTGAAAATCCGCCGGTGGTGGATTGGCAAACTTTGACATCCTCAATTACGGCGATCGCTTAGGTGCTTAAACTGTCATCGTGGACAGCTATTGTTCTTTGAGAAAAGCCTTGCGGAAGCAGGAGTCGCGCGGTGATCGGCTAGAACGTGAACTTCAATCCTTCCAGGGCGTAGCGCCTTCTCTGTCCGAGAACGTTTTATATCGCTACAAACGGCTCCAAGAACAATACCAACGTGCGATCCACAAAGCCAAAACTTTCGAGGAAAAACTGGGCAAGCGAAAAGATCACTTTCGGAAAACCGCAAGCTTCAAATCCACCCTGTTTAAGGCTAATACGGCGAACCAACATACGCAGGAGAGACACCGACGGGAATAATCCGTTATTAAACAGATTCTGAATAAACAGTTCCAACTGCAGCAAGCTTTTCTCCAGAATCGGCTGGATAAACCTCAAACTGATCACGAATATCACCTCGGGGAAAGTACTCGCAAAGATGTGGCCTTGGATCGGCTACATCGAGATCGAGGATCGCGAGAGAGAGCGTGATAGGGCCGTCTGTGATCGGGACTCTCTTCGATTACACTTGGCTCAGCTAGCGTCTGAATTACTTTTTATTCCGCCAGTGGGCCATTCTGTGCCCGTTACTTCGGCATTCCCCGGGGGTAAGCGTTCGTCGTCTACTCCGATGTCGGATCCTCCTTCCAAGCGTTCGAGAACCGCGAACCTCTCTTCTCCTTCGGCTTTATCGGGCTCTGTCCAGGGGACCAATCCTTTGATCTCCGAATATATTCCAGCTCGATCCGCCACTCCAACGCGATCCGTCTCAATAATGCGATCCTCCACCTCCGCGCGATCTATGAAAAGCAATTCGGACATTCCACGGACGAAGACGTAAAACAAGAAAAATATTCTACACCTGTGAAGGCCAAAAGAAAGAAGAAGATTTTCACATCTTCAAAGACAAAGGGCAAGAAGACTATTTTTGCGCCTTCGAGCGCAAAAGGAAATAAAGAAAATTTTTACGCCTCCTTCTTTCGAGTCGAGCGAAAATGAAGGGTTTTTCGATTCTGTAGACTCTTTGCTCGCAGCTTTATCTGGATCGCGTTCTTCCCCCAGACTTCTTTGCTCGGCAGCTGATTTCTCTGCTCACGCTGGATCACCCGGTTTCCCGATTACTATAGACATTTTCAGTTCAAAGTCGGATTCACTGCCAGCTTCGCGTCTCCCTCTAATTCACTGTGGATAACCAAAGCCATGTTACCGGAAAATAGCTAATATTGCAGTCTAAATCCCGACGATTTCAGTGGAGAAGACTGTAAATATGCGATCCGTACGATAGACTCGCTACGGCAGAATACATTGAGAATTTCTTGTATAAAGGAAAAGGCTCAGTGACCTATCCTGGGTCATTGAAGTAGAATTTAGTTGTAGCGCCCTTTTACAGAAGTTTGATCGCGAACGGGCAAGCAGGAATCGTTTTGAAGTAATGCAGTCGCATGAAGAAGAAACGGGTGGCTAATGACGATCGAGTTTTTAGGAGTGATACGATATATATATGCAAAAAGTTGTATAGTGTGGTGGATAGGAAAATTATGTATGATGCATATAGCGATCGTAGGTCAGAGAGACTGGATCGCGGCTGAAAAGCCCAAGAAAGAAGGCAATATCGAAGACGATAGAATAAATGATAGACAAAGGAAAATGATATTGAACTATTAAAGAAATGTTATCGGATCACGAGTGCTACTGTGAAAAGGACTTATGGGAAAGACGGGCGAGAAAGGATCCTGAATGATACGCGATCGCAAATCGGTACTGGTTGCGCTAGGGGTCTGCAGCATTCAACATCGTCAGTGCAGTCACCAGGTTAAGGATGCTTTCAATTTTTGTCCAAAACCAGGATACCACACTGGTATATCCGAGGGCGAAGGGAAATGACGGAAAAGGTCCAACAGGATTCCAAATCGCAATTCCCATGATCATGCCTTACAGGATAAATCGAGCAATGTCTTCCAACGGGGCCCGGATCTCGATCGAAGCTATTTGCGTTCTCGACAGAATTTCCATTTGTCGGGATCGTTCTCCCGTTGTTCTGTCGATATATATAGCGAATGGTGCCGGTGCCGATCCTCGAACTCGAGGTATTGTATCTTTAAGTCATTAAACCACCCAATTATCAGGAAAAAGACCGGGGTGATCGGCACATCAAGATCTTTGCACGGTTCTTAAGCATAAAGTGAGGCGATCTGTTCCGAGATTACCAATTTATATTTAATTAGTTTAAACTAAATATAAGTTTAACTACTGATTGGCTTATTATGCAAAAATTGGATACGCGTCTCTTTAGATGCGTATCCTTACGTGCGAGCTTAAAATATATTTAAGCTTGCTGGTGACGTCTGTTTAAAGCGTCGCCATGATGGCCAGTCCCAACTAGGGTCATCCCTACCCATGTGAATCCATCAATAGATATCGCATTTACGAGGGTGGTTCACGTTGATTTGCCACACTCAAGTGGCAGACCTAAGGTATCTCGAAACCATTTAGGCCTGCCCCTTTATTATTTAATACTTAACGAACCGTGTAAGTTTCAGCCCGTTACATGAATCGCTTACATGCGGAGGCAATTCGAGTAAAGATTCTGTTCAAAAAATGACAATTTGTCCGTCAGGAACATGTGAGCACATATCATGATCACAATGGTCAGCCTAATGAGGTTAGAACGCACCGTCTCTTGCTTACACGCGCACTTGAGGAAGACTCAAGCCCAAGTATTAGGTATTAGGTAAATTAAACTTTAATATGTATTTTTGTTTCGATTCGTACTAATTACATATTTTTTAGTGTTCTCGCCTTTCAAGAATTACTCATTTTCAGGTTGATTTATCATTGGTCTATATTGGGTCTTTAGGTACCTAATAATAGATTAATAATAGTTGCCAGGCTGTGCCCGCTATTCGGGCACAGCACCTACCTATAAATGAAATTGTTTTTTTCTGATGTTATATATGCGATGTGGCCTATTACATCACCCCCTTCTCAAAACAGCACTCACCAATTGTGTGTGCTTGACATTAAAAACCTCAACGCTCACAACCCGATCAAGAAAAGTCCGAACACACGGATTCCAACACTGCATCATTACCAAACACCATCAGCGAGAATATAAGAATTTATGAGATGGAACAACTACTTATACATTACACCATCAGCGAGAGTATAAGAATTCATGAGATGGACCAACTCCTTATACATTCGGACTCACTGAAAATAATTTAGGACTACCTTTGGCTTTTCCGCGGTTTACGCGGCAGGATTCTTGCAGATATTGCATACGAATTCCTGCAACGTTCCAAGTGCGTTTTTATCCGACGCTGGAATCGAATGCTCGAGGACAGAAGCAGTTTCCAACAGTGGCTCGCCTATCGAGAGGATCTTCGCGCCGATCACTCCATCGGCGCGCTACGCGAAAGAGTGTGTGAGGATGCTTGGAATGAGGAATGCCTCTGCTTCATCAAGGTCAACGAAGGAGCCAATCTTGTGATTCGATGCCACGTCTAACTCGTGACGAATGGCGACACATCGCTAAGTGTCAACTCAGCGAGCGCAAAAGAGGTCGGATAGCAAAGAATGAGTACAGTCTGACCGAACGGAATACTGCAGTTATTCGTAGTGCACCTCGCTGGCAATACCACTAGCGATAGAGGAGTTGATATCCGCTAAATGATCAGCACAGGGCAGCGACACGTTCGAAAACCACTCCTTCGGGGCGAGGTACTCTTCTCATGATCGTAAAGATATATATTAACCACGACTTTCTCGCTCACGTCATCGTTTTCGTTCTCGACGGCGTCAATAGTCTCACCGTTCTCGCTCATCACGAGAACATACACGCTCGCGCTCGTATCGGAGTAAGCCCGACTCCATGGAATCGTATGACCGAGCAACATATGGAACGTCACGAAGAAGCGAGGAACGGAGTTTTCACGTATCTTGCTCGGAAGTATCTTCAAGCCAACTTAATCGGTACCTGCGCGCGGATGGAATTGCACGATTCTCATATGCCGACTGCATCACTGCACGGGGAGGGTCCTTGCGATCTACAATGCGGTCTACATTCGAGCGTACCTGTCCTTTCGCATATAAAAGCGGTGGTGGGCCCTCGCGACGGTAATGCTGGCGTCCTAGGTTCCCAAAACAATTTCAATTAGACTGTAAACAAGGCTGCCGATGTTCAGCTAGAAGCTGAGGCTGCCCTTGAACGTGCTACACAGGTGGAGGAAACCGCAAATGATATTTCAGCAGTCGAACCGTGAACTGCTCGATCCGATGAGGATTCGGAGAGTTAGATTCTTAGTCGTATGAGACGGAAACGCAATCGTGCTGATGAAAGGCCGATCGAATTACGGACCCCTGAACCGGCATTTGAGCCAACTCGTGAAGCGTAGCCGGACGATATTCTGTAGCCTCCCGACGTAGAACGTCGGGTCATGTCGCAACAATGGCGGAAAGTCCAGTGTGTAAGCATTACCGATCTCCTTTAGAACCTTGAATAGACCGATGAAGCGTGGTGCAAGTTTTCTCGCGCTTAGTTTAGTCCTTGCAAAATCTTTTAGACCTTCGGTAGATAGTATTACACGACCGCCTTTTTTTAACTTGCTCAATTTTTCTGCCATGTTAATTTGTGTTCTTTTCCTGCAGGTCCACTGCTGAATACAGTGCGTTCGCGTACAAACTGGGTGATGGCTTGAAGTTGGAGTATAAACTCCGACACAGCCATGTCATCAATTGGTCGCGCCGACTCAATCGGCGTGTAGTTGGCAGTAGGGTGCATGCTTACCCGAAGACGGGCCAACTAATGTCTGCGCAGTTCATCAAACTTACGAAGACGCCACGTCACGTGGCGTTGAAGCAGCAGGAGACCCGACAAAGCCTGTCTAGCCTGCAAATTGTGTACCACATCGAGCAAGACTGTGACTTTGCTTTCTTTCAACTTTGGGCGACTTTAATACGCACAACTTGAATGTAACGAGGTGACCCGGTTACATAACATTGGCTTTGATATTGAATGGCAAATTAGCTGACAAGATAATTGCCAAGGTTCCGGATAGGATGAATGCCATAGTCCATAATAGCCGCTCGGACGAGGGCGACGAACAGCTCCAGGAGCGCATCCACTAGGCAATATAAATGCAGGTATGCAGGTCTAAAAGTAAATAAAAACGATTGCAGGTTTTTCGGTTTGGAGATGTGAACGCCGTGTGCGACAAGAGTGAGGAGCTTTTGGAGGATTAATGGAGATTTTAGCACTATAGGAGCGATAAGAGGAATGACCTTTCTAAATCAAACTGGGGCCAAAGCCATCTTCAGCAAATGTATATATTCTGCTCAAGCACTGGGCGTTAACAAAGCTATGCACCGAGCTACAACTATGAACGCCCCGTCTTGTCGCCTGCGGTGCTAGTTCGCATGACAAACTTCTTGAGATTAGCTTGACGAAGAAGCGTGTTGGTTTGGGTGCTCAACGTGTTGTACAGTCGTGGAGAAGAGTGGAGTTTATCGGATTGCTAGACCAACCAACCTGCAATGTGGTTATATTGACGACAATGCTGGGGCAGGCGCCATAACTCGTGAACCAACTTCTATTGTCAAGAGAATTTAAAGTAGCGCTTCGTGTGTGCTTTACTCTGCTAGGCTTCTTTTGGGAGTAAAACAATTCGAGATACAGGAGTCATGACCATACGAAGCCAAACATAAGCCGTGCTCGCCTGTACGCCAAAAACCTAGCTGGTTAGTGTGCAGGTGAGAACGAGCCAGGAAAGGGTACCTGGAACGGCAAAACGACTGAGGCTTGCTCGTCAATCGTTTCGGTGTATAGTTGCCAGTTTCACGTACGCTTCGATGGTGATGACTGCCTTGAGCTATTGTCACTTGATCCTGGCACCTAAACGAGAAAAAGTTACCTTGCGAACACCTTGCTTTGCAGTCAAGCTTGACTGCTTGACTGCCGAAAACATGGAGAATTTAGCTGGCAAAGTAGCTGCTATCGTTGTCTGCACTCGATGTCACAAGAAACTTCGAAAGGAAAAAAGGCCAAGTAAATACAATATTTCATGAACCTTCTCCGTCTCCTTTTCCCATTGTACAAGTACGTTCAGCAGGGACTCTCCGGCGAAAAGAAGCCGATCTAACAACAACAAGAGGAGCGGCTATGGTCACACCGGTAGTCGTACACCAATCCGAATACTGAGGATGTAGTCGTTTGGATGTAGTAGTAGCGGAGGTTGTCCACATGTGCTTCATACGTTAGTTATTCTTGAAATGCTCTGGATTAATGCATCGATGCGATCGAAACTATCCGGGAGCGTATCAAACTTATACGTGACGTTTGCTCTCGGTAAGCGCTTTGGTATAATACTCCTCCTTGTCTTTACTCAACGGCCACGTTTTTTAATCTAATACCAAGAGCCACACCACAGACTGTCTATTATAGCTACTTATCACTACTAAGATGTCTTGTTGTGTGGTAACTACTCATGTCATCTACTAGGACGCAATCTTTTTACTCTTGCTTTCTCATTCTGCTGGCTTAACACGTGGGGCTTTACGGCGGGGCACTCCCCTCAAGGGCTCGTGGATCAGTCCATTGACCAATTCTGTTACAAACTATACAGTAGGTTGTATCTTTAATAACTCTATAAAATGGCAGTCTACGTGTCTGTCGTATGCAGTAAAAGGCTTTCGACAGCATATGTGCGAGATGGGCTGTTGCAAGAGCAGCGCATAAGCAGACAAACAAAAGTGTCCATTGCGACGTAGCCGTAAGTAACGTACTAAGTTTGTGGCTTACCCACTGCACCCGATTTTGCTTACTATCGTCGATCAATAAGTGAATAGAAAGTTGATGACCCCGAGTTCATGGGTATGCGCACGGGTCAAGTTTACTACGCTCGATTTCTATTCACAAAGCTAATGGGTGGAATTATTTAGTGATACAAAACGTATGCCGAGTCACGGAAGTCTACTCGGACTATCCGTTCAGTCAGGTCAGAAGTTTTTGAATAAGAAATGACTTCAACAGCAATAAAACCAGTGATGCTATTTCTGAACCTCCAAAGTGGATTAGTGCTAGAGAAAAACGCACAAAAGAGAGGTAAGTCGCAAAACTCGTCCTAAGCGTTACCAAAGCATAACGTTTTCCTTGGTTTTGGATTAGGACTTGCAAGAGTCTATATCCTACGGTCTATCTATATATAATCGGTGCTTAGCTCCCAAGTTTCCAGTAGTGGAAGTGCAAGTAACGGCGATAGGTTAAACGTACATCCTTTGCCAAAGTGCAAAATATGTTAGAAGAAGTAAGAAGACGTAAGGGTCGTGGCTGGAGCAATTCCCAATGCGTCCTAAACAACTATAATTCCGTACGATCCAATTCAACTCAAAGGGATAGTGTAAGGCATGACACCGAAGATGACTTAGCCAGGATTTACAAACGTCCATCCGATAGCGTGATGCTAAAACGAGCTCGAGCGGTGCATTTGGCTATCAACTTTGAAGCACTTTCACCTGGTCCCGAAATGGGAAGTCCGTGGCAGCGTGTGGAGGCTGTTGACCAGTTCGTTGTCTTTAGACGTCCGTCTTCTGCGGACGCAAACGGTGCTCGCGTTCCTGTGCTTGATGTAATGTGTGAAGGAACACTTGATGCCAGTATTGAGGAGGTAGCTAGAGTTCTCCGGACGAGGTCTGAAGTCGATATTGCGAGCACAATGCAAGGCCTTTACTCGAAAAACTTCATTTTTGGATCTTTTGACCGTGATATTCCATGCTCGATGAAACAACCTCAGCAAAATGAAGACGATTTGGATAGTGATACAAGTGAGCAGCTCAGTGTAAAGACTATGAGCTTCACACGGTCGAACTTCTTTGGCCGGAATGAGCAGTGGTGTTTCTCCGATTTTTTTCAGCGAAAGAAAGAGCGAGATGGGTTCACCATTTCCCAGCGTGCGTTGCCATCGATGGAGCCAACACCGGGTCGAATTCTAGGAAATGATGCTCGTGTTGATCAGCTATATGGGTTAAATGCGTCATATTTAGTTGAACAACTTCCAAACCGGGAAGGACTTCGTGTCGTGTACAATACGTGGTTTGAAAGTGTGTCGAACATGAAGTTATCGACTGCAAGTAGCTGTAGTAGTGGGTCGAGTCGAAAGAGTGGACGGTTGCATAGCTCTGGATTGAATGCGTTGTTAACCTCGAGTTCATTAAGCTCGATCGATAATGAGACAGCTAAAAAAGCCCAATTGCGTCGGCTATTGTCCCTTGCTCGAGGCATCACCAAGCTTCCACAACTTATCCGTCATCGTCGATTTGGGATTCAAGTGCCGGCGGATCTTGACGCTATACAGGTAGCTAACACACGATGTCCATGCTGCACCCACAGCCTGGCTACAGTCAAACTGTCGCTGTCGATGGCAGCTTCCGCTATCGCAAAGAGAAGCTTTCGGTCACTTCAAATAGACACGAGGAGATGCTACCTTTGCGGATATTTCGTCTGTATTAACTGCTGGTGTGCTGAGTATATGGAGAGCACAAACAGACGCGTGGCGGCCATTGTGGTGTGTACGAGATGTCATGCTTGTGTTCAAACATGCGATTACTCGGAAGTTTGCTCGTCCGACAATAATATTAATCACCTCGGCCCAGTAAAGGTTGTCGAAGACAAGCCTGGCGATTCTGCAGCCCCTTTGCTCACATCTTTTCTCGAAGCTTCGTTGATGAATGCTTCTGCAGATGGAAGTGATCGTGCTGCCATCCTCGGCGTTGTTCGAATACTTCTCCGAGAAAGCAAAGCTAACTATATCAAAGGTGACAATTTTTTATATGACGAAGGCCGTCACAGCGACCGCGAAAATCAAAACGATGTCGCTACCGTGGAAAGATTTGGGAAATTTATGAGCGACATAAACCAGTTACCAGCATTAGAGTCTTGCGTGTTGGCCAGCGCAGAGCGGCGTAATTATTTGATGGAGTTGTCGGACGATCGGGCAACTATGGTGCCATCCAGTGTAATTCCACGCCACGACACCTCCCGTCTTAAGGCTGCTAATGACAAGGGCTTGTTGCTACTAGCATACCAGTTAGCACCTCTACATCCACCTGGATCGTTTGATAAAATGTGCGATGTTCGTGATCTCGATTTGCTCTGCCAGCTAGCATTGCTTGCAACGGGATGTACCGATGCATTTGTGACGGTCATGGGTGTGCAGCACAACCACATTCTAGCTGCTTCGAATCCCGTTTTTCAACATACTGTCATTCCTCGAGAACATGCCATCTGCCAACACACTATATTGACTACTCGACCTTTTCTGGTAACGCACCCAGAAGCAGATGTGCGTTTTCACAAATTGGAATCCGTCAAGGCGTTATCAATCCGTTATTACGTCGGGTTTCCAGTGACAGTGCGAATACTTGACGAAACTGGAGAATCTGAGACCGAGATAGCCGTGGGCACCTTATGTTGCACTGATCCAACTGCTCGTGCTGAGCTTACGCGCTCTCAATACGCAACCATGAAGCGTCTTTCAGACACAGCATCTAGATTGATTCAACTAAAGGGGCAGCAACTTTTACGGCAAGTGAACAAGGAATGACTGTTGGGTTCAGCGCTGTGCTTAGGAGAGATGATAATTCATTTGACATGTAGGTCAAAGTAAGCAGCTATCACATTGAAAATGAGACTACATCGAAAAACCGAAACAAATTATCAATACAAAGCAACTTGGGAGACTTCGCACTACTGGAAGAGCTCTATGAAATGGCAGCTGACTGAGCATGTCAATGGCATACAACGAAGCCATCAATTTCGGACATGCCTAATGAAGCAGCTTGACACGCAACCCAGGCGGCTTATTATGGCGGATGCCATCGTTACAAGAGCTGAGCATTGACAAGTATATTTTAGGTCTCCATTTTCAGCAATGAACGGAACTATCTGCGTCGAGAACATTAATATTGTCCACTACCAATAGACGCTGTAGTAATTTTTCAATCTTGTCATCAACGACGGATCGTCAGGCTGGATCGTTTCCAAGAACTTGACGAGCGCAATTTAAGCCTTTCAGATCCTTCACGCTCTTCAATCTATCATCGTATTCCATGAAGTGACGCTTATATATTTTGGAATAACGTTTCTCATCTCACAGCTCCTTACGAGGTATCGTCGCAATATGGCATACCTTGTCTCCCGCTGTCTTCACCTTGTAGATCTTTTGCTTCGCTTGGCTCCATCACCCCGGTGATGCGGTCGAGAAAAGCACGCTCGTCTTTGCCAAACTGCGTCAAGACATCCTTCTCGCCTATTGCTTCGACACCGAGCACGAGACTTCCCTACCTTTGGATGTGCAAACCTTTGACATCGTGACAGACGTGATCCGTATTGTTATAAGCCCAAGTTTCTCCGACAATAAGTTTGCGGAAGGTAACCCCTTCCACTTAAACTCAGTGATGTGTAAATTTGCTGCCGCAGATCCTCCATTTCAAGTTTGACCACTAACGGTGGAAAAGGATGCCAGCATTTTACAAATACTTGGCGTTATTGCCGTAAAGTCTTACGCGTCCAGCTATATTCGTGAAGCAATGACTATTGATGTGGCATTTCTACTGCTGGAAGAGCACTTTAACAAGAAGAATTTCAAAAGCATCGAGGGCTAAATTAGGGTCTCATTGTCATAACCTCAATCGCGGTGTAGTACGCTAAATGACAGAATTTTTGCATCCTAGAGGTCGCGAAGAGTATAGGAACGATTGCCATGCGAGCAGCTACACTGGAGTTAACATTTTCTTCGTGCTTTGCTGGACTTGGCAGAGTACTGAGTTCTTACGCACCTTCCTTATTTTCTTGTCTTCTTTCTTTTCGTGCATGTAGCCGATTGCTAAACTAGAGGCAATATCTCTTAAATCCTCGATTTAACGGTATTATACCTATATATTGAGAATGATACTTTTAAATTCTCGAAAATGCATCCATTACTGAGAGCTACAGAAAAATCTAATATTTGGACACTAATATTTTCTTTCTTAGATGGTCAATTGGAAAATTATTTCCTTTGGTCAATTGGAAAATTGTTTCCTTAGTTGCAATGCAAACAGTTAGTATACATTGTAAAGCATGACCAGAGTTTAATATCTTGGCACCTGATTCTGTAGCACTTGATACTGCAGCAAACAGCAATCATTATCTGCATTGCAGTGTCATGCAGCAAGCGAAAAAAAGACATGCTTGGATTAGTTAGATTCAAATTACAAAGTGCTACATTCCTCCATAACCAGCCACAAATCCCTAAAACAAATAAGATAAGCTATAAGTCCGCTCAGCCGCCACCTCCTGCTCGGGGCGGCTTTAATAGTCGAAAGGTGGGAGCCTACCACTGTATCTTTTGTGCGGCGCTGTAGATCGGCTCCAACACTACGAGCGCCTGACGTGCCACCACCATGAGGACATGGTACCGCATACCACAACAACCTCGTCGTCCCGTGGCGCAATCAAAGCGCTGCCGCGCCCTCCAACATAGTAGTTTTCTTTCCGCCCTCGATGCTGCAATCGCCAGCGCCAGATTAATCTCTTCCCATGAGGCACCACAGGGATGGTTTGCCTTTACCTAGTGGATGCACTCCTCCAGCTTTTCATCACTCTCGTCCAAAAAGATGCCACGGACCACGGCCGTCATCTTACTCAACATCTAGGCAATAGCCTTGTCAGCTGAAAAACCACACATGAACCAAAATTTCTTACCAAGAAGTTGCTTCGAAAACAAACCCACCCCTGTCGGTAGCCTGCGGATTGTGTGCCATGTCAGCAAGATTGTAGTGCAACCTTGGATGCGACATGTTGGTCAAGACTTGAGCGCCCTATTCACACGCTTGTCCGTCAAGTAGCGCAAAGTGACCGTCCGACTACAAAACATGTAGTGGATCTTAGTACACATTCTGCAGAGGCAATGGCCGTGTTCTCAACATTGTAATCTAGGTTTGCCCCAAACAGGTCTCTCATTGGCCGAGTATTGCTCAAGCCGCGTACTTCATGGTGACTTTACAGGCGTATTGGTTCTTACCCTAAGCGATCATATGGTTGCACCTCACGGCACGCGTCGTCGCTCCGGCGACCACGCACAGTAGACAAACAGGCCGCTCGAGCGGTCTATAAGGACATAAATGAACAACGGTACACGTCTGCAACTATGTTGCATCAGCATAGCCGGACAATCCCGAGTCCAATACAATCACCGGACTCGATCGAGTACCGTCGTTGCTAACCAGGCTTAGGAACTACCAGACATCCTGCAATCCCTAAAAGAATAAATAGACTCGTCTGTCTCTCTCTCTAACGTCGAGGCTAAAACTTTAAACGCGAGGATGTTGAGATGGGGACATGGGCTCCAAGCGTGCGATGCCGAGGGGACTGGCGCCTGTCAATACTGGCACGCAATAATGCTGTTTACGAGCGCAAGAGTTGTCTCTGCTTGGTAACAGAACCCGTGCGTAGATGCTCTCCACAACGTCATGTCTGTTATTTACTTTCTGTATTAGAAGTGCTGCATTATGGTGGTGGTGGTGGTGATAACAGACTGTCTATATACCGATTATGGTTTACCAGGTGGGGACTGGAGACCTGGTTGACGCAAATTGGGCCTTACGGATTCGAAACGTCAGAAAGCGTCTAGCCACCGCGGCAAGCCTCTCAACCAGCGTCGCCGTGAGGATACTGCTACTGAATGCTGTCATGCTATTAGCAGTCTTATTTACAGCTGCTGTCTTTCGGCTCCCGCAATGGGCTCGAGCAGAACTGCACAACATACAGAAGCAATTTATGTGGCATCACACCACGTCTACATGCAACAGCAGACACAAGGTCAATCCAGGCCTGCTATACACACCACGCGGGGCGGGGGGGATAGGGCTCGTCTCCATAGACGTCGCCATATGCACTCAAAATCTTAAGCATGCGATGAAGTGGCTGATACAGAAACGCGATCGCTACTTCTATGCTTGGGCAGCGTGGTCATTTCAAGATATGGAGGACTCAGCTATGTGGAGAATCTCACCGGCATCACCCAAAGCCGGTAGAAACAGCACGCTAATGGCTCCACAACCGGAAATCAGAGCGGAATTAAGCGCGTGGAAAGCACCGACGTCAGAAGAATGGACGATCATTAAACAGCATCGTGATGGAATTTTGAAGCGCCTAGTGACGCACCTCGTGGCCACCAGGTCGGACCAGGATTTACTTCTCCAATATTATGAAGATATCCCGACTATTACAAACATGTACACCCAGGAGCTCAAAGACTTTTGGGCGACTTACAGGTGGGATCAGAATCCTTGGATAATAGATGACAAGGGGATTATGCTATCAACAAAGAAATATCCACTACTACCCGCCTGCACGCTAGCTGAGCTACACATTCGGCGAGTGTCAACGCTGGATTACCGTATTCGGGTCCCAACAACGAAACTGAATACTTACCACACGCTGCCTAAACTAGGGCTATGGGCAACAGCCATACTTATGGTAAGTCCCTATCTGCACGAAGCAGAAGAAATGCAAATACCGGCTCAGCTTACGCTGCGGAACGGGCCGGAGGTATTGAACACGTACACCTGGACATTGCTGAACCAGGGGGTCACACACGGGCGCCAGAAAGCACACGCCGGCGGCAACCACGCCCTTATCGTCCTCCATCAAGCCAACGACGGACTCCATTGGATCATTGATCACATGACCGATGTGCCAGAAGCTGATCAACAGGAGCTGGTGGATCTACAACAGAAAACACGCAACACGGCGCTTGTATTGACAGCGCATCCGCTGCTACATGGGTTTCCATGGAGTCTCCCACCTTCCATCAACAACATGCACGCATTCAAGGCGCTTCAACGCCAACCATTCCATCGCGCCAAACGAAAGCTTCATCCAGCACTTACGGCGGTAATTACCAGGCTACATCAACGAGACGGCTCACAGGACGGTAACCACTTCCCGATGTCGCAGTCACCGGCACAACTCTGGGATCACGGACACACTCTCACGGAATACCAGGTCTGGGTATGCTACAGAGTAGCTACTCATCAGTTGAACCTGTACTTTCCGGGACGCGACATGGACTCGACGTGCAAGAGGCATCTGGCCTGCATCGGGCAACACGAAGGACTCCTGCATATCCTTTGGGACTGTGTCGGAGCATCCAAGTCTTGGGCATACATCATCACGCAGTGGACGCGATCGGAGGTATCATCCGCCCAAATGGAGTTGTACAAACAAGCAGCGTTATCGCGCGCAGCACCGGAGCTACCTCCGAGAGTGCGGGCAGAGATTGAGCATATGTTCCCAGACAAAACTGACATCGTTGGACGGGCCTGGAAAAGAATATGGTGGATAGCGTGCTCCGTATGCGTGACCATGCTCTGGATTCAGCGAAACAGAAGTATTCATAAGCAGGAAAGTGCGTCCACGGAGCAAGAGGTAGCGGAAGTCAAACAAGTCCTTCTTCGCCAACTCCGAGCGGTCGCTATCAGGAAACAACGAAGGGATAAAGATGTGAGCAAAGGCGTCTACCTTCGCCTAGCAACGGAAATGTTCCAATACACCATCAACATCCGGCAGCCGGTACTGCATAGCCCACGTAACCGCCAGGAGACAACTCCGGGGGTACTGGAATGGCTGAAGACTTTTCAGAAATCTTGTAAACCATAAACGGTATATAGACAGTCTGTTTCCACCACCACCGATAATGGTTTACAAGATTTCTGTATAGTCTTCAGCCATGATTGTATTCCAGGAGATGTCTTTTGTCGGTTACGAAAGCTATGCAATGCCGGCTGCCGAGTGACAATAATGACTTGGAACATTTCTGTTGCTAGGAGGAGGTAGAATCGGTGCTCACATCCCTATCTCTTCGTTGTTTCTTAATAGCGACCGCTCGAAGCTAGCGTAGAAGGACTTGTTTACTCCCGCTACCTCTTGCTTCGTGGATGCCCTTTCCTCCGCTAAATTTAGAGCATGGTCACGCATACGGAGCACGCTATCCACCCCATATTCTTTTCCAGGTCCGTCTAACGATGTCAACTTTGTCTGGGAACATGCGCTCGATATCTGTCCTCACTCTCGGAGGTAGCTTTGGTGCCGCGCGCGATAACGCTGCTTGTTTGTACAAGACCATTTGGGCGGATGATACCTCCGATCGCGTCCACTGCGTGTAAGTGATGTACTTGGAGCAGATTCAACCCTTACCTGTACCGTCATGTTGTTGCCCTAAGTACCTAGTGATGATAACAACAGCGAGAGAAACAGTTGCCGTTCCCTCGTACGTGCCGCGTGCAATCAGCGACTCAATTGCGTACATAAAGTTGACGTTAACGTTGCCACGTACTTGTTTCTAAGACACAGCTCAGAAATCGGCCGCGCAAGCTGTGGCTGCAACACCATATAAAAAATACACGACTATCTGCATCTACTCTATGATTTGTCCCATCGCTGAACATCCTACATGTCGCTGGCAGAGCCGAAGACAAGATGTTCCAACAGGTCCGAGCACTTGAAAGTCACTTGTGTCACTTCGGGTATGACTAACACGCGCTGATGCAGCTAAAGAGACGATGTCGACTGCTTTAAAGCGCCGTGTTACAGTGTGTAACATTCATTGGACGGCGACGCAGTGTTGTGACCGTTGTAGACACTAGACGGAACGCTGGCTGCACGACAGAGCTTCCCGTTTCCCCATAGCTCTCGTGATTTGGTGGTCCATAAATGGGATTAGAACCACATATTTCGTGAAGCCTGCTAACTTGAGCCTTCTGGCGTATAGTACGTTTAGTGTAGAACAGACCATCTCTCCTACAGTAAGGTAGTTGAAGTAGAGCATCACTACCACACATGAAAAGCAAACATGCACGTAGCATTTTTAAAGTGTGTGGTAGTCGTGGATATGGCGTCTTGTTGCGCCTGAATTATTCAAATTACACATAGACAGGGAATTACTAACGTTGTGTCGATCTGACCAAATCGGCTCTCATCATCGGAACGTCAAGTTTGGTACTCACTATAGCTTAAAAGTTAATAAGATCATTTGACACCCGTCAAATTCCTACGGTGCGCTTTGTCAACGAACAGACGCGCCACAGTCTGGCACCCAACACCAATTTTTTTATCTTAAACCACACTGTCGACATTACCGCATTGCTCTGGTATTATCCTTAAAGAATGTAAACGTCCTACGAATTGACGATAATGATACGGTTCGCGATGTGCTCGGTCCCTTGAGATACTTTCGCAGTACAGCTAGAAAGGCCAATACCCTCAAGAATAGCCAGGCTAGTTTAACGGTATTGATGTTTGCCCTTCCAACCAATTTAAGGCTCTGACAGCGAGGTCACACCCAGTCTTTTCACCTTACATTTTGCCTGCCAGACCACTGTGTACTTTTATTGAGCGCAGCCCACGACGATGCTGATTGTAACCACGCTTATTGCATGGTCAGCTGCGAGCGTGGCTTCCGCGATGCTTAAGGATGCCATGCCCAGCACCTACGACTATACTACATCGAATAACACTTACACTGTATGTAACGGGGTTACACGACGGTTGTAGCGTCTTTCCGGGAGTTTACGGTTAAACTCCCCTTGTATTGCATATAATGCATTATGATACTTCTCTTTAGAGAGGTATTAAGTATAAGCGTTGAGATACGGTATTCGGTAATACCGTATCTTATCGATTAGGATTCGATAAATCGATAACGATGTACTAAGTACATCATACACAGATGTTAAGACGATACGTCGTCCAATAGCAAAGTCTGCATATAATAATTACTATTATAGTAATTAATCTAGTGTAGTGTACTTAGAGTAGGACTATTCATAAAATCTTAAAGCATAAATAAAATCAGTTCTCCTTTTGAGTTTAAGATCACAAGTCGTTCTGACTTGTTCTCTTGTGCACTTCGTGCGTTGGTTCTCTGAACCTCTAAGCTTCTAGCTTGTTCTTGCACCCTGTGCGTTGGTTCTCTGAACCTTAAGCTTATTGCTTGACTGACTAAAGTCTCTCTCCTAGTTCCTTAGAACAGGGTTACTTTCAGTCGTTTAATTAGTTCCTTAGAACTAAGTGGCTTTTAGCCTTAACTCTATTTAGTTCTCTCGAACTAAGAGGCTTCCAGCCAAAAGTCTTCCTCTGACTAAAGAGCTGTGCAGCTCCGCTACACTGTAGCCTCAATCTCAAACGCGGACATGGCATCGAATTACTCTGATGACAAGCCCGGAGAGAGAACCCTGTTGACCCCGCAGACCCTAGAGACTCCGCTACTTCCGGTTTCTGCGCTGACGAATTTTGCCAACTTACTGGAGAGATATAAACCAAATTTTTTTTGAAGGGATGAAATTAATTAAAAAGCGTCAGAAGCTCAAAGAAATTAGGAAAGTCCAGGATGGTACTGTTATGTTAGCCAGAAACCGCAACATCTTCCTCAAACATCTTTTTCTTAATTGGAAGAAAAAAGTCAAGAAGGTATTACCAAACGTGGAAAATAGGGCGATAATCGGAATGTTGACACATCATTTCGAGAGCGATCATGCTCTCGCCAGTGCTTTAGTGCAGGGAAAGGGAGAGATCGCTGAAGAACTGAAAAACATGCAGGTCGAAACGTGGGTGAAAAACGAGGAAAATGAGGAAGGGGTATTTGAGCTTTTGCAGCTTGACAAGACGAATCCTTTTCAAGACCCAATCGCTTCCCAGTGGTTCAACTTTATCGAGAAAAAGTATAATTCCCCGGAAGAGCCATATAAGGTGCTTGACATAGTGTTGTCTTATTTCAAAACGGGGATGAATGGTCTGATGGGTGCGCTAGTGGGTGCTATAGATGCCCCTAGTACGAAAATAATTGTCCAGAAGTTACTAGACCTTCAATTCAAGAAGTGGAGAGAAGAAGGAAAAGATGCGGCCGACGTTTATAAAATTTTGAATCTCCACCAGATAGAGAAACCCTTTGATAGTCCGGTCTTGCGCGCGTGGATCTACTTCATCAAATTGACACCCCTGAATCCGGATAATACAGCTAAGACGGGGCTCTCCGTCCTTAAACTTGTTTACAACGAAAATCTGGACCAAGTTTTACCTTAGGGGGTAAATGCAACGATCGAAGTAATGAAACACCTCGTTGCTAAGTTACTAAATCCACATAAAAAAAGGCGGAAGAACAATTTCAGTTTGAACAAGCAACCGGCGAAACGGCAGAAAATTTGGCCTTGAACGAAACGTTGCCGGAATTAAATCAAAGTTGCTCTCTTCACAACAGACTATCCTCGAAAAGCCCGATCTTACCCAGGCTACGGAAACTTTGTGACTACGTTGTTGGGAAAGAAAAAAAAATTTTTTAGGACGTAGTCAACCAGACTAATCAAAACACTCGATTAGCTTTTTATAAACATTTACGTCTTCGCAATCAAGGTGGTTTTGCGTTTGTAATTGATATGACTTGCCACTTAATCACCTTTTCTAACGCATAGGTACCAATCACTCTCTATTTCGACGACCCCGGCAGCACAATATTTCTATAACTACATTTTTTTGTATACTAGCAATCCCCTTGACAATGTGTAGATATAATCGAGATGGCTAACTGACATAGCGCAGATTGAATAGAAGTAGTAAAAGACGATCAAGAGAATGTAATTCTGGAAAACGTAAATTCTGACTAAGGCTGTTTTCAAACGGTGCTTATCTTGACGATATTAAGCGCGTAGCTTTAGGAAGTGACCAAAAAAGAAAATCCCCTTCCTGATTGTGTGCTTCTACAAAGCAGAATGTCAACATTATGTACGCATTTATAGCATATACTGGTGGACAATTCGATCAATGTGCATTTTTTATTGGAATTTTGAAGACGAATAACTCTCGAGAACATGATGTTTCAATCATGAGCCACAAACTGGAAATCTCATATTTATAAGAATTCACCTTTTAAATGAATTTGAGACGTGTAATGTAACGGGGTGAGCCCGTTACGTGATATTGACACTTATATGTAAGAATATTATTATAACCAATAATATTCGACAATAATATATATACTTATAATATTGTTTTCGCATCTCCTTGAAGTTGAAGATGCCCTCTAATTAGTTAATATAGGCCATTATATCAACCAACGCGCGCGCTGACCAATGACCGATGGACATGCGGAATGAGTGGAGGGCACGAAGGTAGCATACATATTTGTACTTTAATATAGTTAAGACAAGTTTATAATGATTTAATTTTACTAGATAGTTTAACTATACTGAATACAGTCCTCTTTTCCTTCTCAACTAAGCGTTTGTTTAGTTGATTAGCTTCTTTTGTTCAAGTACACGTGAAGTGCTGAAGCAACAGTTTCACTGTCATCAGTGAAGGTAAATTATACTCCAAGAATATAATCTGAGGCGTCCCCACTACACCTGATAGCCTTCGTGGTCCATTCAACTACCACCGTACAAGCCGCTATAGAACCAGCAAATGAAAAACATCATCACGCAACGCATGATAGCTTCCGCCATTTGAGTCATCTCGAATGGATCGCGGTTCAGCGTATGGCTTATACCATCGGCAATTTTGCTGTTGGTGCCATGTTGTTCTCTTTTAGCGGAGACGAACAACATGCAACCATCGCCAAGTTTATACAATATAAACTTTACGAAGTCGTAAAGAAACTTAACTTGCTACAGGAGCAATGTTCTCAACAGGAAGACCTTTTGAGAGAGCAAGGCGCTGAACAAGCTGACTTATTGATGCAGCAGGGTGCTCAAAAGACTAATTTGTTGAAACAACAGCAGGCTAGTGCTGCCTCTGTCGGGTCGACGTATATGCGTCGATCCGATTTTTTAAAATTGATGTCATTAAGTACAAGGCAGTCGAAAGCGACTCCTTGTTAAGATAATGCGTCGCTTCGATGAAGATGCGATGAAAGTCAAGTTCGCCATGTCGAAGTTGGCAGGACCTGCTAAAGCCTGGGCCTTAGGGCTCAAGTTGCATGAGCTCATACGATAAATGAACTTATGATGTCTTTAACGCGCGGATCAAACACACATTTGATACGCCTCGCGCCGAATTCAGGGCTCGGGCTGATCTCTTGAATTTGAGACAGGGTAAGCGTGATATACACGCTTACGCCCAACATGTACGAACTTTGTTAGTTGTATCGTGCTTTCGCCAATAGATGAACACACGCAGGTTACTGTGTTCATCAATGGTCTGACAGATGGTCCCGTTAAGATCCACCTGTCCCGCTTGGAACTAGAACTTCTTGATCAGACGATCTCTGCAGCAAAACAGGAGGACTTTAGACTACATCAGACTCATATCCACTCGGGGTCTTATTGTCTACCGAGACGACAGGAGGGCGGAGTTCCAGAACCAATGGAACTCTCCTATGTAGAGAGCGAGCGAACTCGCTCAGCAGAATACAAGCGATTGCAAAAGTGCAATCGCTGTCAAAATATGGGTCACTACGCTTATGAGTGTAGTGCCCACGCTCAGTGTCTCGTAACGCTGAAAGTGACGATCGATCGTCTGCCAAGAAGGACCAGAGACGTGTGTCCCACGCTGCTGCCAAAACGCAACAACGTGGTGGACCATCAAAAACCGGTCGGGGTCAGTAGGGGAGGAGCTCCCTACTGATTCAGCAACGTCAAGCGAGTTCGATGGACCCTTGACGAAAGTTGCTCCCAACACACAGTCACTGTGTGTTGCTGCTCCCAGTGATGAGGTATCCCTCATCACCTTATAGATCGATGTGACAAAGAACATGTCACTTCGCGCCCTAGTTGATTGTGGGGCGTCGAACAACTTTGTTCGAACATGTCACTTCGCGCCCTAGTTGATTGTGGGGCGTCGAACAACTTTAATCGACGCCATTCGTGTGGTGGAGTGGGATTCGCAAAATTGCTGATGTGACTCCAACTCTCCACTGGCGCCCGGACGACCGAGTAACGGAGGGGCTACCCCGATTCCGTGTATAAAGCCTTCCTCATCTTGTGTACCCGTCAGTAGGGCGGGTTGCTCTCTTCTTGGTGGACTTGAGTCGATGTTGATCCTAATTGAATTAGGGATAGGGGGTTTTGGTGATCTTGTGGAAATCTCTACAAGATCGACCGAGTACTTGGTGTGATCTTCCCAATCGATCACGGTTATCCAATAAAACGAAGCTTGAATCTTCTGACCACTTGAGCAGAACCTTCTGACCACTTGATCCGTCCTGCACTTGCTTGTCTTGCCCTTACTTGTTATTTCTGCGTCCGATATCAGTTGAGTTGTTGTGTTAAGAATTCCTTTTCACCTGGCCAAACAATCCAGGGTGCACTTGTAGTCTATATTCTCGGCGTCGAGAGGCCAAATATCCTGCCCGGAATCGAGAAGTCGACACGTGGACTTAGAAGCAAATTGAACTCTGTTTAATGTTAACCAATCAAATACCAAAACCTATGATCTTGCCTATCTGTAGCTCAGGATCTATTGCCACGTATCACCCTTTCAGAGAAATCAAATCTTGTAATGTGGTCCACTCCAATATCGCCGCGATCAGGATCGCTACCTCGATTGAATCTAATACCATTAAAATATCGGATCGCGGAACTAATAAAAAGTATCGGAACGATGCAGGTTTTTTTCCTACAAGATCAGATGAATATCTGCTTGGTACTGGCTGAAATATATAAACAGCAATCCTCTCATGTCTCTATGCACTATACCATCTCCTTCAACGATGCAGGTTCTTTTCCTACAAAATCAAATGAATATCTGCTTGGTACTGGCTAAAACAAACAACAATTCTGTCGTGTCTCTATGCACTATACCATCTCCTAAAACGATGCAGGTTCTTTTCCTACAAGATCAGATGATTATCTGCTTGGTACTGGCTACAATAACAGCAATCCTCTCGTGTCTCTATGCACTATACCATCTCCTAAAACGATGCAGGTTCTATTTCTTAAAGATCATATGATTATCTGCTTGGTACTGGATAAAATATATAAACAGCAATCTTCTCGTGTCTCTATGCACTATACCATCTCCTAAAACGATGCAGGTTGTATTCCTACAAGATCAGATGATTATCTGCTTGGTACTGGCTGAAATATATAAACAGCAATCCTCTCATGTCTCTATGCACTATACCATCTCCTTCAACGATGCAGGTTCTTTTCCTACAATATCAAATGAATATCTACTTGGTACTGGCTAGAACAAACAACAATTCTGTCGTGTCTCTATGCACTATACTATCTCCTGAATCGATGCAGGTTCTTTTCCTACAAGATCAGATGATTATCTGCTTGGTACTAGCTGAAATAAACAGCAATCTTCTCGTGTCTCTATGCACTATACCATCTCCTAAAACGATGCAGGTTCTATTTTTTAAAGATCAGATGATTATCTGCTTGGTACTGGCTACAATATTAAGCAATCGTGTCGTGTCTCGATGCACTATACCATCTCCTAAAACGATGCAGGTTGTATTCCTACAAGATCAGATGAATACCTGCTTAGTACTGGCTAAAATATATATAAACAGCAATCTTCTCGTGTCTCGATGCACAATACCATCTCCTAAAACGATGCAGGTTGTATTCCTACAAGATCCGATGAATATCTGCTTGGTACTTCCTACAATAAACAGCAATCGTGTCGTGTCTCTATGCACTATATCATCTCCTAAAACGATGCAGGTTCTATTTCTTGAAGATCAGATGATTATCTGCTTGGTACTGGCTAACATATATTAATAGTAACCCTTTCGTGTCTCTATGCACTATACCATCTCCTAAAACGATGCAGGTTGTATTCCTACAAGATCAGATTAATATCTGCTTGGTGCTGGCTACAATAAACAGCAATCGTGTCGTGTATCTAGTCACTATACCATCTCCTAAAACGAAGCAGGGTCTTTTCCTACAAGATCAGATGAATATCCGCTTGGTACTGGCTGAAAGAAACCGCAATCCTCTCGTGTCTCAATGCACTATACAACTTCCTAAAACGAAGCAGGTTGTATTCCTACAAGATCAGATTAATATCTGCTCGGTGCTGGCTACAATAAACAGCAATCTTCACGTGTCTCGATGCACTTTACAATCTCCTAAAGCGATGCAGGTTCTTTTCCTACAATATCAAATGAATATCTGCTCGGTGTGGCATAAACAGCAATCTTCACGTGTCTCGATGCCTTTACAATCTCCTAAAGCGATGCAGGTTCTTTTCCTACAATATCAAATGAATATCTGCTTGGTACTGGCTACAATAAACAGCAATCGTGTCGTGTCTCGATGCACTATACCATTTCCTAAAACGAAGCAGGTTGTATTCCTACAAGATCAGATGAATACCTGCTTGGTTTGGCTACAATAAACAGCAATCGTGTCGTGTCTCGATGCACTATACCATCTCCGAAAACGAAGCAGGTTGTATTCCTACAAGATCAGATGAATATCTGCTTGGTACTGGCTACAATAAACAGCAACCCTTTCGTGTCTCTACGCACTATATTATCTCCTAAATCGAAGCGTGTAATGGGTCTACATATTACATAAGTAGTTATAGGATTAATACATAATTACATAAGTAGGCATAGGGCAGTATCCGATTAGCGGATACTGCGCGTCATTCTATTATTGGTTTATTATCGGGGTGCCAGACCCAATAATTAGCCAATAATAAATTGACCGTTATATTGTGGTTCCCATGAGCTAGGGAACATATTCGCACTTACTGCGAATAAAAACTAAAATGAAAATGAAACAGAGTTGTATTTACGAGTGAATTGAGAGCGCTTCCTCAACGTTCTTTTAGTGTAAGACGGTAACGGGTCCTTAGCCCGTTACACCTGGTAGCACTTCGTAGTCCTTCCAATGACCAGATTCGAGATGAACATGGGCGAGTCTTTGGTGGCTCCAGCGGTCTCGCTGGAGCATTCTGATTTTTTACATCTCACCTCGGTGGAGTGGCAGGCACTACATCGCCTCGCGGCGGTGTCTGGCGAAACTATTGTGACGTCGCTGCTGAGCACAGCGACGCCTGCAACGTGCCGCCATTCAAGACTTTATGGTGCGCGAGCTCGCCGAAGCTAATCGGCGAGTATTGACTCCCTCGCGCACTTCGCACCATGACGCTATCAAGATGGAGACGTCAACGTATTCCGGTGATGGTCCGTATCGTCTCCCCCTCAATCGCTGGTTTCGCGAGGTGGATATTGCAATAGCGTTAAGATTAATTGACGCTCCGACGGCTAAGGTCAATTTCCTGTTGTCTCGTCTTGCCGGCAAAGCCAAGAAATGGGCTCTCGGAAAGCTCGTCGTAGATGAGTCGGCGTTTCCTACGCTGGACGATATCCAGCGTGACTTACGACTGGCTTTCGAGCCTCTTCAAGATGAATCTCGCTTGCGTGCAGATTTCTTCTCACTCCGACAGGGCAAGCTGTCGATGCGTGACTATGTGCAGAAGACACGTCATCTTGCTTCGTGCATTACCACGCAGCCAATTGACATGGCTTCACAAGTCCATGTCTTTATTTTTGAAAATGCAAGAGGGCATGACGCGTTACTGCCTCACACGTGCTGAGCCAAAGTCCCTCGAGAAGGCATTTGCCCTCGCGCTTCGTGAGGATTACACTGTCACGTCGTCGTACCTCACAACATCCCCGGACGTCTGGCCTAGAACCAATGGAAATTGATGCAATTGAGTCCTCTTGTGGTCGCGGCAAATCATTAAGCCGCGACATTCGCAATCCTAACATGATGAAGTGTTTTCGTTGTGGCAAGACAGGCCATCGTGCGACTGTCTGTCGTGCACCTGCGCCGGTGACGATGAACACAGCTGTCTCACGAGGAGACGCTGTGTCGTCGGTGGTCCCGCCAAAAAAACGAGCGGTTCCAGTAGGCGTGGGGCGCTCTACTGGCAGAAATGGAGCCTCGAATACTCAGGTGGCAGCTCGGGCTCCTAGCCCTAAAGTGATTCATACCCACTTCAATGCCACCACCATGCACGATGATTCGAGACTGATTATTATCAGTCTCATCGTCGCTGGAGTGAAGCGACCACTTCGAGCGTTGTTGGATTCTGGCGCTTCCAACAACTTCTTTCGTGCATCCTGCTTGTCCCTTCTCCCGTCGAATGTCACGTTTCGAGAAGGTCTAGGTGACATCGTTTTCAAACTTTCCGATGGACAACCAAAACGTGTCCCGCGTAAAACAGTGGTTTTACCGTACACTTTCGACGGTTTCCAGAGCAACGACGAATTTTTGGTGTACGAGATGAACTATGCATTTGATTGCATACTTGGGATACCGTGGCTGTCACGGTATCAGCCGAAGATAGATTGGCTATCTCGGTCCGTCAAACAACGAAGCGGTTATGACGTCAGTGAAGTGTTTACTCATTTGTTGGTCGCTTCATCCGATTGGCCTCACGTCAGGGTCGTGAACGAACTCGCCACGACTAGTAGTCAACACAGAGAGAGCGATGGCCCTCTGTGCGCAGTATGTTCCGTTATACTGACGGAGCCACAGAACGAAGCGGTCGAACAGCGGTTCCCGCATACACAGACATCGGTCGAACAGAGGCTCCCGATCATTTTCGAGGCGGTCGAGCAGGGGCTCCCGCGTACAAGTACATCGGACGAGCAGAGGCTCCCGATAAATATCGAGGCGGTCGAGCAGGGGCTCCTGCAAACAAATGAAGCGGTCGAAGACGAGCTCCCGCTTTTGATTGACGAGAATGGGCGGACTACGAATCCGCATGAGACCGACGTGGTGGAGACAGAGCTTCCACGTCTAGAGGGGGGGGGGGTACATCATCCTCTTGTGATAGCGACGTGCCAGTCTCGAGCAGGGGATCGAGAGGCAAGAGAAAACGCAAGAAAGGAGCACGCCGATCACCGAGACGACGCAATTAACGTCAAGATGCTGATGCATTTAATTCCGTAGTGACGGATCCGTATGCGCGCTTGAATATGTGAAGGGATCTCCACATCGTGGCCGCTACATTGAGGCAGCGACCCCATAGTGCACTGCTGCAGAGATCACATCTCTGTCAGACCTTGCATAAAAAGACTTCCTTCACGACCTCAAGGCCGGCGACATCGAGCAAGTGTGCATCGTTTCAGCCACCGAAGCAGCCAGTGAAGACGTTCTTGAGGCTCGCCCGAAGAGCGCCGAGCCTAAATCAGCGCGCGAAGAGCGCTTCGCGGCACAGTCTTGGGATGCTCTTCGTGCTTCAGTCAACCCTGTATAGGATATCGCCCGTGAGTACGTCGACATTTTCCCGGAGAAAATTTCAGCTGAGCTTCCGGCGGATCGTGGTGTGCGGCACGAGATAGATCTCGTACCAGGATCGAAATACTGCATGACAAGGCAGTGGCCGTTACCGCGCAACCAAGTCATCGCTATTGATGAATTTTTCGAGGGTCGCCGCAAGGCTGGCCATGTCCGCAAGAGTATCTCGCCACATTCGAGCCCGACTTTCTGTGTGAAGAAAGCCACTGGCGGTTGGCGCATTGTGCACGCCATCAACAAGCTAAATGAAGCCACGACACCGGCTCAAACGCCTATCCCTCGAATAGACATGGTATTGAATACCATGTCCGGGAGCGAGATCTACAGTGCCATAGATCTGACAGACGGTTTCTATCAGATCCTCATGAGGGACAGTGACATTCCGTTCACTGCGGTCAGCACCCCAAGCGGGATGCTTTGGAAGTGGTTAGTCATGCCACAAGGCCTTAAGAATGCTCCAGCTACGTTCAATCGGATGGTGACACAAGTACTTCGTATACTTCGCGATGTTGCACCGAGCTACTTTAATGACATTTTTGTTCACAGCCGCGCTGAGCAAAAGCTCAGCGCTACGGAGGTACACCTTCGACACTTGAAGCAGGTGTTTCAAGTTATGCGCGAGAATAAATTGTATGCGAATTTGAAGAAATGTGTTTTCTGCGCTCCCGAGATTCCAGTACTCGGTTGCTACGTCAGCAAGGAAGGTGTCCGCGCTGATCCTGAGAAGATATCATCGATCTGTTCCTGGCCAACGCTCAGGAACCAAACTGAATTACGTCAAGGGCTCGGTCTGGCGAATTACTTGCATAAGTATACGAAGAACTATGCTGAGCTAATTCAGCCATTATCGACTTTGCTCAAGAAAGATGCAGTATGGTTATGGACGGCAGAACATCAATCTGCCTTCGACTCCGTAAAAAAGAGCTTGTCCGAGGCACCGGTGCTGATGCTACCTGATGACTCTAAGCCAATCCACGTCGTATGTGACGGGAGCAATTTCGCTATAGGATGTGCCCTCATGCAATTTGATGACGAGGGTCGAGAGCGCGTCGTGAGTTTTCAATCACGACAGATGAAACCTGCCGAGAAAAATTATCCGGTACACGACAAGGAACTTTTGGCTATGCGTTACGCGCTAATCAAGTTTAGAGTACATTTGCTCGGCGAAAAGATGTTTTCTATCTACACAGATCACGCATCATTGCGTACCGCCGTCAAGAGTCCTCACTTGTCCCAGCGTATGGCTCGGTGGTTGTCATTTTTTGCCGAGTATAATTTTGTGGTGCATTACAAGCCTGGCAAGAATAACATTCTCGCTGATGCACTTTCTCGTCGTCCTGATGACGATCCTCGGCGTGATATGGGTCATCAAACGAGAATGTTGATGACGACGAAGATATCTGTGTGTGTTGTATTGAACTGGGACTTAATGCGATGATTTCGACACCCGTGCTTTCGATCCGAATTCAGATCGCTGAATCCTACTCGAATGGTTCCTTCTATGCAGGAATCATCAACTATCTCAGGGACCCGAGCGAAAAATTACTCGCGAAGTTGACGAAACCAACACGCGACAACATCAAGCGTTACGCGCTTGACGGTCCGTTGCTGACGTACACGATGGACGTCTTTGATTCACCGCGTGTCGTCATCCCTGCTGATGACGACCTTCGAGCCCGATTGTTTCATAAATTTCACGACAGCCCAGCTGGCGGACAACTGGGTCGCGAGAAGACGTTTGCAGCTATTTCTCGCGTATTTTTCTGGCCGCGAATGTATAAATACATCCAGAAATGGGTGCGCTCCTGTGAAACCTGTCAGCGTGTGTGAAGCCCGCGCCATCCTCACAAGCCCCATTGCGTCCGCTTCCGATTGCTACGGAAGCCTGGCGCTCGTTCAGCATGGATTTTATCTTGGCCTTCCACCGGATGAACTGAAACGCACGGGCGTATTGGTTCTAGTGGATCGATTTAGCAAAATGGTGCATTTTGCTCCGGTCTCCGCCAGCATAACGGCGAAGACGACAACGAAGATCTTCATTGATCTTATCTATAGGCATCACGGCTTGCCAGAATCTATTGTTCCGGACCGTGACCCGCGTTTCACCTCGGCTTTCTGTGCCGAATTGTTCCAGCTATTAGGCACGCGGTTGCTTATGTCTACGGCGGCCCATCCAGAGACGGATGGGCAAACGGACCGTGTCAACAGAGTGCTCGAAGATGTCTTGCGCAGTTATGCAACATCGTTCTCATCATGGAGTTCATTTCTCCCACTTGCAGAATTTGCAATCAACAATGCTGTCCACGCGTCAACCGGGTTGACCCCCTTTTTCGTTAACAACGCGAGGCATCCTCGCGTTCGGACGCTGCTTGCTCTCTCAGCTTCAGAACACCCTGTTTCCAAGCTTGGTGGGGGAGTATCTACGGATGGAATTGCGCCTAAACTATTGATGATTGATTACGATGAGGATAAGATTGCTGCCGATGCACCTAATACTGGTAATTTTGCAGCCAACGGCATATCGACTTCTGACACGATGCTTCCCATCGCGTCTACCGTTGCCAATTTTGCTCCACAAGAGAATACGTCGCCTGTAAGTTCGGCTGCAGTAACCGAATTTATGCTATTACGACAAGAAATCACTCGTTTTGTGCGTGATGCATTACAAGAGGCAGTCGACAAGCAAAAGGAGAATGCTGACAGAAGAGGACGAAAGAATATGTTGATATTTCGAGAAGGTGACAGAGTATTGTTATCAAAAAGTGGATTACCGAACACCTCAGTGACGAATTTGGGCGCTAACAAGTTAGCGCCAAGATATATTGGCCCACTTCGGGTTGTTAAGGTGCATGGTGACGCTTACACGCTAGACATACCTACATCTATGCGTTTGCACCCGACGTTCTATGTCGGGCGCCTCAAGGCTTACCTGCCGGCGGATCTCCCTTCGAATCTTCCCCGCTCTTCTGTGCCGGCTCGAAATCCGACATCCTTTGACGACGACGTTGACGACGACTGGTACCAAGTCCTGCCCGAACGCGTGCAGACTCGACCAGCTGGGGTCCTCCGAACACAGTCGTCTCAAGCTGACGTAGGCGCTCAACCAGTACCAGCTGCTCACGTCGAGTCCGCTCAGCAGCCTCAGTCGCAGCATCCGCACGATCTTGAGCTCTCTCAGCCATCTCGCGAGCATCAAGTAGGGCATTCTTCGACTCCTTGGCTTCAGCGCGTAGTAGGCGCAGCTCATCATTCGACTGTTCATGCGCTCGATTACGAGAATCGGCGCTCATCGCCAGAGGCCTTCCGTCGTGATGCTCCTCCTCCATTAGTCGATGCATCGGGTGCGCGACGCTGGATTGTCGACTGGATTTTCGATCACGAGGATCACAAGTCCCAGGCGCCGAGTAATAACTCGGCGCCCATGAAGAAGCATTTCGAGAAACATTACAGGGTTCGCTGGCTGGGATATTCTCCGGCGGACGATACATGGGAGCCATCGAGTACGCTGTCCCGAGATGTCCCGGACGTGGTCGAGGACTTCGAGTCCCGTAGAAAGACGGTGATCGCGACCGACGCTGACGGTTCCATCCCCGATCTCGCGGGTCGTAATGCTCGCGAGCAACGAAACCGCGACGACCTCCCGAGCGACTCCGAGACCGAGACCTATTACGAGGCTCGGGAGCATACGGATGATACGGTTGACGACCTCGGCTACGAGAATGCCGTCGGCGATCGTAAGGACGCGCTCTCACTCGCCGTAGCTCGGACACCTGGAGCTTCGAAAGGCTTCTCTCATAACGGGCAATCCATGGACGAATATGATCGGGCATGCCTCGCGCACACATTAAGTCGTCCCATTCCTGCCGGACCGGTCGCGATCTGCCCACGTTGCACGTTGGACATCCCTCACGAATGTGGACGTAACAAAGGTGATACTCGTCACAAGTCATACGACAGATGCGCCGGCGCAGGTCGCCAATAGCGTGTCTATCACGCGTTCCCTCGCGACCGTCTAACCAGGACGTGAAGGACGTTCCTTCACGTCGGCTCGCGTTCCAGCGACTGATGAAGGCACACCAAGATCTCTGCAACGCATCGTCGGTATATGCGTTGCTCGTCGCCTTGCCTCTCACTGTACGGTATCGCGTGAAAAGGTCCTTCATGACCTCCAGTGGCTCGGGTTCGACAGCACCTTCAAGACCATACAAGCGCCACGGTTTCAAGTCCCCATCCATGACCTTCGGCGCCTGCTCTCTACGGATTGGTGCTTGGTGTTCCCAGTTCTGGCTGTCAGAGACATTGTTTCGTGGACGCCTAGTGTCCATGCTGCTCAGTTAAGTTTAACTGAGCAGGTTCGGAGTTACGCCGTTGGTCGAGAAGAAACTTTCTGCGATTCGCGCTTATGTTGAGGTAACCGCAACTTAAAGAGGGGGGTGATGTAATGAAGAAAACTATTACATAAGTAGTTATAGGATTAATACATAATTACATAAGTAGGCATAGGGCAGTATCCGATTAGCGGATACTGCGCGTCATTCTATAATTGGTTTATTATTGGGGTGCCAGACCCAATAATTAGCCAATAATAAATTGACTTCCATATTGAGTGGTTCCCATGAGCTAGGGAACATATTCGCACTTACTGCGAACTAAAAATAAAACAAAGATAAAACAGTTATATTTACGAGTTAATTGAGAGCGCTTCCTCAACGCCCTTTTAGTGTAAGACGGTAATGGGTTCTTAACCG
Source organism: Peronospora farinosa (assembly GCA_947646735.1). Taxonomy (NCBI): domain Eukaryota; phylum Oomycota; class Peronosporomycetes; order Peronosporales; family Peronosporaceae; genus Peronospora; species Peronospora farinosa. The sequence continues at coordinate 46,094 of CANTFK010000949.1, read as the reverse complement.
TTACAATGCAGGTTCTTTTTCTACAAGATCAGATGGATATCTGCTTGGGACTGGCTAAAACATATAAACAGCAATCCTATCGTGTCTCTATGCACTATACCATCTCCTTAAACGATGCAGGTTGTATTCCTACAAGATCCGATGAATACCTGCTTGGCACTGGCTAAAACAAACAGCAATCTTCTCGTGTCTCGATGCACTATACAACTTCCTAAAACATAGCAGGTTCTTTTCCTACAAGATCAGATGAATATCTGCTTGGTACTGGCTACAATAAACAGCAATCGTGTCGTGTCTCTATGCACTATACAACTTCCTAAAACGAAGCAGGTTCGATTCCTACAAGATCAGATGATTATCCGCTTGGTACTGGCTAAAACAAACAGCAATCGTGTCGTGTCTCGATGCACTATACCATCTCTTATAACGATCCAGGAGGTTCGATTCCTACAAGATCAGATGAATATCTGCTTGGTACTGGCTAAAATATATAAACAGCAATCTTCTCGTGTCTCGATGCACTATACCATCTCCTAAAACGAAGCAGGTTCGACTCATACAAGATCAGATGAATATCTGCTTGGTACTGGTTAAAACAAAACCGCAATCCACTCGTGTCTTGATGCACTATACCATCTCTTATAACGATCCAGGAGGTTCGATTCCTACAAGATCAGATGATTATCTGCTTGGTACTCGATAAAATATATAAACAGCAATCTTCTCGTGTCTCGATGCACTATACTATCTCCTAAAACGATGCAGGTTGTATTCCTACAAGATCAGATGAATATCTGCTTGGTACTGGCTACATTAAACAGCAATCATCTCGTGTCTCTATGCACTATACCATCTCCTAAAACGAAGCAGGTTCGATTCCTACAAAATCAGATGAATATCTGCTTGGTACCGGCTAAAACATATAAACCGCAATCCTCTCGTGTCTCGATGCACTATACCATCTCTTATAACGATCCAGGAGGTTCGATTCCTACAAGATCAGATGATTATCTGCTTGGTACTGGCTAAAACATGTAAACAGCAATCTTCTCGTGTCTCGATGCACAATACCATCTCCTAAAACGAAGCAGGTTCGACTCCTACAAAATCAGATGAATATCTGCTTGGTACTTCCTACAATAAACAGCAATCTTCTCGTGTCTCGATGCACTATACCATCTCTTATAACGATCCAGGAGGTTCGATTCCTACAAGATCAGATGAATACCTGCTTGGTACTGGCTACAATAAACAGCAATCTTCTCGTGTCTCGATGCACTATACCATCTCCTAAAACGATGCAGGTTGTATTCCTACAAGATCCGATGAATACCTGCTTGGTACTGGCTAAAACAAACAGCAATCCTCTCGTGTCTCGATGCACTATACTATCTCTTATAACGATCCAGGAGGTTCGATTCCTACAAGATCAGATGATTATCTGCTTGGTACTGGCTAAAACAAACAGCAATCTTCTCGTGTCTCGATGCAATACACAACTTCCTAAAACGAAGCAGGTTCTTTTCCTACAAGATCAGATGATTATCTGCTTGGTACTGGCTACAATAACAGCAATCGTGTCGTGTGTCTATGTACTATACCATCTCCTAAAACGATGCAGGTTGTATTCCTACAAGATCAGATGAATACCTGCTTGGTACTGGCTACAATAAACAGCAATCGTGTCGTGTCTCTAGTCACTAAACCATCTCCTTAAACGATGCAGGTTGTATTCCGACAAGATCAGATGATTATCTGCTTGGTACTGGCTACAATATTAAGCAATCGTGTCGTGTCTCGATGCACTATACCATCTCTTATAACGATCCAGGAGGTTCGATTCCTACAAGATCAGATGATTATCTGCTTGGTACTGGCTAAAATATATAAACAGCAATCTTCTCGTGTCTCGATGTACTATACCATCTCTTATAACGATCCAGGAGGTTCGATTCCTACAAGATCAGATGATTATCTGCTTGGTACTGGCTAAAATATTTAAACAGCAATCTTCTCGTGTCTCGATGCACTATACCATCTCCTAAAACGATACAGGTTCGATACCTACAAGATCAGATGATTATCTGCTTGGTACTGGCTAAAATATATAAACAGCAATCGTGTCGTGTCTCTATGCACTATACCATCTTTTTAAACGATGCAGGTTGTATTCCTACAAGATCAGATTAATATCTGCTTGGTGCTGGCTACAATAAACAGCAATCTTCTCGTGTCTCGATGCACTTTACAATCTCCTAAAGCGATGCAGGTTCTTTTCCTACAATATCAAATGAATATCTGCTTGGTGCTGGCTGAAAGAAACCGCAATCCTCTCGTGTCTCAATGCACTATACAACTTCCTAAAACGAAGCAGGTTCTTTTCCTACAAGATCGGATTAATATCTGCTTGGTACTGGCTAAAACAAACAGCAATCCTCTCGTGTCTCTATGCACTATACCATCTCTTATAACGATCCAGGAGGTTCGATTCCTACAAGATCAGACGATTATCTGCTTGGTACTGGCTAAAAAATATAAACAGCAATCTTCTCGTGTCTCGATGCACTATACCATCTCCTAAAACGAAGCAGGTTCGACTCCTACAAAATCAGATGAATATCTGCTTGGTACCGGCTAAAACAAAACAGCAATCTTCTCGTGTCTCGATGCACTATACCATCTCTTATAACGATCCAGGAGGTTCGATTCCTACAAGATCAGATGAATATCTGCTTGGTACTGGCTACAATAAACAGCAATCGTGTCGTGTATCTAGTCACTATACAACTTCCTAAAACGAAGCAGGTTCTTTTCCTACAAGATCGGATTAATACCTGCTTGGTACTGGCTACATTAAACAGCAATCATCTCGTGTCTCTATGCACTATACCATCTCTTATAACGATCCAGGAGGTTCGATTCCTACAAGATCAGATTAATACCTGCTTGGTACTGGCTAAAACAAACAGCAATTCTCTCGTGTCTCGATGCACTATACCATCTCTTATAACGATCCAGGAGGTTCGATTCCTACAAGATCAGATGAATATCTGCTTGGTACTGGCTAAAACAAACAGCAATTCTCTCGTGTCTCGATGCACTATACCATCTCTTATAACGATCTAGGAGGTTCGATTCCTACAAGATCAGATGATTATCTGCTTGGTACTGGCTAAAAAATATAAACAGCAATCTTCTCGTGTCTCTATGCACTATACCATCTCCTAAAACGTTCCTTTCAGTGTCGTCAAGTCTGTCAGGGGCAAGAAAACACGACGCAGCGTTTCTGCGCGATGCATTATGAGGTCTTTGTATCGGATGACAGTTGGAGTTGTCGACCTTGGTCGCCCAACACCGATGGAACTTCATCCAGGTCGTCGTACCACTCTAAGACTTACAGAATTGATGGTAGATTACACAATAAAAAACAGATTAGAAGACTGCGATGATTCGCATCGTGTAATCTGCCATTGATTCTGCAAGCCAATAGGAATGCATGGTCGCTTCAACTGAGTCAGGTTCTTTTTCTACAAGATCCGATGAATATCTGCTTGGTACTTCCTACAATAAAGAGCAATCGTGTCGTGTCTCTATGCACTATATCATCTCCTAAAACGATGCAGGTTGTATTCCTACAAGATCAGATGAATACCTGCTTAGTACTGGCTAAAATATATAAACAGCAATCTTCTCGTGTCTCGATACACAATACCATCTCCTAAAACGATGCAGGTTGTATTCCTACAAGATCCGATGAATATCTGCTTGGTACTTCCTACAATAAACAGCAATCGTGTCGTGTCTCTATGTCACTATATCATCTCCTAAAACGATGCAGGTTGTATTCCTACAAGATCAGATGAATACCTGCTTGGTACTGGCTACAATAAACAGCAATCGTTTCTGCACTATACCATCTCCTAAAACGAAGCAGGGTCTTTTCCTACAAGATCAGATGAATATCCGCTTGGTGCTGGCTGAAAGAAACAGCAATCCTCTCGTGTCTCAATGCACTATACAACTTCCTAAAACGAAGCAGGTTCTTTTCCTACAAGATCGGATTAATACCTGCTTGGTACTGGCTACATTAAACAGCAATCATCTCGTGTCTCTATGCACTATACCATCTCTTATAACGATCCAGGAGGTTCGATTCCTACAAGATCAGATTAATACCTGCTTGGTACTGGCTAAAACAAACAGCAATTCTCTCGTGTCTCGATGCACTATACCATCTCTTATAACGATCCAGGAGGTTCGATTCCTACAAGATCAGATGAATATCTGCTTGGTACTGGCTAAAACATAACAGCAATCTCTCGTGTCTCGATGCACTATACCATCTCTTATAACGATCTAGGAGGTTCGATTCCTACAAGATCAGATGATTATCTGCTTGGTACTGGCTAAAAAATATAAACAGCAATCTTCTCGTGTCTCTATGCACTATACCATCTCCTAAAACGTTCCTTTCAGTGTCGTCAAGTCTGTCAGGGGCAAGAAAACACGACGCAGCGTTTCTGCGCGATGCATTATGAGGTCTTTGTATCGGATGACAGTTGGAGTTGTCGACCTTGGTCGCCCAACACCGATGGAACTTCATCCAGGTCGTCGTACCACTCTAAGACTTACAGAATTGATGGTAGATTACACAATAAAAAACAGATTAGAAGACTGCGATGATTCGCATCGTGTAATCTGCCATTGATTCTGCAAGCCAATAGGAATGCATGGTCGCTTCAACTGAGTCAGGTTCTTTTTCTACAAGATCCGATGAATATCTGCTTGGTACTTCCTACAATAAAGAGCAATCGTGTCGTGTCTCTATGCACTATATCATCTCCTAAAACGATGCAGGTTGTATTCCTACAAGATCAGATGAATACCTGCTTAGTACTGGCTAAAATATATAAACAGCAATCTTCTCGTGTCTCGATACACAATACCATCTCCTAAAACGATGCAGGTTGTATTCCTACAAGATCCGATGAATATCTGCTTGGTACTTCCTACAATAAACAGCAATCGTGTCGTGTCTCTATGTCACTATATCATCTCCTAAAACGATGCAGGTTGTATTCCTACAAGATCAGATGAATACCTGCTTGGTACTGGCTACAATAAACAGCAATCGTTTCTGCACTATACCATCTCCTAAAACGAAGCAGGGTCTTTTCCTACAAGATCAGATGAATATCCGCTTGGTGCTGGCTGAAAGAAACAGCAATCCTCTCGTGTCTCAATGCACTATACAACTTCCTAAAACGAAGCAGGTTCTTTTCCTACAAGATCGGATTAATTCCTGCTTGGTACTGGCTATAACAAACAGCAATCCTCTCGTGTCTCGATGCACTATACCATCTCTTATAACGATCCAGGAGGTTCGATTCCTACAAGATCAGATTAATATCTGCTTGGTGCTGGCTACAATAAACAGCAATCGCGTCGTGTATCTAGTCACTATACCATCTCCTAAAACGAAGCAGGGTCTTTTCCTACAAGATCAGATGAATATCCGCTTGGTGCTGGCTGAAAGAAACCGCAATCCTCTCGTGTCTCAATGCACTATACAACTTCCTAAAACGAAGCAGGTTCTTTTCCTACAAGATCGGATTAATACCTGCTTGGTACCGGCTAAAACAAAACGCAATCTTCTCGTGTCTCGATGCACTATACCATCTCTTATAACGATCCAGGAGGTTCGATTCCTACAAGATCAGATGAATATCTGCTTGGTACTGGCTACAATATTAAGCAATCGTGTCGTGTCTCGATGCACTATACCATCTCTTATAACGATCCAGGAGGTTCGATTCCTACAAGATCAGATGATATCTGCTTGGTACTGGCTAAAACAAACAGCAATCTCTCGTGTCTCGATGCACTATACCATCTCTTATAACATCCAGGGGTCGATTCCTACAAGACAGATGAAATCTGCTTGGACTGGCTAAAACAAACAGCAACTCTCGTGCTCGAGCACTAACCACTCTTAAACGATCAGGGGTTCACCTACAAGATCAGATGATTATCTGCTTGGTACTGGCTAAAAAATATAAACAGCAATCTTCTCGTGTCTCTATGCACTATACCATCTCCTAAAACGTTCCTTTCAGTGTCGTCAAGTCTGTCAGGGGCAAGAAAACACGACGCAGCGTTTCTGCGCGATGCATTATGAGGTCTTTGTATCGGATGACAGTTGGAGTTGTCGACCTTGGTCGCCCAACACCGATGGAACTTCATCCAGGTCGTCGTACCACTCTAAGACTTACAGAATTGATGGTAGATTACACAATAAAAAACAGATTAGAAGACTGCGATGATTCGCATCGTGTAATCTGCCATTGATTCTGCAAGCCAATAGGAATGCATGGTCGCTTCAACTGAGTCAGGTTCTTTTTCTACAAGATCCAATGAATATCTGCTTGGTACTTCCTACAATAAAGAGCAATCGTGTCGTGTCTCTATGCACTATATCATCTCCTAAAACGATGCAGGTTGTATTCCTACAAGATCAGATGAATACCTGCTTAGTACTGGCTAAAATATATAAACAGCAATCTTCTCGTGTCTCGATACACAATACCATCTCCTAAAACGATGCAGGTTGTATTCCTACAAGATCCGATGAATATCTGCTTGGTACTTCCTACAATAAACAGCAATCGTGTCGTGTCTCTATGTCACTATATCATCTCCTAAAACGATGCAGGTTGTATTCCTACAAGATCAGATGAATACCTGCTTGGTACTGGCTACAATAAACAGCAATCGTTTCTGCACTATACCATCTCCTAAAACGAAGCAGGGTCTTTTCCTACAAGATCAGATGAATATCCGCTTGGTGCTGGCTGAAAGAAACAGCAATCCTCTCGTGTCTCAATGCACTATACAACTTCCTAAAACGAAGCAGGTTCTTTTCCTACAAGATCGGATTAATTCCTGCTTGGTACTGGCTATAACAAACAGCAATCCTCTCGTGTCTCGATGCACTATACCATCTCTTATAACGATCCAGGAGGTTCGATTCCTACAAGATCAGATTAATATCTGCTTGGTGCTGGCTACAATAAACAGCAATCGTGTCGTGTATCTAGTCACTATACCATCTCCTAAAACGAAGCAGGGTCTTTTCCTACAAGATCAGATGAATATCCGCTTGGTGCTGGCTGAAAGAAACCGCAATCCTCTCGTGTCTCAATGCACTATACAACTTCCTAAAACGAAGCAGGTTCTTTTCCTACAAGATCGGATTAATACCTGCTTGGTACCGGCTAAAACAAAACGGCAATCTTCTCGTGTCTCGATGCACTATACCATCTCTTATAACGATCCAGGAGGTTCGATTCCTACAAGATCAGATGAATATCTGCTTGGTACTGGCTACAATATTAAGCAATCGTGTCGTGTCTCGATGCACTATACCATCTCTTATAACGATCCAGGAGGTTCGATTCCTACAAGATCAGATGATTATCTGCTTGGTACTGGCTAAAATTTATAAACAGCAATCGTGTCGTGTCTCTATGCACTATACCATCTCCTAAAACGAAGCAGGTTCTTTTCCTACAAAATCAAATGAATATCTGCTTGGTACTGGCTACAATAAACAGCAATCCTCTTGTGTGTCGATGCACTATACTATCTCCTTAAACGATGCAGGTTGTATTCCTACAAAATCAGATGAATATCTACTTGGTACTGGCTACAATAAACAGCAATCGTGTCGTGTCTCTATGCACTATACTACTTCCTAAAACGATGCAGGTTGTATTCCTACAAGATCAGATGAATACCTGCTTGGTACTGGCTACAATAAACAGCAATCTTCTCGTGTCTCGATGCACTATACCATCTCCTAAAACGATGCAGGTTGTATTCCTACAAGATCCGATGAATACCTGCTTGGTACTGGCTAAAACAAACAGCAATCCTCTCGTGTCTCGATGCACTATACTATCTCTTATAACGATCCAGGAGGTTCGATTCCTACAAGATCAGATGATTATCTGCTTGGTACTGGCTAAAACAAACAGCAATCTTCTCGTGTCTCGATGCAATACACAACTTCCTAAAACGAAGCAGGTTCTTTTCCTACAAGATCAGATGATTATCTGCTTGGTACTGGCTACAATAACAGCAATCGTGTCGTGTGTCTATGTACTATACCATCTCCTAAAACGATGCAGGTTGTATTCCTACAAGATCAGATGAATACCTGCTTGGTACTGGCTACAATAAACAGCAATCGTGTCGTGTCTCTAGTCACTAAACCATCTCCTTAAACGATGCAGGTTGTATTCCGACAAGATCAGATGATTATCTGCTTGGTACTGGCTACAATATTAAGCAATCGTGTCGTGTCTCGATGCACTATACCATCTCTTATAACGATCCAGGAGGTTCGATTCCTACAAGATCAGATGATTATCTGCTTGGTACTGGCTAAAATATATAAACAGCAATCTTCTCGTGTCTCGATGTACTATACCATCTCTTATAACGATCCAGGAGGTTCGATTCCTACAAGATCAGATGATTATCTGCTTGGTACTGGCTAAAATATTTAAACAGCAATCTTCTCGTGTCTCGATGCACTATACCATCTCCTAAAACGATGCAGGTTCGATACCTACAAGATCAGATGATTATCTGCTTGGTACTGGCTAAAATATATAAACAGCAATCGTGTCGTGTCTCTATGCACTATACCATCTTTTTAAACGATGCAGGTTGTATTCCTACAAGATCAGATGAATACCTGCTTGGTACTGGCTAAAACAAACTGCAATCCGCTCGTGACGATGACGAAAGAGTGTCGACGGTTTTTGTGAAGGTGCTAGCGAACCTTCACTTATCGGTGCTCAGAAATGGATACGCACCTACAGGCGGACAAGATAAACGAGTTTATCATCGGGCCTTCATCATAAACGATAATTTTACGAGTCAACTTAGCGCATTGAACAAAGACAACATTAATTCAACTAGTGTAGAAGGTACTCTACTTCAAGAATTTATCGGAGACTTGTATGTGAATTTTTTGGGAGCGGCCCATAGGGTGATGCTCGTGATGTTGGCATCTCATTTTAGAGAGGAACATGCTCTGGTCAGTGCTCTAGTTGCGAATAAGGATTCGACATATTGCTGAAAAGCTGCTAGACGTTCAGCTAAACGTGTGGGCCAACGACAAGAATAATGTGAAATGTATGTTAAACCTTTTGGAGCTAGACACGACAAATGGCAACCCAGTCGAACACTTACCCTTTTCCAGTGGACAGCTTTCGTAATGTCAAGATAGCACGACTCCAATGAAGCGTATGGCACGATGATTGACGTCTTAAGGGGTCATGTTCGGGCGATTTTCCGGTTAAGTTTCTTGTTAAGGGGAACAAAGTCTAACGGAACGGAAGCTATTGCTAAGCAAAATCTCGACGAGATCTATAAAATGAAAGCTCAAATCTTTCTAAGCATAAACTATGAAGTATCAAGCTCGGGCCTCATGCTGTGGTAAATCTTACAAGATTCTGGAGCTAGACAAGACTAATGGCAAACCTTCGGAACACTCATTCCATTCTAAGGAGTCGCTTCCATAAAGTTATGTTATTAGAATTCCACGAAAGCGTCTAATGCGGAGGTCGACGTCGCGGAAGATTATGTTATTGCCGATGATCAAGTAATATCCTAGTCAGAGGAACAAAGTCCGACGGAACGATGGGTTCGCAAACAATATTCGATGAGTGCTCAAGATCTGGTTTAATGTGGAAGAAGCTGTGGAAGATCTTTCAAGGTTTTGGAACTAGCAAGACAATTGAAAAAAATCTGAACACTCACTATTCAAAGTAAACTGCTTATAAATTTGCAAAAAGCAAAAGAGGTGATCGACTCAACGCTGAAACGATTCAGTAGAAAGCGGCGGTCGGTCAAGGTTTTGGTTGTGGGAATAGAGATCAACAGAACGAAATCCATCGCCATAGTGCTGCCCAAAGCTTAAAAGTAGAATTACCGAAACCGATCACGCCATATGTTACACTTATTGATACAGCTCTTGTCATAAGCTTACTTTGGAAAGCTCACTCTTTTCCAACATTAGCGTCTTGTGACTACTTCATCTGGAATCAATGGAGATTTTGAATATGACGTAGTCAACATTAGGCTACAATATATTCGATCTGTAACGGGGTACCCTCCGACTATACTCATATGTCTTTCATAATCTAAATCAGCTGAGCCTTAATTCAACTATATCGTAACTACGAATATGCATGCTGGCTACCACTCATTGCGCGCGTCCATGTTTCTTTAGCCAGCGCTGGCTGATGTATTGGCCTATATCAGTAGTAGCAGGAACTTCAAGGAAATACAACGATAACATGACTTTTTAATTAAATATTGGTAAATACTATCCGCTACGATAATATTCACCTTGGTAATGCCAATGTTATGTAACAGGATCGCCCTTTACTTTGAAGAAAGGCTGTAACTCGGCCAAAATTACCCCTTAATACTTGAAATGTGTAAATGTTGTGGATCAATAGAGCGGAATATTTGTTGCGCTGAGGAGTAATCGATTCGTAAACGAGAAGAGGAAAGCATTGAGTTGTTAACAAAGTTGTGTACAAACGGTTTCGAATCAACGATATTAATCGCGTGCCGTTTGCCAGTCGCATATAAAATGTAAACTACTATCTTCATTGTATGTTGCTTTTACATAGCAGCGTGATAACATGGCTGTGGTGAAATCGGTAAAGGTACCGTAGGTAAGCTTGGTGGGTTACTTATTCTCTAGATGTGCATTCATTAGGTTAGCAATGCTTCTTCGCGAGGGCGAGTGGCCAGAATGCCTTACAGAATGTACTCGTGGACCATCAATCGTGTCTGAGAAATGGCGAAACTATTTTCACGTTATATAAGTTTAAAAACGTACATGGTTACAATATAATCTACAGCACAAATTTTAGATAAACTTTTGAAACGGACGATTTAAATGATTTTGCTTGTATTTATTTGTAAGAATCTTAGCACAAACTATTGCATAATTTACAATAGGCTCAAAAATATTGACTAAATATCTCAATACTTTTATCTGAAATAGGTATAAACAGTTATATAAAATATATAAAGAGGCGCCACGCCAACTTAATATTGCGGAATCAGACGCCATAGACCCGATAACATATTAAAAGGAACATGTAAATGTTGTCTATATATTGTAAATGTGATGGAGTCGAACAACATGATTGACATGAGCTTGTCAGAGTCTGTAATCTGATTCACAGAAATGCCGGCTTGGGCTGGCTAGAATACGGGCAATGATGCATTTTCCAGTTTCTTAAAGACCAATATTGATAACTAGCTACGTTGAGATAATAATATGCCATCAATGATACATGTTGACACCTGTTTTTCTCTTCTACATTTGCAACAACGGCCAAGCGATAAAGGTCTCTAAAGAGCCGCATACCGGTCCTCTTACCTCGACAAAGCATCAACACCATCCTTCGCCCAGGCATCAAGAAATTCCTGACATTTTTCCGTTCCGCCTCCTAGTCGCCGGCTCGATGCAAACTCCCCTAGAAAATAAGTTTGTTCGTTCCAATTGAGACTTGGAGCTGCATGTCAAGAACATACAATCTGTTGGACCAAAGGGATAGGAGAGTAAACTGGAATGAGCTAGAGAAGATAAAAGCTGTCTATGTACTGAGACTACAGCTGGTAGCCAACAGGATAATGTCTAAGGAGTGTTATCACTGCTACAGTTGCAGCTTTGACATGTATAGAGTGTACGTATGTGATAGCGATAGTCCTCGTGGTATTGCTTTGAAAATCCTATCGTTAAAGTGGTCTATCTACTCTTCACCTTTTTTCAAATGACCAGCCTTTCCAATGCATGGGGTACGTACGTTTCTACCTAATCATTCTCAACTACTTCCTATATGACCAAACACGTGGATCAAAAGGAGTGTTACCAGGGTCAGCTGGCAAACGACTTGACACTGTCTTTGCTCACCGTCTCTAATCTTACCGGACTGGTACAATAGTTTCTTAGAGATTTGAGTGGAAGCGTCTCCGTTCGATTTCGTCGTGCACAATCCGAAACGACAATCAAGAACGAATCGGTATTTTTTGTCTCTTTGCTCACGACTCTCAGTGTATCGACAAGTATATCCATTGATATCAATTGATCTACCATGCATGAGACCCAGACCCAGTTATTTGATAGTAGTACTACCAAAGTATCAAGAGGTCTTCAGCTATTGTCACCACCATTGCAACAATCAGCTCAAAATGGAACGTCAATGAGATTGTCATTAAAGTCTGCAGATTCTTTTGGATGGAGTACAACACCCCCCTTGATGAGACACCATTAGGCATTAATGCTCAAGGCACGAGTGAAGGTGAAGAAAACGACCGGTATCCGGTTGAATTTGATTTTGATGGATTGACGCTCGCATCGGTGCGTGGAAGGAAGAATGAGGTTCAAGAAGATGTACCTGGAACATCTCTCGGTTTGACATCCAGTGTCGAATGTATCAATAGCATTGATCGCGTCCACGAGCTGCATCGTACTGGAAATGATGCATTCTACTATGATGACAACTCTAGAAAGATCCTACTCAGTTCGAGTATGGGTAGTGTCAAGACAACAAGTACTACCGAAGATTTTGCAATGTCTCAACGACAGCGACAAAATAAAGAGATTCAGCGAGCAAGTACCATAGGTCGTTCAACTGGAGAAGATACTAGTCGGAGCAGATTTCAAATGAGCTCAACGGCAGCGTCTGCTGGGTTCCCTATGGCTAAGAAGAAAGAAGTGACGGCAGTCGTGATGCGTGGCTGGCTGCAAAAGAGAAAAGGTCGTGTCCTGAAGCGGTGGAAACCGTACTATTGTCTTTGGAAAAGTGATGACAGTCTTTGTCTGTATGCGAGCGAGGACACAGTGAACGGCCGATTAGAACAGCGGTACCAAGTCTTGCGAGTTGTGCTCACAGACAAGAACGACTCGTTCAACATTTTTTGTGTGGACTCTGAAAGTGAGCCACGACGTGAGGAATTTCGGGTTCCAATATCAGCAGAGTGGATATGTTGGTTTCAAGTGTTTGGCAGGTTTTTTGACAAGTCATCTTTGGTGCAAGCACGGCTTCTTAAGCCTGGGCTTGTATCTTCAAAGTTATCGAACGAAACTGAAGAGGACAGTTGGATTGACTACCACAGTGATGTTGACCCAGTGACCAACGCCGTATTGCCGAAACACATGACCAACCATTCCTACGATGGGTGCCACAGTTATTCCAGTCAAAGCAAGCAGTCTGCTACAACAGGTTGTGATTCGTACAATGGAAGTGGTTATGACAAACTGTCCACACCCTCCTCTTTCTCAGGATCATCAGCTTCGAGTAAGTGTCCAACAACTTATGAAACGAACACGTCACAACTGAAGCGAGGCTCAAAGTTGTATGACTGCTCGATGATTGAATGCAAAAGCCAAGAAACTGTGCCGATATGAGAGATCCATGCATCCGAGTTGAACCATGCTGACTAACCTCCACGTATAGTCCGGCTTTTATGAATAGGTCCAGGAAACACCACAGACGGAAATAAAGCATCAAAATATTAATGCGCCGCCTGGAATGTGTCTTGCGTACTACATGGATGTGCTAGACTTATAACACTTTGTGCTGGATCGGCTGCCTAACTCAACAATTCGTCGTGCTGGTAGTAGCCAAAGAATTGAACATCTTGAAATCTTTGCTTTGGCACCTCTGTCCAACCCATTGTTGATCGCAGCTATTTGTTGTCAATCACATTTGAGCTTGTGATGGTCTTGCTCAGTGCAAACATCGATGTAAAGGAAGTTTTAAAGAGCTAACAGTTCTAACAGCTTTGCAAATGGGCTTGATACTGTTGCCTCTTCCTCCTTTCATGCTGCAAACCTCGCGCCCATTCTAGTGGATCGTCATCCTAAAAACAATGTTATATCAATGAGCACTGATGTCCTTTTATATTGCAGCTTATCTCTACTGTTTGTCGCTAGCTCCATCCGGTCCCTTAGCAAGACCACAGAACAAAGTTTCAGATCCGTTTAGTGAGCTGCCTCAAAGTACTCTTTCGATTCAGCCACCGTTGGCTTGATCGTCTTGCTTCCCTTTTTCCAGTTAGCAGGACACACTTCACCGTGCTCGTCCGTGAACTGGAACGCTTCCACGAGACGCAGAATTTCGTCCACGTTGCGACCAACGGGGCAGTCGTTCACCGTGCTTTGACGCAACTTGCCCTCTCCATCAATGATGAAAAGACCACGAAAAGTGGCACCGATATCCTCACCTACGTCAATCAAGACGTCATAGGCTTTCGCGATCTCCTTGTTATAGTCAGAGATAAGAGGGATGTCGAGCTCACCGAGACCACCCTTTTTCCGGGGCGTGTTGATCCACGCCAAGTGCGAAAACTTGGAATCCACGCTGCAGCCAAGCACCTCGCACCCGAGTTTACGAAACTCTGCAGCTTTTTCACTGAACGCGATGATTTCCGTTGGGCACACGAACGTAAAGTCCATCGGGTAAAAGAATAGTACAACGTACTTGCCCTTGTAGTCCGACAATGACACAGTCTTGAACTCTCCATTGATGACGGCCTCAGCCGTAAAGGCAGGGGCATCGTGGCGAATCTTGAGGACCATTATAATAGTTCAAATGTCTGCTTGTGTCTTGAGTCGTACGATGGAAATTCGAGAATGCCACTTGTCCGGCGTAAGCTTCGAAGATACAGCGATTCGCTTAGTATCGGAAGGACCACGTCGTACGTGGCACCCCAAGTGTATGAGAAAGGCTAGCAAAAGGATTGGGATTTGCTGCGTAGAAGCTGCACTATCCTGTCCAACCTTGTGCACCCGTGTAGAGGTGGGTCGGTAGGACAGCTATCATGAGTTGTCAAGTGACAACTTTAGCTGGTATCTCGTCAGTTAAAGCGCAGCTTTGATAATTCGCTGGTGATATCTGCTGTGATAGCAGTCAAAGTGAACATCCAGACTGTGACTGAACCGCTGGGCGTGCAGTCATCCTTTAGGCTTATGCACGCTTCGTATTCTCCAGTGCTGCAGCCACTGCATCTACTAGGCTAATTCTGTCGTTCGGCTAGACTCGCCATCCGGTCGAACATCGGATGAGCTACACACCGATTCAGTCGCCATCTCCATCAACATCGACATCGTCGCAGTGCAGCATTGTGCTTGGCCGCCCTCCACTTGGATGGCAAAAGAAGTTGATGCTGTCACTGAAGAATGATACAATCGACCAACCTGAGACTCGTTTCGGTAGTTTTGCTCCATCTTCTGAGGAGACGAGCCCCTTATCTCCTACAAATGCTGTTACTGCCAACCGGAAGAATCGTGAGTGCTTGGCAAGTTGTTCTTGATTCTGTGGTTTCGTGGGTTGATTGATTGGCATTGCACTTCATTTCCATGCTGCTTACAATCCAGACGGCCAGCATAGATTTGCATTAGAATCATCGCCTTCACCAACAAGAAGCGACAGCGAAAACTCGCTCTTGAACGCAGTAGTCCCGGCCAATGCGAAAGAGCACATAATGGCGGCTGCAACTTCGCAACAACTTCCCACAGATTCAAGAATGTGGTTCCAGCGACCAGCTGCCATGACCAGTACGGTGTCCATCGTGGCGAACGTTTCTCGTGATTGGCTTTAACACTTTTGAACTATGTCTTGCTGTCAGAGCTCGGCGAAACGAATAGCGCAGACGCAGCTTTTAGCGAGAAAAGCATGGCATTACAGCAGTCATGGGTTATGTCATCACGCACGAAGACCATCCTGGACACGGTGTCCTCCTTGGAGGATCCATCTGCGGAAAACGCAGCTGAGAAGCCTAAGACCAAGTATCAGGAAATGGAAAGCGTTGCAGTCTATATGTACACTCTGGTGCAGTGCTACAAGATCGACGAAAGCCTTCGGTGAGTGTGTGCTCACTGTCACGTGACATTACAATACCATACATGTTGTTGTTGTGATGCAGTGATGACAGACACAATTCGCCAATGGCTGCGCAAACTCAACTGGTACGCGAAGCTTCTTCACCGCCCGCTGCCACTGCATTGGCAAACCAAACTGCCTGTCGACGAGAAATCATCTTCTCACCAAAGCATGCGAGTTAGCAACTCAGGCTAGCAGCCAAGTCAAGCCTTTCCGAGTAGGCCTTAGCTAGCGCTTTCTTGTTCACCTTTCCCATTGCATTTTTAGGAATTTCATGGACGAAAAAGTACTTGCGCGGCACGCGGTAGCTCGCGAGGTGCTCTTTTACAAATTCCACAAGAGGCGGAGACAAAGCCTCTGGAGTAATCTTTTCACCTTCGATCCCCGAGCAAATTATAGCTGCTACAATCTGCCCCCATGTTTCATCAGGTAACCCAAAGACAGCGCACTCGAGGACCTGTGGATGAGTCAACAGCACACGCTCGACGTCCAGAGCAGATACTTTGTAACCTGCGGTTTTGAGGATGTCAGCACTCGCCCGCCCACGAATGCGAAAGCTTTTGAGCTCATTGTTGTATTGGACAATATCACCGGTCTTGAACCACCCGTCAGAATCAAAAGCCTGCGCGGTGGCCTCAGGCTTCTTCCAATACTCGCGAAAAACGGATGGACCTTTGACGCGAAGCTCGCCCTCCTTCTCCTCTTTATACGGTAGCTCAATCTCTGTGTCAGGGTTCACCATGCGTACGGATACACTCGGGAAGGTGTTTCCTACATACCCAAGGTGGCGGTCACCGTGCAGCGGGTTTGTGAGAACCATTCCCAATTCAGTCATACCGTAGCGTTCAAGAAGGCGCTGCCCCGTCAACCTCTCCCAGCGGTTCAAAATTGACAGTGGACATGCCATCGATCCGCTAATAGCCACACGCAATCCGCGTGCACCTGTCAGTGCATCTTGAGTCTCTTGGTTATTCTGTAATTGCTTCTCCATCTCTTCAAGCAGCTGCATGTATATTGTAGGTACCGCCATAAGCATCGAAACTGGGCGCGTCGTATTCACAGCCTTCCTAAGCTTGGACCAAATGAGTGATGGCTTTGCAAATGGCAAAAATTCGATAGATCCACCAACGTACATGACACAGAGCAAGTTGTTTAGAATACCGTGTACATGATGCAACGGTAAAAAGTGGAGTAGATGGTCATTGTTTGACATTTGCCATGCTGTCACCAAGTCACTGATTTGTGCTATAAGAGCAGCATGTGTAGTCACCACTCCTTTTCGACGACCAGTTGTCCCACTTGTGTAAATCATATACGCCCCACTCTCCTTGTAGTCAGTCATGTTTAGCCACTGGTTCACTTCCTTTTCCTCGTCACTCGACAGTCCGTTCTCATGTCCACTCGTGACATTATCTGATTGTATAATCACTTGTACATTTCTTCTTCTTCTTCTTCTTCTTCTTCTTCTTCTTCTTCTTCTTCTTTTTGTATCTCTGTCATAAATTCCATCACATTCTTTTCGTGTGTCATAAATGACTCGTTTACAATTACTAGAGCTGCTCCAGAGTCCAAAACAACATGATTCATCTCCTCCACTGGATGTGATGGATGTAAAGGAATTGCAATACCTCCCGCTAACCAAATAGCCCATTGAATAATCAAATACGACGGTCCACGAGCTCCAAGATAAATTACACGAGGTTGTTTTTTATTTTTCGGTAATTTACGCAAGAGCTCGTCACGTAGAGCAAATGCGTCATGTAGTAATGTCGCATACGTCCATTCTTTCACATTATGATCATTTGAGGAGACTACAGCCACAGACAGCTGATGTTCTAGCAGTTTCTCAAAGAGATGTGGGACACGATGGTCCATTATATATGAGTATGTTTCTTAACCAATATAAGAAGTACTGAGTGTGTCAACTTGTACAAGGTGATGGATTTCGAAATATATACATATGATTACCCAAATTTTGAGTCGTGCTAATTAATTTAGGTACTCTTTTCTATTATGGGCGATTGGCTACTAGCGGTGCACTCGGGTGCTGGGCATTATGGCTCCTCTAATGAAGCTGCGTACCTGTCGTTGATTCGATCAGCTCTTGAAAGAGCTCAGCAGGTAATTACACATTCCCGTTGTCCGCCTACAGCTTCGCAACTTGCCGTGTATTTGTTGCAATCTTTCGAGCACAACAGTTTGACGAATGCTGGACGTGGTTCAAATTTGACTGAAGAAGGGCGTGTTGAGTGCGAGGCCAGTGTCGTATGTGGCCGAACACACTTGGTAAGTTGTTGTGGAGCTGTCAGTGGAGTGAAGGAGCCTAGTGCATTGGCGTTGAAATTATTGGAGCAGGCCGAGAAGACGGACGGCAGTGATTCGAGCGGGATATTTGCATTTGGTCGTCAGCCTCCACTGGTGGTTGCAGGAGAACATGCTCGACAATTAGCACAAGATTTTGGACTAGAAACAGCGAATAAAGATGCTGAAAAGAGTCGGAAATATCAAGTGACAATGAAGGCTCAAGAGCATTGGGACAAGTGGCATCGACGATTCCAAGAGGCAATAAAGACAAAGACTAAAGAAGAGGAAGAGGAACAATTAGACACTGTTGGGGCTGTTTGCATGGATCCGATGGGGAATGTAGCGGCGGCATTGTCGAGTGGTGGTGTGGCGTACAAGGTGCCCGGTCGTATAGGGCTTGCAGGATGTCCTCGAATGGGCTGCGACGCCGCAAATGCCGTAGTGAATGTGACTCACAAACGCAAAAGGAATAGAAGTGAGCAAAGAAAAGTGAGAAATGCTTTTGCTGTGGCATGTACTGGCCGAGGAGAACATTTCATTCGAAGTAACTTTGTAAGTGCTTTATGTCGGAGATTATCCAAGTCGACCGATTTGGAGCGAGAATTCCGAAAAGTGTTTGTCGACTCAAGTCGCGGCAATGGAGGGGTTGGGATCGAAGGTGGGGTACTGGCCCTTGTATGTACGCCACTTGAGAACAAAGACGGCAAGACATCACGAAGTGTTCAGCTAGGTGCAGCATTTACAACACCTTGTATGGGTGTGGGCTACTTGCAGTGTCATGCTAATGCTACGTCAGAAGTACAAGTGCAGCTTTTGCGTCGGCCTGTCACTCGGCAATCACCGCCAGGACGTGGTAACAAGAAGCTCGCCATTCATGTAACATTTTTGTGTCTTGACGCAACGCTTGGTGCAACGCTTGATGGAGAATCTAAGAGTAATAATGAGTCTTCGTCGTAACTACGTTAGCTTACTAAGTTAGTTTGTCGGGGTCGGTGATATCAAGCAATACAACAATGAGTTTAAGAGCTTTCGCTTTCGTGGGCGGGCGAGTGCTGACATCCTCAAAACCGCAGGTTACAAAGTATCCGCTCTGGACGTCGAGCGTGTGCTGTTGGCTCATCCACAGGTTCTCGAGTGCGTTGTCATCGGGTTGCCTGATGAAACATGGGGGCAAATTGTAGCAGCTATAATTTGCTCGGGGATCGAAGGTGAAAAGATTACTCCAGAGGCTTTGTCTCCGCCTCTTGTGGAATTTGTAAAAAAACACCTCGCAAGCTACCGCGTACCGCAAGTACTTCTTCGTCCATGAGGTTCCTAAAAATGCAATGGGAAAGGTGAACAAGAAAGCGCTAGCTAAGGCCTACTCGGAATAGGCTTGACTTGGCTGCTAGCCTGGGTTGCTAACTCGCATGCTTTGGTGAGAAGATGATTTCTCGTCGACAGGCAGTTTGGTTTGCCAATGCAGTGGCAGCGGGCGGTGAAGAAGCTTCGCGTACCAGTTGAGTTTGCGCAGCTATTGGCGAATTGTGTCTGTCATCACTGCATCACAACAACAACATGAGTATGGTATTGTAAAAGTCACGTGACAGTGAGCACACACTCACCGAAGGCTTTCGTCGATCTTGTAGCACTGCACCAGAGTGTACATATAGACTGCGACGCTTTCCATTTCCTGATACTTGGTCTTAGGCTTCTCAGCTGCGTTTTCCGCAGATGGATCCTTCGACGAGGACACCGTGTCCAGGATGGTCTTCGTCCGTGATGACATAACCCATGACTGCTGTAATGCCGTGCTTTTCCCGCTAAAAGCTGCGTCTGCGCCATTCGTTTCGCCGAGCTCTGACAGCAGGACATAGTTCAAAAGTGTTAAAGCCAATCACGAGAAACGTTCGCCACGATGGATGCCGTACTGGTCATGGCAGTTGGTCGCTGGAACCACATTCTTGAATCTGTGGGAAGTTGTTGCGAAGTTGCAGCCGCCATTATGTGCTCTTTCGCATTGGCCGGGACTACTGCGTTCAAGAGCGAGTTTTCGCTGTCGCTTCTTGTTGGTGAAGGCGATGATTCTAACGCAAATCTATGCGGGCCGTCTGGATTGTAAGCAGCATGGAAATGAAGTGCAATGCCAATCAATTAACCCACAACACCAGAGAATCAAGAACAACTTGCCAAGCACTCACGATTCTTCCGGTTGGCAGTAACATCATTTGTAGAAGATAAGGGGCTTGTCTCCTCAGAAGATGGAGCAAAACTACCGAAACGAGTCTCAGGTTGGTCGATGGTATCATCTCCCAGTGACAGCATCAACTTCTTTTGCCATCCAAGTGGAGGGCGGCCAAGCACAATGCTGCACTGCGATGATGTCGATGTTGATGGAGATGGCGACTGAATCGGTGTGTAGCTCATCCGATGTTCGACCGGATGGCGATTCTAGCCGAACGACAGGAATTAGCCTAGTCGATGCAGTGGCTTGTATACAGGAAGAACTTTACCGCATCATGAACATTGCTAGAGAGTTGAGACTGCAGCACTGGAGAATACGAAACGTGCATAAGCCCAAACGATGACCTCGCAGATAGAAGCACAAACCTTCTGCTCGGCTCATTCTAAACGATAACGGTGAGGCGTCGGCTGGACTTGATGGTGGTGTGCCATGCACCTTTTTACGACTGCTTCAGATAGTCGTACAGAAAGCGTTAGGCCTCAGCTTGCCCTTAATCAGTCGTTTTAGGGTCTTACGGGTCGTTGATGTTCCGGAATGAGGCATTTTCTGGATGATCAAATGGCTACAACGGAACCCAACAACAATGTCATATCTTACGGTTATGACGCAAATTTTTGAAATCGTTCTCACCACGTCTGGATTAAAGCCGGCATACGAACCGGAATTAACCTTCCATCGTTGAAAGTCTCGCTGATTTGTCTCACTCGCGTCAGAAAATGTTTGCTGGTCATGTATGCCGTGACTTAACTGCTGCTCGTCATTACATTCTCCACTGGCGAAGACTCCTTTGTCAAAGTTTTTGTCATAAACACTTTGTTGAAGCTGCAGCTGCGTACACCGTAGCCAAACATCACTGTCAGCTACAAATTCAACTACCCAGACAGTAGACAAGTGTACCTGTTGCACGCCTCCGAGGCGGTCACAACTTCTATTTCCATTGAACTGCTGCGAAAACGATCTTTTGCGTATTTCTGACGGAGCTGGGTCAGAATATGATCTTGATGTATATTGAGCTCTCGTCTTATGTGGCAGCTCTTTATTGTCACTGTGAATGTGTGATGATCACCAACCAGCTTTGTCAGTCTATGGTAAACCTTTTCCCACAATCTACTCACTTAAAAAAGTGTGTGTCGACATCAGAGGCAATTGATGATGTAGGTCGTTCTCCACGAGCACCTCGCAGTTGTTGAACAGAATCCAGCGGCTGCTCATACTTTCTAGCCTTTTTCACAGGAGTAAAAATACACCTGTTTTCATTTCTTTCGCCTGGAATAACTTGTCTCTTTTGTCCATAGCTCGGGCTCAATCGTGCTCCACCATCAATAATACATTCAGTAGTGACAAGCTCCACCCCCTCCCTAGCTTTGCCTTGGGCCATCCCGTCCATGTTACTCATCGCTCCCTTCCGCTCCAGCTCCAGCACACGAATATCTGTACGTTACAGCCAGCGTTGTCATTCTAGTGAGTAAAGAAAGCTCAATTACATGCTTATTCTCGACCTTGAGACTCGTTGTCGTCTCCGACTGGAACAATGTACCACGGCGTTGCCGAGTCATGTGCTCTTGCTGAGTGGGAGCTTCGAGGCGGGCTCGTAGCCTTTACGCGCTGGCACTGAACTTGAGATGGAAAGTGCATCTGACGACGTCGTCCGCGCTGCGAATACAATGCACGGTGTCTTCCACTCGTCATCCAGTTCATAGTTGTGACTCTTTTGTGGTAAATTGCGGAATGAAGTCAAGTGCGGATTTTTTACCACATGTCGCACTTCAACTTAGAGTGATGGTCGAGTCATTATTGAAGCGTTATTTATTGTGAACTTTTCCTAAAGCAAATTTTCGCTCAGGGCAATTTAGTCTACGAGCATTTTGTGTGACAGACATTAGCTCAAAAAAGGACCCCATTTGGTCGTGAAACCTTTAAAATGTCTAAAAATGGCTAAAAATGCCAAATAATGTCTTATATTGGTCAAAAAAGGTTGCAAGAACCGGTACGTGTCGGTATCGTGCTGGGTTCATTCTCATTAGTTTTTGACCATGGCTAAGGAGAGCCGCTCCTGTCTAATGGCATCACTGTCCAGCCAGCTGCAGCCGACCACACCTCCGTGTCTCCACCACACTAGGACCAACATAGCACAACACACTGAGAAACCAGTAAAAGGCTTTGTGAGGTGTCGACGTTCAAATGGAAGTAGAACACCCCGAGCTATTTTTGACGTCAAAGATGAAGAAGATGTCAAAATGCCACAAAATGCACAGGCAACTTTAAATGACTTGCAGCAACTGAAAGAGACGTTATCAGATAGTGAACGACCTTGCTCTGGTCAAGATCGGAAGCGGGTAGCTGCCCTACTATTTGACGACACTGAAGTCGAGTTGTCTCCAGCATCAGTTCTGAGTCAGCAACAGTTTGTCAAAAAGAAGGTAAAGACAGGTGAAAAAACGTCAAAAATTCGAGTGGTAAAAAATAACGATGCAGGCGACAAGAGAGTGCTCAGACGGGCCATGTCAAGTCAAAAGGTGCTCACTTTAGGACACTTGTCACCTTTTTCAATGGGTATATCACCAAAATTGCTCCATTGCCATACGTCAAAATTGTCCATAAGTGATTTCAAAGATGTAAGTCCATCATCTTTGGAACCTCTTTTACCGACAGTCTATTCCAGCAAGCATCCGGACCTTAATGTGATTACTCCAGAGACTGTGGCTGAAGTTTTAAGAGGTGACTATAAAAACAAATTAGTGCAGCATAAGCTCTTGGACTGTCGATTTCCCTATGAGTTTCAAGGAGGGAGTTTAACAGGTGCGAGCTTATCGTGTGATCCGGAAACAATGGAGATGCAGTTGTTCATGTCGACGGCCATGAAGAGACGCACACGTACAGCGTTGATTTTTTTCTGTGAGTTCTCGGCGAATCGTGCCCCTAAAATGCTTCGTCATGTGCGGAATCTAGATCGTAGATTAAATGCTCACTGTTATCCCGAGCTTTATTACCCGGATTTGTATCTCATCGATGGTGGCTACAAGAATTGCTTTGAAACGCTTCAACATGAAATCTGTGCACCATTAGCGAGATACGTGGCTATGGAAGACAAACGGTTTGCAGAAGCTTGCTGCCATGAATTTGCAACCTGGAGACGGCGTTGGAAATCGCACAAACTAGTCGCTAATTGCGCTGCAAAGCTGAACATGCCTTCACAGGCTAAAAGACATAGTTGCTGCCAAGTCCGGTCAACTCCATCGGGTGTCCGCTCATTATTTGACGAGCTGTAGAGTGCACGAGCAGAGTCTACTAGGGACAATAATGTATTGATGGACCAAAAGGTCAGCTACAAGTCGGAGTTGTCTTTCTGCCTATGGAAAGCAACCACATAAGCGGTGCTGGGTAGTCGTAAAGTGTGACCATGGATGTCGTTGCGACGATCATCGGTTCGCTTTCAATGCTCAGTCAAGGCAGCTCAGTGCAGCCGTATCATCAAGATCAAGATCAAGTATCGAGTATTAGGGTATCTCCGCCAGCCTGTTCTCGGCACTTACACGCAAATTGATCTGATAGCAAACGATCGGTGGACAATTGCGGGTCGTCATTGCGCTGAAAGGCGTCACTCGTATAATCGATGCCACGTCCTTTCGCTACAATACTAAACAGGAAATCTCTCGAAGACCGGGATCTTGGACGAGTTCACTTTTTTACGTTTATCGTTGAGACATGCGACGTTCTATTGAACATTCTGTGTGGCACTCATTCGATGCGGCCGTTTCTTCTTTTACAGCTAAAAACTGGATCGCTTGACTCATTAGATCTCTTTTGACATCAAGGCACTCGAATGGTGCAGCCGTCCAGACTGGAACTTTCACATTATGCTCGGAGCCGAGCACAGGATTCTTGACAGGTCGACGCAAGTCGACGCAAATACACCTCGAGAAATGGCAAGTGAACTACGGTTGTTTGCTCCAACTTGTGAGGCAGCTGTGAAATGATTTTGGCTGGGAATGGCGTCGTTTAAAGTGACAGCTTCTTGAAAGACAGAGAACGGCACCGCTCACTTTGCGTTTGGAAATTTCCTGCTTATCATTACGACATCAAGATTGGCCTACTGTAGCTGCAGCAGCCTCGCACGATTGAAGCAATTCTCTTTGTCTGAAGTGTAGATCGGCAAACGTGTCGTCTCGAACGATTTATGCATAATGGTCTGTGGGCGCTGAAATTGAGCAACAAACTTGCTAGATATGTGATGCTCAAGTCGATGATCTGAGCCATCATCACCTCTTGTTCGGCACATGCGAAATTAAAGAAACGATAAGCTGGCGCGTAAATCGGCCCGCGTATTTTTTCTCGATAGCCTTCTTTCTTAGACAGCCACAGGCTAAGTACCGCAACGATTAGTGGCAACGATCGGTGGCGTCTTTGTTGTCCGCTCCTGGTAGTGTTTTTGTGGTTACGCTGGCGTTGTAAGTTGGTCTTTACGAACGTACTTGGTGCTGCTACATGATTGACGTGCCTTCTTGATTTAAGTTCGTGAAGGTGCGCAAGTTGCAAGTTACGCGTTGTGTCGACACCACTAACGGATCCGAGATGCTGATGGTGCTATGTGGGACTTGAGCTGCTCTATGCAATCTAAAATGCCAAGTACGATGCAGTGAAGACACCAATTGTCAAGGTACGACTTAAACGAATCATGCGGTCGGGCCAACGATACGGTGAAGTTATACATGTACTTTGGAGCTGACATATGAATTTATGAGCCAACCATGTAGCAAGCGACTTATCTAAGTCATTGTCAACGTTGCTTACCGATTCCTGCTAATGCAAGCATTCAAGGTATATGTCGACCTCGGTAAGACACTATAGCGATCTAAAGAAATTGAAAATATTTCTTGTTAATCTTTTGGGCGGCAGTATCCTTACAATTGAGTGCTAGTTGTCTTGGTTGTAGAACAGTGCATTACATGATGAGCAGTCCATACAGTCTGTCAGTTAATCGTTAGCGCGTAAGAAAGAGCTCAAAATTTACTAACACATCAGCAGTCAGCAGCAGTAAAAACGCAATCAAATAAACATTTATCAGGCTCGATGATCACACGCATGCTGCAGGAAAGCTGAAACGATCGAATGTAGCACGTGCGAGCGTCAGTCTCGTCCGCAGCTCAAATCAGTCCCATTCACCCCAATCTTCTCCACGCTTGCTGCTGTCTTCGTGCAAAATTGGGGTCGTCTTAGAAACCTTGGCATCCACTACGGCTGCAGTTGTCTCCTCTGGCACTAAAAGATCATCGTCATCACCCCAATCAAGCGAGCCTTCTCCGGCCGCCTCGTCCCCCTCATTAAGTGTTAAGTCAGCCAGGGCACTGTTCGGTTCTTTGATGCTCGACGAGGCACCAGACGATGTCGACTCCTTCCGCTCGTCTAGCTCAATCCAGCTCTCACCATCACTTGACGAGGTCGGGGCGTTTGTGACCGCAGTCACCGGCACCTTCTCCTCCTCCTTACACTCATCATCGGGGAAAATCGGCTTACCGTCGTCGTCCGTGGCATTCGGCGAGTCGGCATCCCAGTCGATCTCTTCTTCATCATCGTTCAAAGCTAGCAACAAGTCAATAAAATCAGTCTAAGCCTCAAAACGTCCTGTTTCATGTCAAACGCACCATGTTCCAGCAGATCTGCTCCGCGTTGTTCCTGGGCAGCCAACAGTGACGCCTTGTAAATGTAATGCGCCCAGAATACATCTGCCCCAACCACGGACGGCACCAGCTCCTTAAATTTACAACCTACCGTCGGATAATTCTCAAGCACCTCCTTTTTAATCTCCGCTAGCTCCTCCGTGGAAGTCACGAGTTTCCACTTCTCGAATGTCTCGACATCAAGCGGTGGCTCAATGTACGTCTCCGAGTCTTCTTGAAGTGCCAAGACCCTGAATCTCCTGGCACTTAACTCACTTTCACTCAGTTTTTCCTCGTCTTCATAGACTGTATCTCCAGTCAATGTACCAAGAAATTCGTCGGCTGAATTCAGCAGCTTGGACCCCATGACTTCCAGCGATTCCAAGCTATTACCAACGTTCAGTGACGTCAATTTACTACCTACTGAGGTAAGCGAATCTTGTACTATGTTCAGTGATCCCTGCATTGAGCTGCCTACTGAATTAAGCGATTCCAACGTGCTGCCCATATCCAAAGAAAAGAGCGAATTCTTGAGAGACGTCAACGAGTCCTGATTCTGATCCTGCTTGTCTTCCATTGCAGAATGCGTAGATAAATTACAGACCTCCTGATTGGAGTGTTGGTCCCAATCTAGGTCTTGATTCTGATTCTGCATTTTCTCGTCTTCTTGATCTGATTCCTTTCGTTCCACACTGAGTCGACCGTCTTGTATGTTCTGTCGTACATTCTTAGACAGCTCCGCCACGTCCTCCTGAACGACAGATTTAAAATCCTGTAGATCTGAGCTTAATATCGTCATGGCCTCTGCTGACTTGTCCTTAATGGCGTTTACCACCGAGTAGAAACTGCTGAACGACATGCTGCTCCGACGACTTCTTCTTCACTCTCAATAATAAGGTTCACTTTCTTTCGTACCTTATTTATACCCAATAGTTACGCAACTTGAATACAGAAAGAGACAATTCGAGTTCGGACAAATATTCCCTCCTAAATTCGCTACCGAATTTGTCAATTGCGTAAATTGGAATTTCCACCAGTTTGTAATTTTCGTCGTACCACCTAAAGTATTCCTTAAGTGTCATCCCATGGTCCTTACGATTCGTAAGCCTGCCCCAGACTTCACAGCTGATGCTGTTATAGACGGAGAGTTCAAGAAAATCTCATTGTCGGACTACAGAGGCAAGTATGTGGTACTCTTCTTCTACCCCATGGATTTTACTTTCGTTTGTCCGACCGAAATCTGCGCCTTTAGCGATCGCGTAGAAGACTTTGAGAAGCTCAATACGCAGGTGCTTGGCGCTTCGACCGACTCTAAATTCTCTCATTTGGCGTGGATCAACACACCTCGTAAGAAGGGTGGACTGGGTGAGATGAATATCCCGCTCGTGGCTGATGTGACCAAAGATTTGTGTACCAAGTACCAGGTCACGGTCGAAGATGGTGACGAGGTGGGGGTGGCTTTCCGTGGTCTCTTTATCATTGATAAGGAAGGAATTTTGCGTCAAATTACTATCAATGATCTGCCCATTGGCCGCAACGTGGACGAGGTTTTGCGTCTTATCGATGCCTTTCAGTTCCACGAAGAGCACGGCGACGTCTGCCCCGCTAACTGGAAAAAGGGTGGCCAGACCATGACTGCTAACTCCAAAGACTCGCTCAAGTATTTTGAGACTATGGAGGAGCCATCTAAGAAGCTCAAGGTTGCCAAGTAACGCGTGCTAAAGCCGTGAAGTAACTCGATGGAGGAATTTATAAGACTAAAGAATATTTTTCCATGGAGGTTTATCTCAAAAAGTAGTGAGTGAAAAACATGAAATTAACCAAATATACGAAAGTACAGGTTATTAATTCTCACATACTTAATAAAAGCGCGGGAAACCATGCGGGTAAACCCCCAACCCTTCATTCCGCACTGATGGTGGCAAAAGGGCAACATGGCAAGGGAAACTTCCGTAACCCCTACAGTCATGGAAATGGATCTGCATGGGCTCGTAATTCTCAGGGTGCACGTGCAAATGCAGCACGATTGCGTCCTGGTCGTGGTATGACAGAGTCCAAGGCGTATGCACTTAAAAAAGGTGACGAATTGGACCGCAAGTTTGGCTATTATTTGCTTCCAGAGTTGCTAGAACAAGAAGAAGAGACACGGAAGGAGCAAACAACGACTGCTATGGACACAGAAGACCGTGCAAAACTTGGCTGGTTGTTAAACCTGCGTGCTTGTATGCTGCCTGATCCAATCGAAGGCAAGAACGAAGTAAGCGGCTTGGAATTGTACTTTCTCGAGCAAGATGGCAAAGCATTTAAGACGAGAGTTATCTATCAGCCTTATTTTTATATAAGACCTGAAGCGAATCGGTCACAGGAAGTGATTGCCTATTGTCTTAGAAGATTTGAAGGACTTGTGACCAAGACGGAGCGTCTGTTTCGAGAAGATTTAGACTTTGCTGATCATTTAAACGGAAAGAAAGCACTGTATGTGAAACTAAGTTTTGCTACAGTGACAGATTTAATGATGGTCAAGAGAGAATTAGCACCACTTATTGCGAAGAATCAAGAGAGATTACAAGTAAGACAAGCTTATGAGATTCAAGGACAATCGAGAGAAAAAGTAACAGAGAATGACTTGAGTTTTGGAGCTGATGGAGATACGATTAACGGTGCTATGACCGATGAGAGTGAAACGTCATTGCTTGAGTTAAGAGAGTATGATGTCTCGTATCCTATGCGAGTAGCTATTGATTTGGATATTCGAGTCGGTGCGTGGTATCTCGTGGATTATAATCCAACAGCACCATATTCACCGTCAGATGTAAAACGACAGAAGGATATGGTGGATAAAGCGGAACCAGTGGTGTGTGCTTTTGATATCGAGTGCACAAAAGCGCCATTAAAGTTTCCAGATGCACAGGTGGATCAGATCTATATGATCTCATATATGATTGACAAACAAGGATATCTGATTGTGAATCGAGACTTTGTGTCGGAGGATATTCAGGATTTCGAGTATACGCCCAAAGTGGCTTATCCTGGACCTTTCATAGTGTTTAATGAAGAGAACGAAGAAAAGCTACTGAAACGGTTCTTTGAACATGTGATTGAAGAGCAACCGCACATTTTCGTGACTTATAATGGTGACTTCTTTGATTGGCCATTTATTGAGACACGTGCACAAGTTTACGGCATTAACATGGCGCGCGAAATTGGTGTTTCTCTAGACGAGCGGACCGGAGAGTACCGTGGACGTTGCAGTGTGCACATGGATGCGTTCTGCTGGGTGAAACGCGACTCTTATCTGCCGCAGGGAAGTCAGGGCTTGAAAGCTGTTACAAAGTACAAGTTGGGGTATGATCCAGTTGAAGTCGATCCAGAAGATATGGTTGCATTGGCACGTGATGAACCATTGAAGATGGCATCGTATTCGGTTTCCGATGCTGTGGCAACATTTTATCTTTACGATAAGTATGTGCATCTGTTCGTGTTCTCGTTGTGCACGATCATTCCTTTAGGATCCGAAGACGTGCTTCGAAAAGGTTCCGGAACACTCTGCGAAGCTTTGCTTATGGTTGAGGCTTTTAAAGGCAACATTATTTGCCCTAACAAGCAAAGCTCGAGCCGAGATGAAATTTTTTACAAAGGGCACCTTGTCGAAAACGAAACGTACGTCGGTGGCCATGTAGAGTGTTTAGAATCGGGTGTTTTCCGTGCAGATTTCTCGTACGACTTCCAACTGGTACCAGCCGCATTCCAGCAGTTGATCGACAATATTGACCGAGATCTCCGGTTCTCGTTGGAGGTTGAAATGAATGTCCCACTTGAGCTTGTCACCAATTATGAAGAGGTAAGAAAGGATATTGTGGACCGCCTTGTTGCACTACGCGAGCGACCAAGCCGAAAGGAACAGCCGCTGATCTATCATTTGGATGTAGCAGCCATGTACCCAAACATCATTCTTACGAACCGGTTGCAACCGTGCGCAATCGTAAATGAGGCGGACTGCGCTGCGTGTACGTTTAATACTGAGTGCGGCCGAGCAGCCATCGAGGAGAAAGACGCATCTTGTCAGCGTGAAATGGACTGGGTTTGGCGCGGTGATTTTTATCCTGCCACACGACCAGAGTACTATTCGATCAAGACACAGATTGAATACGAAAACTTTTTGCTTGAAAACAAGGGAGGTTCGACCAATAGCGACCCAGCTAAGAGGATCAACGGTGCCGGATCTACCGTGCCATTTGCTCAACTTCCTGTTGAGAAGCAAGAGCAACTCCTCAAACAGCGATTCAAGTCCTACTGTTCTAGTGTGTACAAGAAAACAAAGGTGACAGAAGAGCAACAACGGTCTGCAACAGTCTGCATGCGTGAAAACCCATTCTACGTCAACACTGTGCGTGCATTTCGAGACCGTCGCTACGATTACAAGGGCCTCACGAAGGTTTGGAAGAAAAAGGTATCTGAAGCCGCCGACGCGAAGGACCTCTTGGCGAAGATTGATGCTCAAAATAAGTGTCTTGTGTACGATTCCCTTCAGCTTGCACACAAGTGTATTTTGAACTCTTTCTACGGTTATGTCATGCGCAAGGGTGCACGATGGCACTCAATGGAGATGGCCGGTATCGTGACGCATACAGGTTCTAACATCATCACGGGTGCTCGTGAGCTGGTGGAGCAAATTGGACGACCACTAGAGCTGGATACCGACGGTATTTGGGCGATCCTTCCTAAATCGTTCCCTGAAACCTTCTCATTTAAGCTTAAGGATGGTGGTTCCAGGAGCATTTCGTACCCGTGTGTGATGCTGAATGCAGATGTGAACGCCAAATTCACGAACCCGCAGTATCACGAGCTTGACCCAGTTACAGGAAAGTACAACTCACACAAGGAGTGCTCAATTATGTTCGAAGTGGATGGCCCGTACAAGGCGATGGTTCTTCCTGCTTCTACGGAAGAGGGAAAGCTATTGAAAAAGCGTTATGCAGTATTTAACTTTGACCATTCGCTTGCTGAACTGAAAGGGTTTGAACTCAAGCGACGTGGTGAGCTACAGTTGATCAAGGCATTTCAGTCTCAGGTGTTTGAGTGTTTTCTTGACGGCGACAGCCTGGAAGAGTGTTACGCCTCCGTTGCCAAATGTGCAAATCGTTGGCTTGATGTGATTGATACTCGAGGCAAGTCGATGAATGACGAAGAGTTGATGGCGTTGATCACGGAGAACAAAAGCATGTCCGGCAAGTTGGATGAGTACGAAGGACAGAAATCTACATCTATCACTACAGCCCGGCGGTTGGGTGAATTTCTCGGTGAAGAAATGATCAAGGACAAGGGTCTGACCTGTAAAATGATTATTGCTGCACGTCCTTATGGTGAAAAGGTGACGGAGCGGGCTATTCCCACTGCTATCTTTGCAACGGAAGACGCTATCAAACGACATTTCCTGAAGAAATGGATGAAGGACCCGCACCTTCAGGATTTTGACATTCGGTCACTTCTTGACTGGGATTACTACCGCACGCGTTTTGCGTCGACGGTACAGAAGATTATTTCGCTTCCAGCTGCTTTTCAGAATGTGAGGAACCCCGTGCCTCGCATCGAGCTGCCAGACTGGATGAGGAAACAAGTACGCGAGAAGAATGCCACGCATCAGCAAGGCAATATGAAGCAGTTCTTTAAGACTACAACGAAGCGCACTGACAATGAAGATTACGTTGCTCAGCTGATTGACATGGAGGATTTGATGAAAGGAAATCAGTCTTTGCGACCAGAAAAGCCTATTCCGCGAAAGCGACCTAAGAAAGCAAGTGACGGTGGCAGTAGCAGCAATAGTCCAACTGACGATGATGATGCGGAAGATGTTCCTGCGGTGACAGTAAAGCTCGGAGAAGTGCCATTTACTAATTGGCTGAAACAAAGGAAGAAGAAGTGGAAAACAATGCTTGGAAAGCGAAGAAGCGAAAAGGATGACCGCTTGCGGAGCTTCAGCGGTGCTGATGGTTTTGGCATGGCAAACAGTGCACACGGTAGTACAAAGCGTTTTCAGAGTGGTCATACTAGTGCACTCGAAGCAAAGGGCAAAGGTGTTGGTATGGAAAATTTCGTGTTTGACGCAGGGAGTGCAATGCAGCGGGAATATTGGCAGATTGTGGAAATTCAGCAAGAGCAAGGCGGAAGATTCACTTGTTGGATTCTTACTGCTCACTCACAGATGCTTCAGCGCATTACGCTGAAATTGCCTCGCGTCTTCTATATTACATGCGAGGAAGCGGATCACGAAAATTTGTTGTCCTTGCTGCCAGGCTCACGACGTGTATCTCGGATCGTACCTCACTATTCGTCGAAGCCGCAATCGGTGTTAGAGGTAATGCTTAGCGAGCGGCAGTACCAAGAGTATCAGAAGGAAATTAGCCAGATCCTTGGCGATCCGTGTGTGCGTGGTGTGTACGAGCTGCAAGTGTCGGCCTTAACACGGGCCGTTTGTGCACTAGGCTGCGTGGCCAAAGTTGTCAACCCGCATATTTCTGTTACCAACCAAGAATACGAGTTGAGTGATCTGCAGTTTCAATCTACGGCGCAGGCCCCGTATCTCCTGGATCATCGTCGTTCAATTGCTGCAAATGGAGTTGCATCACCGCCGCCATCCTCGTTGATGCGACGAGTGCTGCTTTACTTCGCTCAGCAGAAGAAACGCGCCGTATTGGGTTTGGTCGTGCTGAAAGAGGGCGATGATGACATCACAGCAGCGACCTTAGGTAATGCTGTCAGCGAGGGTGATGTGAACGTCTGGTACGTCGACCCAATCTCCAACGTCAAGTCTCGAGGCTCAGATTTGAAAGTTTTCTTCGAACAGTTGCTTCAAGAGTCCCAAGAAGAAGGTGGCATTGCCCCCATTCAAAGCTGCTCTTTTAAGACGCATGTTGTGAAGACGGCGCAGGAAGCCTTTTCAGGCGTGAATGCCACCCTAGCGCGGTTAGCCTCGAACAAGCAGCTCACCCCTAAACCGACGATCGTAGTCGCACAGACATGTGTTCCATCCAGCAAACGACTTCGCGAGAAAATACAGGGTCTGTATAGTTTTCCCGTTGCCATGCTACCGTGGAACGAAGAAGACACTTTATTTCCAGCTCTCACATGGCGCAAGCTAATGGGAGAAAAGATGCTTACCCGGTGCTTTGAAATGATACAGTACTACTCGGATGTGCTTGACTGTGCACGGTACGCACACTTGCCTGTTGGCAACTTCACGGGAGATCACTCACTTGCTATTCTGGACACTCTGTATTCACGTATCTTGACAAAACACAAACATTTATGGTGGCATTCGCCAACGTCCCTGCCGGATCTTGGTGGGAAGGAGCAGGAACAGCAGTTCCAGCAGCTTTTTAGTCAATCGCTGCTCGGATCGGCACAGCAGTCACCGCTAAAGAAGAGCGATACAGCTTTACAACACCGGATCGACACATCTGTTGTCGTGTGTAAGAAGGGATCATTCGTCGATGTATGCGTAGAGCTCGAGCTAGATGGTCTTGCTATTAATGCAATTCTCGTTGCGTCTCAGATCCACAGTATCGAAGGCCTAGGAGTTGCGCACCAGATGGAGATCGATTTTGACGGTAACGGTGAAAGAGAGTCTAGTAAGGGAGTAGGCCCCACCTCTGGAGTATCGGAAGGTGATGCCGAGGAGAGCTGCCATGAAGCGTTCCGGTTGCTCCGTATTATGGTGACGACACTCTTTAAGGATTTTCTGACCAGCCGTAACAAGTTCGCTGATCACATGCTGCAGCAGTTCTACCGCTGGCTATGTTCACCAAATTCGCTGAGCTTTGACCCGGCGCTGCAAGCAATGGTAAAGCGACTGATGGAAAAATTGTTTTTGCAACTTCTTGCAGAGCTTCGTCGCTTAGGGTCTCAGATCGTGTACGCTGACTTCAGCAAAATCATTGTGTGCACAAATAAGAAGTCAGTACGTGACGCGCAGACCTATCTCAACTTTATCCTACAAACTGTTCTGTCCAACGAACTTTTCCAGGTGCTCAACTTTACTCCAAAGAAGTATTTCTCGAATCTACTGTTTTTGGACGCGGAAAACTACGGGTGCATTTTGTTAAAGAACGTGGTGCCAGCGGGGGGCCAAGAGGAAGACCAAGAGGGAGAGAATGACCACAATGTGGATGGCAGTGACGAGAAGCCTCTGGAGATTGTGTCTCATTGGAACATTGCGAATTACTTGCCCCGCGGAGTTGACGAATACTTTCTTATCTTGGTGGGTCAATTCATCCGTCGGCGAGCAGATTTTCAGCACCGTGAGCGTAGTAGACGACATGCAAGAGGTGGTGATTTGAAGCCTGACGCTGCTGAAGACGCAGGCGAGCAGCCTCTAGATGAAGATGAGAAGCAATTGTCCCCACTCGCCAAGTACTCACAACGACTTGTGTCGTCGTATTTCTCGGAGAAACTGCTGCGTTTGGTTCCGGAAATATTAACGTACAACATGGACCGAGACAGCTTTCCCGTGTTTGCTGGATCGCATCTTGTCATGGAATCACCCGCGTTGGAGCTAGTAAAATTTGTTACTTCAGTTTTTTTGCTGGAGCCGAGCGTAGAGACCCAAGTTGGCAAGATGAGACGCACTCTGCTGAAGTTGCTGCGCATGAGCGAATTTGTTGATGAGACGCAGTTTCGCAACCCGTCACTGTCATTTACAGTACAAGATGTCATCTGTCTCTCGTGCAACTTGTGTCGGTCCATTGATTTGTGCCGCGACCCTCAGCTCTTTAAGGGTAGTGCGTCGCGCTCAGATGACGATGTCCAAGGTGAAGAACATGGAGAGGATGCGGAGGCTTCGTCCGCTTGGCACTGCCCTCGATGTTTCGCGTTGTACGACATGACCGCATTTGAAATGCGACTCGTGGAGATGACACAGGCGCAGTCGGTGGCGTATCAACTGCAGGATTTGTATTGCCGCAAGTGTCACTTGCCAGCTGAGCACAAAATGCGTGAGTATTGCCCATGCTCAGGCACGTATGCGTTGATGCCTGGGGTGCATGAATCGCTGATGGAGACGCTACGTCTGCTGATGCGTATCGCGCAGCAACACAACTTTGCGTGGCTCTTAGAGACTGTTCAGCGTCTGAAGCGTGAGGCTGCTCAGCCACTGCTCATGTAGCAAGGAAGGTAAATGTATAACAACTTATATAGCATTATATCATACATCAGCGCTAATCATATTGAAGTTGTTTTCTCTGTCGTTCTTCTTGCCATAGAGATCAAGTTGATACTGCCAATTCATCGCTTGCTTAGCGAGTTCACGGAAGCTAGAAAACATTTGGTCGTTGTACTCTGGCTCGTTGCAGACGAAAACAAACTTGTAAAGAAGGCAAATGGAGAAGTCCAGCTTGCACTTGAGTCACTCAAAACCTGACAGCAGAAACATTTCGTCAGAAGTACACTTGTGTCGGGCACAATATTTGCAGTAAACAAGAGCCGTTGGTATCGGATAAGCACAGGAATCATCATTTCCACATCTCGCAGCGTGGTAATAACAACCGGGCGAGGTATGAGGTTATGAGTTTGCATCCAAGTTTCGAGTTCGATGAGAAACACTGCGGCCATTAGAACTAGCAATGAAGCAGTTGCAATGAAGACGTGAAGACGTTGCGCGGTCTTCAGCACAGGATGTCCCACCTCAAGAATCGCAACCATTAAACAACTTTCAGCAATGACGTCGCAGATTTTCTGATAAATGTTCAACAAAAACAGACACAAAGCCGATCACTGCAGGTATGAACTCGATCACTGCAGGTATGAACTCGATCACGACTTTACAAAGCTCATGGAATTATTTGCAGCCAACGTGTGTAAGCCAAGCCGATTTTGTATTGCAACTCTGTGGTAATAACTTGGTCTGAAGATGAAGCACTCGTAACACAATCATCGGCACTACTGTACAAGTGTTTACCTCAATGATTCCTCATTTTTGGTCGTTGATAAATAAGTCGCGAAGCGCTCTGTTCACCCACCATCTCTATCAGGATACTCTCGCTTTTAAGGCTTACTAGCCTTGTTTCCTGGCTGGCCGTTCGCCTCACCAAAACTCTTCTTTTCTCCCTCCTGTCCCGTTGATTTGGTTTCCATTCTAGCAGTTTCCAGTTTCCCTTCTTCTCCGGGTTTTGCTGACTGCTTGACAAGGTCGATCGACTGTGGTGCCATAACCTTCAACGCTGGTAACTCCGCCACCGACGTTGCAACTTTCGTACCAACGCTCAATTTCACAGCTACCGTTGGCCTTGTCGCTGCCATAGGAGTATTACTTTTCTGCACGGGTGATACCATCGGCGTTGACGGTATCGCCGTTACGTTTTTTGCAGCCATTGACGCAATACTTTTTGTCTGCGCTGGCCTTGGAACAGTCGTTGGTGTTACAGCTTTTACACCCACAGTCGATGCCATGGCGACTGGTGTCTTGGTCGTACTAGTATTTCCAAATCTTACACCAGTCTGTGCTTGCAATGCAGCTGCCTGTAATTTAGCCGTGTTTGCCATCATTGCACTCATCGCTGCTGCTACTGCTGCCGCAGTTGATCCAGGGGCAAATTTCAGCTGAAGCGGGGAAGGCGAAGTTATCCTCTGCAAGCCTGTAGACCCTACAACTGGTGTCAGCTGGTCCTTGGAACGTCGTGGCTTCACTACCTTCTCGGTGGGTTTCTCGCACGTGTCACGTAGCAAGATTTCGCGCCCGCCCGCGATGAGTTGCTGCGTCTTGGGCCGACGTTTCTGGCGTTGTTTCTGGGGCTCAATAGAAGAAGTCGCGCGTACAGTAGTAGGTGCAGTCGTGGTCACAGATAAAATGCCAGGTCTCGCCGGTACGCTACTTGCTGTACCAAGAGCACTTACCGTGCGCTGCAAATTTACTGTTGTCGTAGGCAATTGTGCGCTCGTTGCTGGTCGGTTCAGCGTCATGGACGGTATCGTAGGCTTCGCTCCCAGCGATGCAAATGCCATCGGTAAATGTGAGACGTGTAGTGGATTAGATCCTTGTGGAAATGCTACAGGTCGCATAAAGCCCATTGGAATTCCAGCTCTCATGATGCTACTTGCAGTCGAAGTGACAACTGAACTTGCCATGGGCATCGCCGGTGAGGTTGTCGAAGCTGCTGCACCCATGGCTAGTTGCCTCTTCCAATAGTCGGTAGTGGTACTGGTTGCAGGCTTAACAAATGGTACCGGGGCACGCGGCACTTCCTTTTCTAACACACGATAAGTCTTTAAGCGCAACTTGCCATGTAGATGCGGTAGCTTCTCCGATGCCTTTTTACCTTTGTCCATATCATTCAAACGAACAACAAAGCGTCGACCGGAGTTGTCGACATCAAGGTTTCCACAAGCATTGCCAAACACCGCATTGTCTTCAACGATAACATTGTTCGCGTGATAAAGCAGCCTTAAGCCAAACCGAGCATTTCGTTGAACCTTGTTGCGCCGAAGCAACGCCTGACCGCCCAAGATAGTAACACCAGAGTGTGCATTCCCTTCAACAGTGTTTAGCGACATAACTAATGACCCACGCATAAGTAGCACACCCGAACTCCCTGCACCTCGAATACGGCAGTTTTGTAGTACCAACAACGTATCTGCCGCAGGGGTGGTAATTGTGGTAGACGGCGCCGCAACGTTTCGTGGTGTGGTTGTCACTTGAGAACCTGGTGCGTTAACTGGTGGTGTTGTAGTCACAGACGCAGAAACCACTGGTCGAATAGGTAATATCCCAGCGTCTGCTGCCGTTTGCGTGGTTATACTCGGTCTGACATTTGCCGTAGCAGTCACTTGTGTGGTAGCTTGCGATGTTGTAACTTTTGTTGCAGTAACGCATGCTGTCGTTGTCTCTGGAATGGTACCACATGCCATAGTAGTCACCGGTGCAACCGTCGTCGATACAGCACTCTTTCTCGTATCGCTCACTGATGATGGGGCAGCTGATGAAGCAGCCGGTTTAGAAGCGAAAGCAGTAGTACCTGCTGGTGTCGACACTGGCGTTGTAGTAATCCGAGTTGTGGTAGTCGTTGGAGTTAAAGACACAGAAGTTGCAACAAGAGGCGTAGTTGGATTCAACATAGACATGGCCTTGATATCCGCAGTCTCACGTTTCCTCTTTTTCTTCTTCTTTTTCTTTTCGCCACGGCCCCACACACATATACAAGCATTGCCCAGACCATTTCCGTCAAATTCGCAGTATTCCACACGCAATTGTCCGTCCCCAACAACTCGTAGTAAGTTCTGCCAGTTGCCCAGCCTTTTATCGTGATTTCGGAGCGCGCGTTTGCTCTCTTTTACCGCCGGTACCA
Organism: Peronospora farinosa; assembly: GCA_947646735.1. Taxonomy (NCBI): domain Eukaryota; phylum Oomycota; class Peronosporomycetes; order Peronosporales; family Peronosporaceae; genus Peronospora; species Peronospora farinosa. The sequence goes on along the minus strand of CANTFK010000949.1, from coordinate 7,594 downwards.
ATTCCGTAGCATCGGAGCTCGGCTTTACATCAACCACAGCTGACTCAGATGCACTATTAGATCGCGTGAAGTAGAAACCGCGAATTACACCACCACGAGCACTCCAGCGAAGTTGTGCGTGACAGGAGTGCATCTGCAGTTCCACGTGCGTATCAGGAGCTGCGAGTAGCCTTAATGACTTCGATATCTCAAGAGTCTCGTTAAATTGATACACCCCCGGGCCAAAAAGTACCGTGCTACCAGGAGCCACCTTTGCTAACATCTTTGCCAAAGATTCTGGAGACCCTGGATCAAAATCGCTTGCAGAAATCTTAACGAACAATGAATGATGCTGTGCGGCAGTGTGCCAACTACGGCATACCATCTGTGCGCGGTGACGTTCGGGGAACGGACCCAACATTGATAGCACACGAAGCAATGCGGGTGGTGGCAAGCCTTCGTATCCTCTTCCTCGTGCACTCTTGAGCTGCTCGTTAGCCACCCGAACAGGGGGACATTCCCACGTAGCCTCACGGGTATCAGCATTGAAGTAGAATGGCTGACCAGTCTTTGCACACTTCATAAGTGACCATGCTTCGCCAGTCAAAAGACGTTTACGCTGCTCGAAGAGAACGCGCGCGCGCTCACGACGGTACAGTTCGGTATAATGCTCTCTCCTCTCCTCAGGACAATTATCATCGTTGTCAACCATTTGACCTACGATAAGTTCACCTTCTGCAATAAGTCGTGCCTCTTCTTCCCGTTTTTCTATCTCAGTTTGCTCTATGTCTTCCAATAATGTTGATGCAGGAGGGTTGGGGTCGATTTCAGCTAGCGCTGCAGCTTGTTGAGCTGGTGTGTACGTATACAAAGGATCCACATCTTCCCGAAAGTGAAGAGCGTAGCGATCTACCGCATTTAATGAGTCCTCAAATCCTTGTAGAGATTGCACTGATGCCTTCCAAGCTTGAAGCTTTTGCTCCTCAGCAGCGTCACGAGCTCTCTCGCGGACCTTTTCACCATGCTTACCGTTTTCATTTGGAGGCTTCGATAGTTTCAGACGCTTTTTCATTTTTCTTTGGTCGCTCGTGTTGCAACGCTGTCTTTTTCGCCTAGCTTTGTCAGTCTTTTCATCAAAACCTATGCTCTCTCCAGGCTCCAACCCATCAAAATCGCACATATCTTCCGTCTTAGAAAGTTGATTGTTAACTTCTTCTGTTGTGCCCTCATTTGCTGTGTTTTCGTTCCCAAATTCGTCATCTTCGTCATCACCCCTCTCACTCGCAACAGTGCTGATCGATACTGACGATGGCGTTGAAGGCCTCGATGACACCGTATCCCCAACACGGCTTGTCGACACTTTCGCACTGGGGGATGCAACACTGCCATCACCACCCACGTCTTCGTCAAACTCATGCTGTTCTTGCAGATATTCTGCCCGCGCACCTTTCATTGCTACAACATCTTCCTCATCTTCTAGCTGCGCCATAGCGCGTTCCACGGTATCAAGGGATAAATCGTTGTCGTCTTCCATGTCCTCGTCTGTACTCTCATCGTCAACTTCTCGCTCGGATTCCATATCCTCGAATTGTTTACCTGAACTATCAACCATAAGCTCCCGTAGGCTGGCTTTCGAGAAGAAGTCTGTGGTAAACTGCCCTTCTGACATCACAAGGAAATCTAAATGTCGTTTCTGCTGCGCCTTGCGAAGAATATTCTCTTCCACTGTGTGTTCGCTTACAAGACGGTAAATGTGCACGTCACGTGTCTGGCCAATACGGTGAGCACGGTCTTGAGCTTGCGCATCCATGGCTGGATTCCAGTCCGAATCGTAAAAGATCACAGCGTCTGCACCAGTAAGGTTTATTCCTAAACCACCGCTTCGCGTGCTCAATATGAAGCAGAAAATCTTATCGTCACGATTAAAACGCTCCATAAGCATTTGCCTTTTTTCCACCTTTGTCGCACCATCTAAACGGAAATACGTGTGACCGTGCAAGTTCAAAAACACCTCGAGGATGTTCAGCATCGAGCTCATTTGAGTGAAGATAAGGCATCGGTGGCCACCACGCTTCAGCGTGCGCAAAAGCACTGCCAGCTGCTGAAGTTTGCCGCAGTCGAATTGCACCAGCGCCTTGTCGGGAAAAAATAGCTGCGTGCGTTTAAACGAGTTGTAATATGGCGCTACTATGCGATGTGCCACGGGCTGGGCGTATTTCAGGCTAAGCTCATCAGCCTGAGCTTTACGTGATAACACGAAATTATCATCGTAAACAAACCCGCCGCCTCCGTAGATGACACGAGCAGGCATTGCACGAGCCTTCGGCACGTAGCAAACGGATTTGTTAACTATAGTCTGCAGTGACGCCAGCCTCTCCTCAGGGTCTCGCACCATATCTTGCAAGGCCAATGTCGGTTGACGAGAATCGAGAAAAGGCTGGGCGCGATGCATATGGACTTCCATTGCTGGTGAAATGAAAGTAGGCATCGTGCAACTTCGAATAAGAGCACTTCCAAACACTGGTTCGTCCAGATATAGCCCAACGCGGAGCTTCTGAAGTTGCGCAACACTTGCGCGCTTATTCTCCCAGTATTTCCGGCGCTTAGCTGCAAGCCTAATGATCCTTCGCACAATGTCTTTTTTGCCTTCATACACTGACGGCACGGTTGCAACAGTATCATCTGGAAGTGGCGCACTCACGTCATAAAAGAAAAGTTCTCTTCGTCGTTTTGAAGTAAACTTTTCGCTTAGCAGCAATTCCAGACCAGGTAAATTACTGTCGGCCCAAAGTGCCACACGTGGACGCTCGTTTACGATTTCATCAACTAGATAACCGCAACGTGAAGGTACGCGCACATGAATACCCGGCATATCCAACGGAGACGCAATCGGACGCGGCTCAAACAGATCAGGGTGGTTACAAACTTTCCGTAGCTGCATGAGGACATTCATCATGCTCATGAAGTTGGCACCGCGGCCTTTCCCACGGCCAAACATTGCGCGACGTGTAGCGCTGCGCGAAATAAAATCCTCGTACAGGAATCGCTGTCGCCTCGATAACTGACATGTGATAACGTGCTCAAACTTGCCCGGCAGTTGTTTCGCCACATCCTTCTTCAGACGACGCAATACGAATGGTCGAATAATACCATGGAGCTGTGCCACCAAGTCTTTGCCACCTTCGACCTCATTATCTCCTGATTGAGCTGGATCACTGCCATTCTCCACCATTAATGCTAAAGGATTTTGAAACCAGTAGCTAAATTCCTTGCGCGATGCGAATACATGCGGCATGAGAAAATGCATAAGAGCCCAAAGCTCCAGTAAATTGTTCTGTAGCGGTGTACCCGTAAGCAAAAGGCGACGCTGTGAGCTAAAGGTCAGTAGCGTTTGCCAGCGTAGACTCTTCCAGTTCTTGATGTTGTGTGCTTCATCAAGAATCAGGTAGTACCATTTTTTACGCTTAAAGCAGTGGGCATCTTGCACCACCAGTTGGTAGCTGGTAATGCACACCTGGAACGCATTCTGCTTTGACCACCCTTGTCGAAGCTCTTTGCGGCGTTTTGCTGAACCGAAATACGTCAACACCTTAAATGCTGGACACCAACGCTTGAACTCCATCTCCCAATTCACAAGACAACTCGTGGGTACTACAATAAGATGAGGGCCCCACAGCCCCTGCGCACAAGCTAGATGCGCTAGAAGTGAGATCGTCTGGATAGTTTTGCCAAGACCCATTTCATCAGCAAGGATGCCATTGATGCACCGCTCGCACATGCTGACGAGCCAATTCACTCCAGTTTCCTGGTACTCTCGTAAATCTAGTCGTGAAGTCAGCAGGAATGGCCGCTTATAACCACTCTTTCGTGCCACAGGAGACCAAGAAGTCGAGACATCAACCAATTCTTTGGTGTTGCCATCGTTAGGACACTCCTGCTTTCTATACGTCTCATTGCTGTCATGTTCTACATCTGATCTTGCACTCCCGTTTCTGTCGCTACTCGACTCTTCATCGTCTGAGACTGTCGCGTATCGTGCTCGAAGTTGTTCAATAGACATATTGCTTTCCTCTTCCAGTAGCCGTAATTCCTCTGCTCTACTGACCAGCGAGGCGTCCCGACCTAATCTTTCCTCCTTTTCAATTGTAATCTCATCATCTACCTCATCCTCTTCTTCGCATTTTGTAGGGACGAACTCACCATCACCAACATCTTCATCATCATTTTCCTCCCCCATCTTTTTTGCATCGCCTCCTTCTAACACAAGCTTTTCATCGTTTACTGCCAAAACACCAGCATACCGCGCTCTTAATTCATCAATCGACATCTCTCCTTCTTCCTGTAACGTCGCTACTTCAAGCGCTGCTTGTCGTCTTGACATGACTCCACTCTTTTTTTCTTCCTCTGCAATCGATCGTTCGTCATCCTCCTCCTCTTCATCAGCTTGAAAATCTCCATCTTCACTACTATCAGCACTATCCACGTCCATCCCTTCATTTTCACATTCTTTTCTCATGTCCGCATATTTCGCTTTCAATTCATCAAGTGACATGTCTCCTTCTTCTTGTAACATTTTTACTTCCAGTGCTACTTGTCGTTTTGACATGACTCCATTCTTCTTTTCTTCTTCTTCAATCGATGCTTCATCATCTCCTTCTTCTTCATCAAGTTCAAACTCTCCATCCTCCTCCTCCTCTTGTCTTTTTCGATTTCCTTCTTCTTCTTCTTCTTCTTCTTGAAAACTTGCTGCTAGTGCCATTGCATAGTTTTCCGTCTGATGAACCAACTGCAGCAACTGTGTCTCCATGTGTTGTTGTTTCAACTCATCGGCTTGTAATTTCACTTTAAACGCAATGATTTTATCAATTTTGGCCCAAAACTTCTTCACTTCGCGTCCCAGTCGAGCCGCTCGACGTCGTTTGGCCATCTCGAGTTTCTTTACTTGTCGTGCAAGACGACCTTCTTGTCGATTTAAATGCGACACAAGTGCATGACTCAATGTCTTGGCATTACGTACCCGCCATTTCCGTTCTTGATTGAAATCAGCAGCCATCCATTCCATCTCTTGAAGGAGAAAATCACGATGATACCGAGCGACGTGGCGTCCCGTAGCGTCACAATGGGGCAGTAGCTCCTTGTGCATTAATTTCCCAAGCGTTACAGCTTCAAGTTGGGCTTCTAATGTGTTTTTTCGGCTCTTTAAAGCCGATTCCAAGGCTTCACGTTCACTCTGAGCATCGGATAAGTGCTCTTTTGGAGCCACTGAAACGCTTAATGACGGAATTTCAAGGCTCAGTGTGTGCGGCATCGAGTTATGAAGAGGTTCCGAGGCGTTGGAGTCAGGAAAAGACGTGGAATGCTGCGTTTCTTGCAGTCGCGCGTTCGCCATAGCCGCCCAAGGGACGAAAGGGTCTCAAGTGCGTGAAAAAAATTAAATTTCACAAGTTTACTCGAGTTCGAAGAGAGGAATGTATTAAGTTTTAGAGTATACGTTTCTAAACACGAGAATTTGGTGTGATTCCTGTAGAAATTAATACTCATAGCATCCTCACCTAAAGATCCTGCACAAGTGGATAGGATTGATAGGAATTAAAAGACCATTTTAATGACTTTTATCATTTCATTAAGACCTAATTCTTTGCGTTTACACTACATTTTAATGCGTACGGCTATCCAATTCTGATCACAAGTATACGTCTTGTATTGATAAAGTTGACATGTTCCGATAGATAACCAGGAGCTCCAAAGGATGCTATAGAGGGATCAGCTGAATTGCAACTGCTCGTGCCGTTGGATATGGCAGTGCCATGTGGCAATTCCAGTTGAGATCCTTGACGATTTTGGTCGTACTAGTTGGTGGTTCATATTACCTTCTCCTCGGACATTGCAGCGTTGGTCGTGACTGCCACCTACCATGTACTCGACATTGCAGCATTTGCAAGTTGCGATGGTACCCGTAGGCTTGCGACCCTCAAAGTCGACCAACTTACGACCCTTTCAGATCAAACCGCTCATGAATTGAGAGTGACGTGGCGAAACACTCTGAATGACTACGAAGAAGACCGTCTTGTCATACATGGTGAGGCCGTAGCAGCCAAAATAAGCGTGTTGTAAATGGGTTGTTGTATCTTCTTCTTGAAAGGGTGATAGGTTGGTAGGATACTCAGCCGAAAATTGAGCTCCTCGTTCGTAAGTGTCTTCACTACACTTAAGACCTTTGCTTTCTCTCGAAGACGACGAAATACGTGTGAGCAAAATCCTTAATGCGTTCATCAAGTGCCAATTTCCATCCGTTCCGATTTTCAAGTATCAGCTCTTTGATCTGTGTACAACTTTCTACTCGGTCGTCATAGTCGTCATAGTAGTCAATTGATCCCTCTTCCAGTGACGACCCCGATACAGATAGGACCGACGATTTAACCGATGATGCTCGTGCTTGTTGTTCAGCTCTATCACCGCTTTGGCAAATTCCTTTGGTCATGTTGGTGACAATTTTGGTTCGAAGCGCCCAATTGATATTGTCTTTTCAATGTTCGTCTTCTCCTGGAAGATTCATATTTCCATTCATCCGAAGCTGCTCAATCATTCTTGGAATATTGGACGTCCGCGTCCAAATTAATACATGTCCCATTCCTTTGGCAAGCAGCAGACCGAACAAATGATGCCATACTCGACAACATATACCTCCTGCATTATCATCATCTGAAGTGTGGCAATAAGTTAAATACTATAACATGCCAACACTAGAGTCCAGTATCCAATATAGCAACCCACATAGTATTTGAGATACGTTTTCGAGTACGAAATGGGTCCGGAAGCTCTTTGACAAGCGTGCGTACAATTGCAATCCGCGATATACAGTACACTACGATGATGCACAAAACAAAGAAATCGCCTGCTGTGAGTGTCTTGTTTGCCCCTTCCGTCCGTTTTTCACTGCGATCGACAATATCTCCACTTGAGCTGAGCCAACCGAATCCAAACAGTGCATATCGAGTATCAAAGAGCGAGATGATAGCCACAGAGTAAATCCATAGGACTCCAAAGATGTGATATTTCGTCATTTGTCCTTGGAGGAATTCTTTAGCACAAGTAGTAAGTCAATAGCAAAGATAAGCATGTCGTCTCTCGCTTGGTTCCTAGCGACTTTGTTATCATGGCCGCTAACCTTTCTCCGTGCTGATGGAATTGACCGTGATAGCATCCCTAGTCACGTTTTAACGAATGAAGTAGTGGCGAATGGCCACGTATTTGGTCTCAAGCGTTGTACCTAACATAGGTTGCCAACACCCAACATTGGGCATAACGCCCGTCCTCCAAAATTAGAGTATCCCCCACTGCTGATGGCCGAGGTCTTTAAGCATAGCTCGTACCCATAGAACCTCTTACGTACATAAGCTGAGTGCCATGTACTAGGCTTCCGCCCCAAAAAAACAGCGCAACTGTGCGCTTGTAGACGGGCACTTCTATGAAGTTGCCTCGTACTACGAGCACACACCTTATGCACAAGCGAGGAAGCGGTTAGACCGTCTTACCTTCGCGTGCGAGGGTGGTTGGGAGGTTGGTCGACTGCTTAAGCAGTCGTACCACCAGTTGCCTCTCGCTTGAGCGAGAG